>AMYF01000017.1:0-466808 GCA_000315175.1 Herpotrichiellaceae sp. UM238 | reverse complement strand
AATCAGGCCCATTTTTACCACACTTTTCTAAAGATTACGCAGGACCCCTGTACATGGAAATCCTTGCAATGCAAGTACTGAAGCTCGAGCGAACACATTTGGAAATATCAAAACCCGCCTCAGCCGAACTATGATGGGTCGGGGAGAGCAGTAACCAATATCCTGCCAGGTTGCGGTAAGAAGGAGCAAACTTGAATATTCCAATGTGTAGCACCCCCCAGGCATTATTGTTTGTAAGAGTCGTAGGAGGGCACGAATGAGAACGTTCCGGACCTGCATCGCAAGGTGGGCTGGAACGTATGATCGCTTCATTGCGGTCAGTTGTCGAAATCGCCGCCCAAAGAACGGTTCATGTGGCAGGAAAGCAGATTTATTTTTAGTTGTACATGACTAACGCCAGGCGTCCCTCTTCAGGCCTTAGCTGAGCATCCGTAGATCCTATTGGCCAGTGGTGCTCTTTAGCGTTAACTGTGCTTATGGCGCAAGGATGCAGCCAAGCAGTCGCTAACTGGAAGCATCCACCTGACCTGGCTCACGTTCAATTGAGATAGACCTTTTGAAGGGCCAAGCCAGCTGAAAGGATCGCGGAAGACTCACCGTATGGGCGCTGAATCTATACTCGGAATACTCCAGAGCCCTTCAAGACGCCAGTGAAAGCATGTCAAGGCGAGCAATAATCGAGGACGAGACTTAGGTACAGCCGAACCGGCTTCTCGTTTCCAGGTTCCAGCGATGGTCTACTGCCATCAAGGCACGAACATGCATTGACCAGCATTTCGTAGAAGTGTGTCCCCTGTATATCGGCCGTGATTGCTATTTAGCCAGTTGACGACGTAAACTCTGGTTTGAACCTGCCACATCTTATGCGGAAGGCCAGTGACTGATTTGAGAGGGCTGTCGATTTCGGGCCTTGAAACTTCGACAGTAACTTGATTCTGGCATCGGAGTTGCAAAAGCGGTTAGGCTCGGCCCAGCATTCAAAGCTTGTGCTTATGACTAGGGTCCTCGTTATCGAGGATGCCGCTAAGCATGCAGCGCCACCGCCCTGGATGTGGGCTGACCGTCAGCATTTCTTTGCATCACCACCTTCCCCATAGGCAGCGATCTTCATTCGTGGCAAGCCTCCCGAGTTGGCTCACCTGCCATCATCGGTGCTTATAGCTAGCCTACGGGGTCATGGTGTCCACCATGTAGCACGGCGTGGTGGGCCGCGGTACCTGTGGCTTTTTGGAGCGTTACCACGCTACCATCTCACATAGTGTGCAGATCCAAAAAAGCCTACATGTCTCAAGCCGCATACACTGCTGCGCCTTTTGAGAACAAAAGGCTCAAATACCTTTGTAAGTACCCCTCGTGTATTCAGCTCACATATTCTGTCCCACATATTGACCTGTGCCATCCTCAAAAGTCCATTCCGGCTTTCGTTCCTTGCCGGTAACACATACATTTGTGTTTCCGCTCGTTCAAATAGTTCACTCTCTCCTTGTGTCCTACTCTAGCAGCCTGCCTTATCGGCATTGTTACACAGTCGCCTATCATGGTCAACAAACTTTTGTCCTTCGCTGTCGCAGCGTTGAGTTTCTCCAGCGCCGTTCTGTCTGCACCAGCCCCATGGGGTTCATCCACGACATACTTCCCTGTTGTGGACCGTTGGCTTCAGGATAAATGCCCCGGGAAATACCAGCCATGCACAGAACACAACGTCAAGATACGGAAAGACTTTGATTCCATGCCACCAGAGGAGAGAAAAGCGTACACGGACGCCATCAACTGCTTGCGGAGACAACCATCTCAGCTCGATCCCAACGAATACCCAGCTGCAATCAACAGATACTTCGACTATGCTGTTGTCCATGTCAACAAGACACGAGTTGTCCATCTTGATGGTTATTTCCTGGTGTGGCATCGAATGTTCTTACACATCTTTGAGGAGGACCTGAGGAATACTTGCGGCTACAAAGGAGCCTTCCCGTACTGGAATTGGCCTGCTACCGCAGACAACCTCCGAGGGTCACCTATCTTCGACGGCTCAGAGTACTCAATGAGCGGCGACGGCTACTTCACCAACAACAACCCTATCGTATTGTCTCCTACTCTATCAATTCCTCACGGCACCGGTGGTGGCTGCATCATTTCCGGCCCGTTTGCCGACATGACCAAGACCATGAACGTTATCTCCAATCAATTCCTCCTCAATGGTACTGAGCCGCCTCGAAGTGTCTACAACAAGAACGAAACCTGCCTGACCCGAGATCTAAACACCTATGCTGCTCAGACGTGGACCAACTACACTTCGGTTCAAGTCGCCGTCGAAGCTCCAAACCTGGAGGTTTTCGAAGCACTCCTCAACGGCGTGATTGGTGGTGGCACTCTGGGTATTCATTCCGGCGCGCACTTCATCATGGGAGCACCAGCCTCTAACATCTTCGTCTCCGCTCAAGACCCTATCTGGTATCCGCTGCATACCATGCTTGATCGAGTTTACACCAGCTGGCAGATCAGACACCCTGACCAGGCAAACGCGGTTTATGGTACCATGACCGCTGTGAACTTGCCGCCAAGTCCGAACGTCACTCTCGATAGCATTGTGCCTGACTTTGGGTACTTCGACATGAACCCGTATACCGTTGGCGAGCTGAAGAGCACTACTGCTGGCCCATTCTGCTACAAGTATGATCTCGCCATCTAAGCGTCGAGGTATGGCTACGAGGTACATGATAATCCTAGTAATGATAATGCATTTGCATGGGGTGGATCGTCGGTAGAGACCATTTTCCGCTCGTGGAGGTTACAGATGTACAGTGGTACGGATTGGGTTGGTGACAGTGCTTGTACCGACATGATTTGATTCTCAATTACCAGGACCGATGATGTCTTAAACTCATCTTCAATGCGCTCTTACGCGCTCAAATGAAATTCTAAGCGATGAACATCTCAAACTATCTTTTTGCCAGACACAAGGTGGCGAGGTGCTCCTCCGCTCAGTTGCAATCGATGCGCATGTTTTTCGAACTATCATGGTGGCCCTAGAAGCGCCACGGTAAACCATCTCCCTCACAAAGAAGCACTCGCTCATCATCAAATTGCAAGAGCGACCAGACATCATGATTCATCGCTGTTCAAGGCTTACTCCAGCCCCTCCAACCCGCTAGTGGCGTTGATAACCTTAATAAAGTTGGCTTCTGCGCTATCGATAATGACGGGTCTGAGCCAAAAATGGCAACCACCCACAGCGGACAAGCTTCCCGGCTGGCTTGACATCACCAAAGCTTTTATCTTCTACATCAGCAACCAGCAGACAGCCAAAAGCAGAAGATCATCGCTCATCAATTGTTCTGATCGATAGCAACAGCGATCTGTCACCCCACCCACGTGCGCAAATCTGGCATGTTGTATGCAAGGAACAAAAACATCAAAATCCATGGTCCAGACCCCTTGCACGAAAATGTCCCGAGCGATCCGGCTCTGTGCAATTGTGTTTCACATCCAAGTGTAGGACTAGCACCCTTGTCTCACTGCTGTGCATGGCAGTCTGCAAGATTCACGAGCTCATCTTCGTACTACGTGGGGTCTAGATGGCTGTGCATGGCCCTTCTTGAGCCGTGTTATGCCGCAGGATGGACGGAATACTGGGCTTTGGCTTCTGTCCCACGTGTGCCAACGAGCCTGTCACGTGAAAGCGCGTAATCACCCGTGACACGGAATAGCAGTGCATGCCGTGTACAATCGCAGATCTACCACCTATGCGACACTTCTGCGCATCTAGAAGTTTTCTTCGCCTTTTCGAAGTCTTCTGACGTTGATCAACGAGCCACAGCTTTCGCCTCTTCACATCGGGTTCGTCTAGCCATGCTTGTGGCTTCAATATTTCCGCACGAGCGAAAAGGTTCTCATCGTCGCAAAGATCCTACAGTAGCTGTTGACCACATTAGCATATGAAGACCGCCACATAAATCTGACATCCCGGTGAAGTGTCGAAATAACTATTCTGAACAGATAGAAAGATTTTCAGCCGCAGAACTAGTGGCGCGGAGCTCTGAGTCGTGAGGCCACTGATGGACCAGCACCTAAGAGTGGCAGCCTTCTGACGAACAATCGCAATCCTTGATCCTTCTCATTGATCCGCTCCTTGCAAAGCCCGACAAACTCCTTCTTCTCTACTCTGACATTTGATTATCCTAGTTGTGCATCGTGACAACTTTATGATGCGACGCGCTTTCGTAGACAAAGATCTTCTGAAGACCTGTAAATCTTCACGATACTAACATGGGTCCAAGTCATAGCCCGGTTTAGAGGAGGTGACAGACGTGATGCTTAACTAATCAGGGCGCAATTGGTGCTTCAAATAAGCGTTGTGCCAGCCGAAAGCTTAAGCATTGCGGAGAAGAGAAAAGGTCCAACTGCGGCTTGGTGGCCGGCCGACGAGCGAGCTCCAATTTTCACAGGTTTTGAGTCAGTCTTGAGGTCGCCCAGCAGTCTTGACGCCAGAGTTACGCGGTGATGTATTACTGTCTGAACAGTCCTTGAGCTTTGAGAAAGTGAGCAGCCCTAGAAAATTCAAACGTCGTCTTCCTGTATCGCGTTTCCGCAGGTCAAAACAATCGACAATTTGGTGACTGGGAGACGAGCAATAGAGCCTCTCAAAATGAGGACAGCGCTGTCCTCGAGGCTTCTCGGGGCTCCAAAACTGAGCCTGAGAAGCTTTGCGCGACGCAGGTGAGATTATGCTACCTGATACCAACCGTGCAGGTCACAGAGCTAACATCTTGTGGAAGGACTTTTGCCAGCACCACTCTTAGACAGCAAGATGACACACCAAGAGACCTTCCCAAGTCGGAGCTCTCAGGGCTCAACAAAATCTCTCAGTTCATTACACAGCCGAAGTCGCAGGGGGCTTCCCAAGCCATGTTATATGGCACGGGCCTCGATGAGATAGACATGTCCAAACCACAAGTCGGAATCAGCTCAGTATGGTGGACCGGAAATCCATGCAATATGCACCTCCTCGATCTCTCCAACATTGTCAAGAAGGGTGTGGCAGAGCAAGGCCTAGCTCCCATGCAGTTCAACACCATCGGCGTCTCTGACGGTATCTCCATGGGCACTACAGGCATGAGATACAGCTTACAGTCAAGAGAAATCATCGCAGACTCAATCGAGACAGTCATGCAAGGACAATGGTACGATGCCAACATTTCTCTTCCCGGCTGCGATAAGAACATGCCCGGCGTTATTATGGGTATGGCCCGGGTAAACAGACCCTCTATTATGGTCTACGGCGGCTCCATCAAGGCCGGCTGCGCGACCACCCAAAACAATGCCGATATCGATATAGTCTCCGCCTTCCAAGCCTACGGCCAGTTCATCTCCGGCGAGATAACCGAAGACCAACGCTTCGACATCATCCGCCACGCCTGCCCTGGTCAGGGCGCTTGCGGTGGTATGTATACGGCCAACACCATGGCCAGCGCAATCGAGACCCTCGGCATGTCTCTCCCCGGCAGTTCCACGAACCCCGCCGACTCCCGTGCCAAACAACTCGAATGCCTTGCCGCCGGCGGTGCGATCAAGAATCTCCTCAAGCTCGATCTAAAGCCCTCAGATATCATGACCCGCCAAGCCTTCGAAGAAGCAATGGTGCTTGTTATGATCACCGGCGGCAGCACCAACGCTGTCCTCCACCTCATCGCTATGGCCAATTCCATTGGCGTAGACCTAACCATCGACGACTTCCAAGCCGTCTCCGATCGCACTCCCTTCCTCGCCGACCTGAAACCGTCCGGCAAATACGTGTTCAACGACCTCTACGCAATCGGTGGGACTCCCGCTCTCCTCAAACTCCTATTGAAAGAGGGCGTCATAAAAGGCGAGCACATGACTGTCACAGGTCAAACACTGAAAAAGAACCTCGAATCAGCACCCGACTTCCCGTCCGATCAGACCATCATCAGGCCATTCAACAAGCCCATCAAGCAGACAGGCCACATTCAGATTCTGAGAGGCAGTCTCGCCCCAGGTGGCAGCGTCGGCAAAATCACCGGCAAAGAAGGCCTGATCTTTAAAGGTACGGCAAAAGTCTACAACGAAGAGGACCTCTTCATCAAGGCCCTCGAACGCGGCGAGCTCAAGAAAGGTGAGAAGACCGTTGTTGTTATTCGCTACGAAGGACCCAAGGGTGGTCCGGGTATGCCCGAGATGCTGAAGCCTAGTTCCGCGATCATGGGCGCGGGTCTTGGCCACGACGTGGCTCTGATCACAGATGGCAGATTCAGTGGTGGTTCTCATGGGTTCTTGATTGGGCATATTACGCCTGAGGCTATGGAGGGTGGACCGATTGGGCTTGTGGAGGACGGAGATGAAATTACGATTGATGCGGAGAAGAGAGTGATGGATTTGCATGTCGAGCAGAGCATTCTCGACAAGAGAAAGGCGAACTGGGAAGCTGCGCCGCCGAAGCCGAGGGTGCTGAGGGGAACGCTGGGCAAGTACGCTAAGCTTGTTAGTACAGCGAGTACAGGGTAAGTCGTGACTTGAAGCTGTCTCGTCAAGAGCTGTGCTAACCATGTGACAGATGTGTCACTGACCTTCCCGAGAACACGAGCATTCACGGTCACACTTCTCAGATTTTTGACACGTCGGCAAGACCTACAGTCGTGGATGCGACGCCCGGGATCGCGAGCGAGATTTAATGCTGTGATATTCACTATCTGCGAACTCGAAAAAGCAGACTCGGTCCAGACAGGAGATTGAGCCAAAAACTTTGCAGTCTCATCGCATGCTTAAAGATTACACTCTGCTGGTGCACATCTACGGTGCCAACGATGCAATCATTCACTCCTACAATTTATGGTGAGATTCGTGATCGGTAAATTCGATTGTTCATTTCTTGGGTGTGAGAGATTGGGGCAAAGCTCATGACGCGTACAATTGGCAAACAAGTTTGCCAGTTCATACAACGAAGAGGAGGATCTGCAGCGTTCGTTAGCAGTTGAGAACACCGACGCAGCTGGACGACCTCTGAAATTAGCTCTCGGGCAGCTTTGCCCTGGTCAAACTTAGCTTTGAAGCAACCAAAATCACCACTTGCGGCTGTAGGAACCCCGTCAACGCTCTCCGCCGCCCTGCAGGCCGTCAGCGATCTTGGAGAACGTGCTGATTTGAGACTTTATGAGATCGAGGAAAGCCGGTCACAGGGACAAATTTGAAGTCTGTTCCTCCAATTTTACGACCTGAGTCACCGACACCAAAAGTGGAAAATGCGAGGTCACAGGACACCAATAGCAGCGCGCGGAAAGCGGGTCATTCGAAGTTGGCCTGAGAGGAGATTCCTGGCCGGAAGCGCTGTGGTGCGTCAGCACGGGTCCGTCTCGGACTCCTAGCCGACTCAAAACATAGGTTTTTGATGATGGGAAGGGTAGGCTCACGTGAATGTCTAATCAAGTCAGCCTCTGGTCTTGGTGCTAAAGCTCCGGGCCACAACGTTACAGGGGCAGCTAGGTCATGGAGTCAAATCGACGAATTAGCGGCTATCCTGCACCGTTATCAATCGCGAGATTCAAGGGAACGCGCTCGGCTTCTTGCTCGGTCGGCTGGTTGCCTTGCCGCTGCTCAAGCCGCTTTGATGAACCGGGACGAGAAAGCTTTTGTGGACAATGGCCAGAAGACAGACTTCTCGCTCCTCTCGAGAATTGCTTCTACCTGGTTTTCAGGTGGTTATAACGCTTCACCCTGTATGCATGTCATACGCTCGTCCTTCCATACGTGCCAGACGTAATTCCTCGACATTTTGGGTCGATAATGCGTCTAAGGTCTTGCTGCCTCGCCGTAACCAAAACCTGATTGTCACTCCTACTTGATGTGTCCTGTTGATATTTTCCATGGCGCCGTCGACAAGCTCGCCGTATTGTGATGTAAAACGGGTTGGCAACTGGTAACGCGCAAAATGCCATTTTCACTCATTCTGCATCCGTCAATGACCAATGAAAGGGGCATACCTAAGCTGCATCTTTTACCCTTCCCACCTTAGGCTCAAGATATCATGGCGCCTTCCCGGGAGATACCCGGAATGTACTGGGACGAAGAGAAACGAAAATACTTTCGCATACAGCCAGACCACCATGCACCTCAAGGGGCAGCGCACAGCCGTAGTGCAGTCAAAGCCAAGAAGCAGGCTGAGGAAGTAGCTCACAGAATCCGGCATAGAGAAGATCGCGAGAAAATTGGGCGTGTCAATCGCGTCGATCGAGCAAGCTACATCAACTTGAGTCTTCACTTACGGCATGGAGGCCACAATACCAAGGAGCTACTGGCACGAAACTATGCAGCCAGCCTTCAGTCTCGAAGCGCAGTGACCCGGCAGGCTCCTCGACTCAATCTGCAGGGCTTCACCATTGCCTCCAGCGCGGAGATTCGGCTTGTAAACGTGGGATATGCACGTGACGGAGGTAGGGGAGGTGTACTGACGGTCTCGGACTGCAATAGGCAACCTCCTAACGAGGCCTTGCTCGAGGTATTTGGGTCTAGGCATCCTAGAACAGGCATAGCATGTTCAGAGAGGACCCACTTTGCTTGCTTCACAGGTACGCAAGCTTCCTTTGCTTCACTGAATCCTGCACAAATTAGCCCTGGCTAACAAAAACTCGGTGCGCAGGCAACTTTCTACACACTGTGTCTGTGAATCTCCAGCGTCATATTCAGATGGACCTCGGAGACGAAGTGATATGGGACGTCTCAGCAACCGAAGCAGCACCACAGCGGTATGCTCTCGCCACCAGCAACGGCGTCAGGGCCATCAAGAGTGCCGACGACCCTGAACTCGCGCGTATTGGCAGCGTCAGAAGCGAACAAATGACAGTCTCCTTCCAGGACCCATTCATCGTCATGTCAGGCGAGAGATCAGGCAAAGTCAACTTTGCCGACATCCGCGCACCCACCACTGTCCATCGCATCCAGCACTCCAGCGCCGTCCACGGCATCACCACAACCAGGACAAACAACCACGTCCTCGTCGGCGGGTTCAGCAGCACGTGCATCTACGACCTGCGCTACACAAAGGCGGTCCCAGACGCGCACAAGCGCAAAAGGGCAAAGTACAGACACCACCGCGAGTCTCTCCCCCACTCGCAACCATTTGTCCGCTTCTACGTCCCGCCCGACCGCCAGTCGACGCATTACGGCGTCGGCAAGTCCCTCGCGTACCTCTCTAGCCTCGACATTGCGGTCGTGGCATCCCATGTTGCGCCACAACAAGCACTGTCTGTGTCAGCGGGGACTTGTCTGGATCGCTATCCGAATCGAGTCACGCTATACGACGCATCGACGGGTCGAATCTTGGCCTCACCACTTAACCAGGTGACCCTACCTGACATCAACGGCGTCGCAGTGGGACGGGTGCGTGACGGACCAGAGAGCGTCTTCGTGGGAACTTCTGAGGCGTTGTACGAGTGGAATGTGGATCTGCCGCAGCAATGGATGGACGCAGACGAGGAGCGACGTCCGAAAAAGTTAAATGGACATCTGTCGAGCCCTCGGACTTGGACACAGGACGCTGGAAGGGAACACTTCGTCCTGGGAGGAGACAAGTTCCCACCTGATAGCCAGATAGGGGTTGCGGAGCTGTGGAGAAGAGGCGACGAGGGACCGATCTGATCGCTAAAACGTAGCTACCTACTCAACTTCCCACCCTTCAATCCCAACGCCCCACACGCGTCCCGCACTCACAACCCACTCGCGCCCAACTACACACCGCCATTTCTCCTCCATGATGTCTTCTGCATCGGCCCCCTTGCTGCTTGTTCCTCCTCTGCCCGCGTCCGCTCGCACCACCAGCCGCAGACGCTCCAACTCTCCCAACGCCACATAAACGCGATCCGCGATCCCCCGGCCCATCTTGATCCCGTCGGGATGTATCGCGCGCAGAATGGCTATGACGCGCTCGAGCACAAACGGCCGCGCGACGTTGGACGTCTTCTCGAAGATGGCGCGCATGGAGCGGTCGGCGCGCTCTTTCTTCAGTGTCTGGGATCCTGATTCGCCCAGCTCCGCGGCTGTCAACTTCCTCTTCTTCCCGCTCCCGGTCTTAGTCATGTCCGCGTCCCCGTCAACATCGGCCGCATCATCGTTGCCGTGCTTCTTAGAAGGCGATTTGGTGGGAGTTCGCGAAATGCCGCCCGCACGCGACCGGGCGAGATATTTCTTTTTACGCCTGTTGGTGCTTGAGGCCGTTGACAGGCGTGAGAACAGCACGATGTCGTGTTTAGGGTGGGTGTGCGAGGCTAGATAGGCCGATAAAAGCAGTAAAGTGGGCAGATATCCGAGGAGTGGTGGCTCCTCCTTTTGTGTTTGTGGTAGTTGAACTGGCTGAAATAGAGACTGAGGCGTAGCTGTCGCTTCGTCTACTGTGCCATTTTGAGCCTGTTGGGCCCTATGGGCTACTAGCTCTTCGAATGTGACTGGTGTCCTTGAGCTCCGGATCAGTTGTTCTTCCAACGCTTCTTCACCTTCGCTTTGGAAGAGAATCCTGCCTCTGCTTAGCAGCCGTGCAAAGTCCCATTCCGTATTCTTCGTGCCACCCGGCACTCTTTCACCTGATACTACGGGCCATATGAACCGCGGCCACAATCTCTCACAGGTCTCGCGGTATTTCGTGATCGAGTTCGTGGTCGGCGCTATCAACGTATCGTACACGACTGTCGCGAATTGGTTGTAGATCGTGCGAATCTTATCCTCTTTGCCTGTCGGACAATACGACGGAACGGGGTCTGGGAGGAGCCGCGGAGGATCACGGAGGAGGATTTGGATCGCTTCGGGTCGAGTGTAGGGAGGGAAGTGGACGTAAGGGACGCCCGAACGGTGGAGCGCGAGAGCGCGGGGCGAGCTCGACGTGAGTATGAGCGAGACCGACGGGATCTAGGAGATGGGTCAGCAGGCGTGCATCCGCAAGAGTCCATAGCGTCGCGGTGCGCGCTGCGTCTTACAATGTCTCCTAGCCGCGCAAGAGCGGGGAACAACGTCGCTGTTGCGCCCCTCTGGTGATCTGCGCCCGCGACGATTATGACCAGTTTCTCCTGTCTCGTGTGCAGCAGTTTCTTCAGGTTGCTGCAGAGCGCATTGATGCTGTCTAGCCGGTCGTACCGGTCCGCTTGGTCTTCTTTGCCCAGTGCTTTCACGCATCGCGCGAAGATCTTGGTGAGGAGGTGCCGTTGCGAGAGGCACGCTTTGCAATTGATGGTTACGTGGTCGATGTGTTGCTTTTGGAGTACGTGTTGTATTGTTTCGACTTTGAAGGCGTCTTCTAGGCCGTGTGCGACGAGGACTTGTGGGCTTGGGTACTTTTGCTGTTCTAGTTAGCGCGGCATGAGAAGAAGTATAGTAGGGTCCTACGTGGTAGAAAAGTGCCAGCTGCTGGAGTTGAGATTGCCGGAGAGCTATCTGCTGGTTTACACTGTCGAGAAGCTCGTCGGGCAAGGTTGTGCCCATGTTGCCGGCTCCGAAAAGTCGCGATGTTGCTGCGCAGTGCATTAACATGTTCGGGTGGTGATCTTAGAGGGCGGAGCGGAACACGAACTTGACGCGCTGTCACGCGTTGACGCGTTGGATTAGAGAACAGGAAAGAGACCGAGCAGCACATTTCGGCGAATATATTTAATTTCTTGAGCATCAGTACAAAGATCGCAAGCCCGCCACTTACAGCCATGGCATCAGCAGTGCTTAGGCTTTTCCGCTGACTGTGTTCTTTTTGATTCTTATTCTAACTTCTCAATATCTATCTATTGTGTTTTCCTCTTGTCCCGCTCTTGCAGGACAATCTCCAATGCCCTGGCCCCGTCGGCTCCGGTTCGACTTCAAAATAGGACGTATCGGATCTTCCTCTTCATGATTGATCCCCAAAGTTGCTCCCATAAACCAAAAGACGGGTCTCCTTTTTTTCTGCGAAAATGACTGCATTACCTCGTCAGTCTCTCCAAATTTGCTCTCAGCTCGCTTTGTAGCTTTTGTGGCATTGCATGTCTTCTGCTTGCCATCAACTCGTGCCGCTACTAGATTAGGACTTGCTTGAGACTCGCTTTCTTCTAAGGCACCCTCATCCTCGTCTTCACCACTAGATGGAGCTATCTCATTTAGTTCAACCGCCTCCTCATCGATCGGTCAGACCCATCACCCCCGCAAATCAGAGTCAGCATGGATTTTAGATATGGAAGCAGGCACCACCATACTAGCGTCTCGCTCAGGCTCAGGCAATACATCACAGATCCATTTGACTTTGTGCATGGATTCTACGTGCTTCTCAACGGATCTCTTGCCACTGAATTTGCCTCGGACGGTCGCCTTGCTCGTTTTCCTGCGTTTGGCAGGCGGGACGTCCTCTTCTTCCCACAAGCCAGGTGCTTCTGCACCACCAACACCACCACCACCACCACCACCACCCCATTGGCGGTCATTCTTGGGATCATAGCATTTGTCGCAGTACCAGAAATACCCATCAATCTTCTCGGGCACGGGATCCAGATCAGCTCTGAAGTGCGCAATGAAATACGGCGCCTCTGAATGAGGAATCTTCCAATGATTGCGCGAAGTCTCTTCATACAACGCTGGATTTGGCTTTCGAAGCACTTGACCAGCAGATCCGTTTGAAAGCTCGCTCAGTCGCTCTCCTGTGGCTTGTTGTAAAGAAAGGAGGAACTTCCTGTTACTCACCTCTGCAGATTGCATCTGTTTGCCCATTTCTTCTGGTGCGCCTTCTTCTTGGGCAGTTCTGTCTTTCGCAGCATCTTTCGGGATGCTCAACTGTGCTGCGCCGTACCGCTGCTTCACTAGGGCATTGAGAAACAGAGGCGCACATGTTTTGGCATTCTCGTCTGTGATGACAAGGTTTTTATCATTGATTGATAGCTGCTTGTCGTTCAGTGCTGACTGAGATTGGCGACTTAAGGTCGGAGACTCCGGCTCTGGTCTGTGGTCGGTCATATCACCGGGAATTGATGTGATTCGGGGTGCTCTAGGTGCGAAAGGGGTTGGCAAGATGGCAGACCCTCTGACTGGAGTTGTTGGTTTGGCGGTACCGCTTCTGTCAATAATGAGGCATTGTGCTGTCCTGCTGCTGGATGTCGAAGTCTTTTCTGGCAAGATTGTGGGAACACTGTTGTTGCCATGTGAATCCATACTCCCTTCAGTGAAGGTCCTTGTCGCTTCCTCAGCCTTATTGCCTGCAAGGCTTTGGGTGAGTGTTTGACTTCCAGAACCTCCCAGCCCTGACTCGGGAGCTTCTGTTGTCGATTTTGCAGCGTGCAAATTCCATGGTGGCTCATTGTCAGCGACAGGCCGTCTGCGGGCCCACGAATGAGTTACATGATCTTGATCCTCGTTACGGTCATCGACAGCATCTTCCGGCTGAGGTAATTCAAAGAGAACGGGATTGGCAGCATATGGCGGTGCTTGACTAAGGTTTCCTGGGCTGAGTGCGTTTGCTGGGCTTCGGCGAGTTTTGAAAAAGTGGCTGGCTATGAGTCAACAAGGATCTATGCCTCGATAAGCCGCTTTGAGGCCTTCATCCAGGTCTAGGTATTCCTCAGCGATGGCTTTCACCGCATATTCGTGTGTATGAGATGAAGGAAAATGCTGGCTCAACCACATCTTTACGATTGTAAAGTCAAAGCCTGGCTTCCTGAGCCAGGTACTATCTACGGCGAGGAGGTGAAGGACAAGCTGATGATGCCATCCTGGGTAAGCTCTTCCCCGAGGATCTCGCCATAGATAGTTGTCTGGTGGTACAAGTGGTAGAGAGCTGATGATTGGATCTGAATTGATGAGTTTGCTGTCATCCGAATGAAACACCATGCTGGCCGTAGTTCTAGAGTTTCTTGTGATAATTTTAGGACTTTTGTGCTCGTGATCGTCGACTAAGGAAATAGAGATTTGACGAGATTCGATGTATTCACCGAGCAGCAAGGATGTCTCATATCGACACCATTATGCGGCGCGCTTTACGTTGTGACTTGAGTGAAAGCAATCTTATAAACAACCGTGACGAAGTTTGCACAAGGCTGTGCAGGTGCATATGGCTGCAGTGACAAAGCCCGAAGATGCAGTGCTGTCTTTGTCGTCTTCGCCTATACGGATAAATACCAAGCCGATGTCTGATCCATGCAAGCCATGAGCATTTGTACCATTGTAGCCCGCAGCTGTCAAAGGTCCAGAACTGTCGTACGTCGCAAGGCCGCCAATGATCAAGTAACTATCCTCCAGTCAGCTTCCACGGCTCTGATATGTCTTCCTTGATGTTTTGGGTCCAACATCTGGATCCTTCTGTTAATGAACGCTGCTTGAGGTCATTACTGAGACCTTCACCGGTCAGACATATTTCATTCGGTACTTCCTTTGCGTCATCCGACAATGAAGCAGAGCTCAGCTGAATGAAGGCTCAAGTTATAGCTCAAATTTCCACCGGCTTCCTTTGCGTTCTGATTCCATATTGAATATTCTTTGTTCTAGAAAGATGAACCAGGGCGCATCTCTGAAATACCTATATGCATCAATAATTTCATCAGTTCAACTCTCCGTCTCTCGCGATAAGGTTGCCAATCCTCGTGTACAGGTGTACCTGAAAGCCTTATCTCAAATGTAGATAAATGTAATATGTTCGGCCGGACGGGGGCTCTCGCGGGCTGAGACTGCCGCAACAGCCAATAGATCCACCACAACGAGTGCAATGCTCTACCATTTCCGATATACCCATCTGGAAGACTGCAATAGCTGTGCCACTACGCGCATGACCTCCTGCTTCAAGGTACCGCAAATCGAAAACATTCATACACGATCTTGAAGAAGTCTGTAATGTCTGCATTCGATGATCATCGAAGAACTATATCGACTCTGGAGAGGCAAAAGCTCCGAGGAATAGGCGCAGACGAGAATTCGTCCTACAAAGTGCTGGTCTGCGATAGGATACTCCTTGGCAGAATATGGACGACAAAGTCTACCTCGACCTTGCGCTGGAAGTCTTGATTCGCGACAGCCACTATTTCTGGACCAGAAGAGAGGGACTAAAAGATGCTTCAGGGAGTTAGCAAAGACGTTTCGAGGATACCGCGGGACCTGGAAGTTAGTAAGACAAAGGTGAATGGCGGACAGAAAGGACATCGTGTAACGTCAGCGAACGTCAGCAGTAAAAGTAATGCCCCTGGCGCCATCAGAGGACACACCACAGTCTCAAGTCAGCCTGGTCGCCAATTCCCGGATCTGAGTTCAGCATTCGTAGCAGCAAGCTGTTTGTTTGCGGATGGAATAAATGCAACTGTAGGGACTTTTGGGCTAAGCTGCACAGTAACTCGAGCTATGCTGTCCTGAATCCTGCGCTTGTTCCACACGGCAAACAGTCAGCCCGACAACGTTGTAGAATCGTCCAGTGCCCGCGCGAGTCCGTGCGTTAGCCTTATCCGAGTCGATGGCCGTCAGCCTGGTGGTAACGTCGCACGATAAATTGATTGAACCAGGAGATTGAATTGCCTCACTCCAAATTCAAGTGACGCGTATGAGGGCTGAAGCACCAGATCGACCGACTCCGCGATGAGAACGACATCCTAACGAGTGACAGCGCTGATCCCCGTCTAGCTTTGGCCGAGAACAGCGGCATTGAAAGAAACAGTACCGCTGCTATTCGACACGATATCTCGAAACAGATCACAACGCCGAGTAACATGGCTGCAAGAATGAAGCAGAATGAAAAGTTCACGGAGAACCAGAACTGGTTCGGTTGGAGTCGTATTAGAGCGCGCCGAGACGGAGTTCCCACACGCGTACACGCGCCGCTTCGAATACTTGCTGCTTGTTTATAATCTGCAGCGAGAACTGAGTCTCCAGGCTTCCCAGGCTGCAGCGCGGTCATCGAAAGAACTCACACAGACACAGCGAAGCGAGACCACGCGTTAGCACCTATCAAATATACCTACAAGGCATTGCTGGGAAGGTGTACGCGGAGTAGCCGGTCACACGAATCCAGTTCCCGCCGTACCCTGCAAGCACCACACGGCAGCTCTCAGAGTCTTGCTTGAGCTGGCTGGGCCTCGATCCTGATGATGCTGCTGCGGATGTTCGTAGATAACCGGGCCGCATGTATCCGGGGGATGCTCGAGCGATTCTCTAGCAGCATTCGATATAGGTCCTGTGGGCTGCTGCCATCGGCGGTATTGTGCGTTAAAATGTCATTGAGCATTGCGTGAAGCATAGTGAAGAGGGGTTGGCTCGGTAGATTGAAGGGAAACCTATTCCTGAACGAAGTGTATTGTATTTAGTACGTAAGTCGTTAAGGAGACAGGCATATACCTAGGACTCGCCCGCCGAAGCCAGAGTCAGACATCTGACAGCGACATGAAGCGGCTCAGTTGCTTGAACAACCACTTCCACACGAGACAGTGATAGTCGTCCTGGATCTCTACTCAAGCTTTTGATTCGCATCCAACATCATCGATCGGCTGGTCCTCATAGCCGTCAAGATTCACGATTGACACGCTCTCCCCTTTCCTTCATGAACACATCACAACGTCTCTTCGAGCGCAAGCACCTGTCAATAGTTAGCGTGCGTTCGCAACCAAACACAATCAGCAGCACTTACCAGAGCCGTCCTAGTTGGGATATACACCTGCGTGAAGTTCTTCCTGTTGTTCCAAGCAAAGTCGGTCGTGAAGAACCTCGTGTTCTTGTCGTTGCGTCCAAAGCCACCGAACTCCGTACTGTCTGTGTCTAGCACAATTCGATACACACCGCCCTGTTCAACGCCCACCCTGTAGTCTGTAAAGCTCTTGCTCGGATGGAAGTTGAAGACCCATAGGAGTCCCGCTCTTTCAAAAACAAGCACCTTATCCGTCTCGTTCTTCAGAGAAATATAGGCCTGTGGATGGTGAAGCCAGCCGTACTTTTCCTCCGTCAACTGCATGGCGCGGTCGAATTCGTTGAGGAATTTGTAGCGTAGGAGGTGGTCTTCTGTCAGATTGAGTTGCCGTCTTGCGTACCAGAAGCTGTTATTGTTTCCAGCACGTGGGAAGTCAAGCCACTCCGGATGTCCAAACTCGTTGCCTTCAAAGTTGAGGTATCCCTCTCCTCCTAGAGCGTGCGTGACAAGCCGGATCATTTTGTGCAGGCTGATCGCACGTTCGATGACGGGTGTGTATTCGGTGAGTGTACTCATATGGGTGTACATGGCCGCATCAGCAAGATGGAACATGATCGTCTTATCGCCTACGAGCGCTTGATCGTGACTCTCAGCGTACGCGATCGTCTTCTCCCCGTGTCGACGGTTTGTAAGCGTGAACGCGATATTGCCTATATCCCACTCGTCGTCAGACTTCTCCTTGAGCAACTTGATGTACATGTCCGGCACAGCCATGGCAAGGCGATAGTCGAAGCCTACGCCGCCGAGCGACAACTTGACGCAGAGACCGGGCATACCGCTGACGTCCTCGGCGATGGTGATGGCGTCCGGATAGAGAGTGTGTAGCATTTCATTCGCAATCATGAGGTAGACGACGCCGTCCTCGTCAACGCTGGGACCGAAGTACTCGTGGTAGCCGCCGGAGAAGCCTGTGCCGATGCCGTGGTGGGTGTACAGCATGCTTGTCACGCCGTCGAAGCGGAAGCCGTCAAAGTTGTATTCTTCCATCCAAAAGCGGAGGTTGGAGAGGAGGAAGCGGAGGACTTCGTGGTGACCGTAGTTGAAGAGGCGACTGTCCCAGAGCTCGTGGCGGCCTTTGGCGCCGCCGTGAAAGTAGAGGTGGTCGCTGCCGTCGAACATGTTGAGACCGTCGAGGGTGTTCTTGCTAGCATGGGAATGGACCACGTCAAGGAGGACGGTAAGGCCAGCGCCGTGGGCGGTATCGACTAATTCTTTGAGGTCTTCGGGAGTGCCGTAGCGGGAAGAGGCGGCGAAGAAGGAATTGACTTGGTAGCCGAAGCTGGCGTAGTAAGCGTGTTCCATGATTGCCATCAATTGAATGGTGTTGTAGCCTAGGTATTTTATACGCGGGATCATGTTTTGTGTAAATTCTTTGTAAGTCGCTACCTTTAGGTCGGGGGACGAGATGCCGACGTGGGCTTCGTAGATCCGGAGGGATTGTGGTCTCGGGGGTCGTGGGTTCTTGAAGACGTATCGTTCGCTCTTGGGAGGGTTCCAGAGCACGGCATCGTAGACTGGAGACACGTTGAGGTCTTGTGTGACTCTTGTCATCCATGCTGGTATTCTTTCGATTCGTTCCCCTCCTGGAATGACCATGGAGATCTTCAGCTTGGAGTTGTGTGCTATTGCAGGCACGCCGTCGGTCGCAGGCAGATTGATCTCCCAGACGCCGAACTCATCCCTCTTCATCGGATGGGAGTCTCTGTTCCAACTGTTGAATTCCCCTATTAGAAAGGCTTGCTCTGCATTGGGAGCCCATTCTCGATACGTGATGTCTCCATTGTCTGAGAAGGTGAAGCCGAACTTCTCGTAGCCTTTTGAGAACTTCTCGAGGCCGCCCTCGTCCCTGTCAATCTTCTGTAACCAATTGTGTGCTTTGGCAAATCTGCTCTTTAGAGGCTCTCGAAACTCGCCCAGCCACGGGTCAAGGTCGATAATGCCTGTCGCGGGGTCAATTGTGTGCAGCCAAAAGTCCTCTTCGACGTACCTGTGCCATCTGGTGCTTTGCCCTTGGCTGGAGCTTCAGTCAAGGTGTTGGCCGACTGCTGACTTAGAGGATCCATTGGTGTGTGGATGCTTTGGTACAACAAACTTTTGGGTATCAAACGAAGAAGCTCTGGATGAATAGATCAGATACAAGCTGGATATGCCCCTCAATGTATAGACTTTGAGCAAGCAATAACCTTTGTCCCTTCTTCAAGGACTCTGCTGTAGAGGGGCACTAGTAGTCTACAACGAAAAGCAGTGTCTGCAGTCCCAGGCGTTCTAGCAGCCGATCATGGGGGGGGACGTAGAAAAAGTCTCGGTGACGTTAGTCGTCCAACAGCAACGCGGGGGACCAGCTCGATAGCTTCGTTACGCTGCCCGGAATAGGCTTAACTCGCCTTCCAAGCTCGACCGGGTGGGCACCGCGATCTCTTGCGTGAAAGCATGTGAGTCTGGCCGAGCGAACGCGAACCCACCGAAAATGTGAGCGGTAGTTTTACGCGACGTACACGGGTGAAGCTGTGTCGTGTGCACGAGGACCCTGCATGGAGCGACATCCAATGCGTGCAAAAAATTGCTTGCAGATTGTTGGTAAGCTAGTGGTTTGCCTCACTCTTTGGTTGACACAAAATGATGGGGTCCCATGACCTATAAGTATCGCCCTGTTCTTGCTTTCATTCCCTTCCCTCAGCGCCCAGTTGTATTTCCCTCCCTTTTCCTTCCGACAATCCCTCGACTTTCTCTAACCATACGTATCGCCTCCTCGTGCAGTCCCTCCACCGTTTGCTTTCTCTTCGGCCATCGACTTATCCGGTTTCCGATTTTGTCCGTCGTCTCAACTCAGCAGGCTGCCACTCTTCCTCCTTCTCGTCGGCTTCCTTGTGTGACTTTCCAACTGCATCCACACCAACACCCGCCTTGTCCCGACCATCATCCTCAAGAATCGATAGCAGGACTAGGTAGATAGCTCGGTGCTCAGGATCGGGAGTGAAGACAGGAAACCGCTGCCTGTACATAGCCCCTTTCAGGAACCAGTCTTCCAACATTCGGCGCGTCCATCGAGGGTCGTGGAGGATCTTTTTGAGAGTGCGCTGTGCGGACGGGTTGGATTGGATCTCGCTCGATCGGAGAAACTTGGTGAGGAGGACATCAGGAGACTCTTGTGGCTCGGATGAGAAGATGCTTGGTGTTGTACCTGTCGTCACTGGTTTTGGCTGTTGCGGATTTGTCATTGAACTGGTTGAGAGTCTAGAATCAATATGCTATCAGCATCCTTCTGCTCGCCTGCCCTTTAAGCGTCACTAGCGTAGTTGGAGACGATCATGGTCTGAGGCGCTGAACAGTGCGAAGTAATACCTTCTTGCATGTTTGCCTGATTCAAAAAGCAGCACCCATTGACATTGACCATGTTTAGATATGGAAACGGCAGTTGATCTAAGCAAATCTTTGACGGCGTGTCACTTTGCGTACTGTTTGCCGCATTATCGCAACTAAGCAAGCCTTTTGTCGCAAACGGCTCGCAGACCTGGTCAAAGATAGCAAGAGCCAAAACAGCGGAATCTGCAAGGCTCTCAGAGGATTCATTATGATTGTGAGAATGCAGATGCGGTTTAACATATGCTATTTTGTGACCGTCAGTGGGTCGTATACACTTCTTGTCATCAACAATCCATAGTACAACAGGACGCTGGCTAGCTGATAATGTCTCCAGCAAGGAACCTGAGGGGCACCATGTGCATGTCCCGCTTTCCATTGACCAACCCATGCCGCACATCACTCACTTGATCATTCGACAGCAGACACCAACAAGCACCAATCCTGACGTTGAAGCAACCCACACAGCGCTCATCCATTCGTCAAATCTATCTCCATAAGAATACGTGCTCTGATTGACAAGATGGCTCCGTACCCAAAACTTGATTCGCACACTAATTCCATTCTCTTCCTGCGAGATAAGCTCCTGTGATGTCGCGGATAGATCACCCTGCGTTGTTGTGCGCTGTTTGGATTTCCTCAACACAGAAAGCTATACAGCTTGGGTCTATGCAAAAACTTCCTAAAGTTTTCGGAGCGTTGCAACCAAACGTCTCGATTGTCCTATAGTTGATGGTTATTTAGCTCATGGTTGAGCCTGAAATGCCGCCAGCAGTGCTACGTCTGCATCGCGAAGCAGACCCATTTATTCGCTAAGTATCCCAGCCGTTAAATCCACGAAGCTTTGGAAGTTCAGCGGATTGTATTGCTGTAGCCCACTAGTACTTTGCAGAGATGTCGTGGTCGACCTTGATGGAAGGGCAGAGAGGCTAGAGTATCGCAATATCGAGCAAAGCGATCCGAATAAGGCAGGTCCTATCCCGTTCTATCTCCAAACGGCAATGTCATTGATTGTAGAGGAGAAGGCTGCAGCCAGCAACATGGTTGTCGATGATGTGTAGAGGTCTTCGAGTACTGCTGCATGATATGTAGACATCATCAAGCATGATACATAGGAGCTGGCGGAATTTGCAATGGCTCTAGATGATGTATTATTGATGTAGGATGCATACTCATTCGTTATTGAGAGATTTGCTTCACCAACCTGCCCGCTTGCTCCACAAGCTTGTGACTTCGACGATCAGGCACAATGCAAACAATGCCTTCGGACTAAGTCATCCGCCGCTACCCGCAGCCATATCAGACCTGCTCCTCCAGTCTTCGAAACTTGTGGAAGTAGAGTCTGTGGGCCTGTCCTTCTGATTCTTCGCCTTCTGCTTATCTTCCCACTCACCTTCTTCTTGTGCGATGAGGGCGTGGAATCTACCGCCTTGACCACGACCAAGGTAGATTGCGCCCTCTTCTCGCTTGGCAACCGTCTCAGTAACAAGCACATATTTGACACTGCTGCCCGGTGCCTCGAACATTGCGTCTCCCAGAATGGTTTCAAGCTCGGTCCTGAGAGCACGGGCTCCCGTGCCCATCGTGACAGCATTGGACGCGACGGCGTGCAAAGCTGGTGTTGTGAAGCGTAGTTCTATGCCAGATAATGAGAACAAAGTAACATATTGCGATACCAATGAGGACCGAGGTTCGGTCAAAATGCGTAGAAGCATTGAGTGAGTCAGTGGTGAGAGAGCAGCGGCTGTTGGTATGCGGCCAACAAACTCAGGTATAAAACCATATGACTGAAGGTCGGCAGGTGTGACTAGGTCAAGAGGATTGAAATAGTTGGGTTCAGCGGGTGAGCCATCGGGTGATTGCTCAGGTATCGGGGATGGCGAAAAGAACGGAAGATGTTTCTTGTAAAGCGCTTCTTCCTCTGAACCAGGAAGGAGTGGTATGGGCTTGTTCGTGGTGGACTTTTGATCTCTTGAAGCGGACTGAAAAAAACTAGAGGTCGCTCGCACCGAGGCTCCAAATCCAATGCTGCCTTTTGACAACCTGTCCATAACGTGCTTCTGTAGCCCCACGAAGGCACCACTGCAAATAAACAATATGTTATCGGTCCGCACATTGTAGACCTCGCCTTTGGTAGGAGCCGGTGCTCCAGTCCCACTCAGCGGACCGTTAGTCGGATAATTTTGAGACTGGCCGCCAGCTCGTGGAGCATTTCTTTCTGGCTTTGCCTGGACTTGCACTGTCGTCCCCTCGATAATCTTCAAGAGTGCCTGCTGCACACCTTCTCCAGAGACGTCCTTGCCGTGGCTAACTTTGGCTGTTGCAATCTTGTCGACTTCGTCGAGACATATGATACCTCGCTCAGCTCTTTCAACATCGTAGTTCGCAGCTGCAAGCAGCCTCTGCACACAAACCTCTGCGTCTTCGCCGATGTAGCCTGCTTGGGTGAAGGGTGTGCAATCAGACATAGAGAAGGGCACTTCTAGGACTCTAGCCAGCGTCTTGGCCATCAATGTCTTGCCCACACCTGAAGGCCCTAACAGCAGGATATTGGATTTCTCGAGGGTCAAGGGTGTAGTATCAACCAGTGGCGAGGATCCAATCCTCGACATATAGCCTGTAGCTGGACCACCCATGCGTATGGTTGGCTGCTGCCCAGGAAACTCACTCTCAACAGGGTGTCGCTCTTTTCGTTCCCTTTGCGCAGCCAGCTCTTCTTCTTCCTCTTCTCGTCTCTGTAGCTCTTGTATCCGCTGATAGTGGTTAAAAACAGCCACGCTCAGAATCTTTTTTGCTCGTTCCTGACCGACGACGAATTGGTCGAGGTGCTGCTTGAGCATTTTCGGAGTAAGTCGCGGAACGCCATAGACATGGGCTCCGCCGAGAGGGCCGGCGGTGGGTAACCCGGGCTCATAGCTTCCAGTAAAAGGCTGATTCCCAAAGTCGGATCGATGAAAGCGAGCGTCTGAATAGCGACATTGGCTCGTCCCTATACATCGTTTGCTGATAGCAATGTAGGTGGCTCGTAGCCGGGGGGACCTCACTGGGTGGCTAGACGATCCGTTGAGCGCAGGACACAAGAAGCCCGGGAACGACCCCGACCTGACTCGACGCATTGTTATAAGCGAAATCACATGCTTGAACGCTTTAAGAAGATGAAGGCGCTGTTGAGGAGAGATGAAAAGGTCTAGGGTCTGAGCAACATTGAAAAGGGAAATCGAACTGCGTAGGACGCATATTTTGATCTCGAAGGCGTGAGTGAGTCGCGGCAGTCACAGCTGTTGACGCATGCGGGGATTGGCGCTAACCATGATAAGCTTATCGAATGCCTGCCCGCGGAACGACCTAAAGAGTTGATTTGGGGCACATGGAGAAGCACTGCTGCAATATATGATATCGTAATCTGACGTTGGGAGGAAGGTAATGTTCGTGCAGAGCATGTAGTAAAACATTCATGGTACAAAAAACCCCAGAGCGCTAGCCTCCCCAGTGAGTTGAGTGATATCACAATCGTAGATACAAATACAGGATCGTGCCGGCCGAGGGCCACTACCCTGTGCGCCAATGCTCGTGCTTTCTAACTCCGTCTCTGCACACTCGCATCTTGTAAGCTAATCCAGGCACAGGTACGCCATCAGGATGCGCTGCACGCCATCTGGCCTTCCCAAGTAGCCAGTCCGTGAGAGTGACAACCTTGCTTGTCTTGTCAAAGCCTCCCGCTTCGTCGGCATGTTCGATAGTGTGATTAGCAATGCGTCCTTCACTGTCAAAGGAGAAGACGAAAAGGCCAGTAAAGGTGTCCGATCCGGCGTCTTTCCCGAAAAGTGGTCTGTCACCGCCCAGTAGAGTGCTTAGACCGCGATTGATGCCTCCATTTTCCACAGCACTTGACGCTGACGTCGAAGAGTGGGCTGTGGCAGTGTTTCCAATGCCATTTCTTTTCGGCTCGGTCCTCCAGCGGACTACGAGCTTCTCTTCACCTAGACCATTGCATTGTTCTTCGACTGACGGTGCTGTGATGAACCCTGATCTCACGATCTTCTCGCTCAGAATATCTAGCTTCACATTGCCCACCACAGGTACACTGCCCCACGCCATCGGTGCTGTTATCAACGCGGCTCTATATGGTATTTTGCCTCTGACAACGGGTAGGTGCGGATGGGTAGACGGAAAGAGGTGAAGAGAGATGTTCGGAGAGATGATTTCGGGAGGCAGTGGTGCCTTCAAGATGTTGGGTAGAAGTGGTGATAACTTCCGCAATGCTACAGGTAGTCAGCGTGTCAACGTTCTAGAACTCCTTCCATCCTGCATACTCTGGCCAAGCTTCAAAGTCCGCTCATCAGGCGGCTTGTGATCTCCTCCTGACGTTCCATTACCAGTGACAGCGTCAATGCGGACAAACGGACCAGTATCTAAGTTCGGTCTTGAGCCAAGCCCGGCTTTCGCTGGGACAGCTGCTGTGAACCATAGTTCTGAGAATGGTTCAGAGCGGACTTGAGCAAGTTTTCTGATCGGTGGGTATTGCGAAACGATGCGAAGGAGTCTCTTCCATCTCGATGGCGCAGCTGGCGAATTTGTCGAAACAGTTCGCATTTGCGCTGCAATCATCTAAATTTTGCTCTCATGCTTATCGGCAGAATCGGCAAAGGAATTGAAAGCTGCGATCCAGCCTGACGATGGACGTGGTATGCGCAAACTGCAAAAGCTGATCGTCGACTCTCTGTGGTTTGGAGAAAGCTGCCGGAGGTCTATGTGGCGTTAGTGACGTACCTTGTGGCTGAACGTTGAAGAGTCCGACACCAGCTGTATCAATAGGCTTCATTAACTTCTCTACCCTCATATCAAACCATTTAGAGCCGCTCTGCCAATCTGGACACGTCGTAACACGATCGATACTGAATGAAGCATGTATTGGATGCTGCTCTAGAACAGATAGCTGCTTGTTCAGGTAGGTGATGCATGGACGGGTGGTTGCGTACAATCCCTCTCCGCTCATCGTAGCTCGACAAAGGAGGAAGAAGTGACTTGGCAAGATGCAGGTGATGAATTTAATTGCTTTGGGATGTTATACGCAATTGAGGTTGGTTGCGAAAAGGTTAACATAGCAGGCACGACCTCACGCTTGCGTGCAGCAAAGGTAGGAAAGAACTCCTGATGCACCTGACAGTTACTTCCGATGATCAAGTGAAGCTCTGGCACCCGCCGATGTACTTTGGGACAACGATTTGTTGACAATGACCCCACTGCGTCCCTCGCCAGTATTGCTATTACCCGAACGCAGCAAACAGGACAATAAAAACACATTCAGTGGCCCGTACCCTCTTCTTTACACATGGCTTCCTCGTGGCTACCTACGGGCCCACGGGCTGTAACCGTTAACAAGTGGAACGCTCCTCAAGATCGCTACCAGCCAATTCGTCGCTCGGGTGCATGGGACGATGCGATCAAGAAAGTCAGAAACATTCTAAACCTGCACTTCGGCCCAGCTCGCGGTAGGGTCAAACTCGGCAAGCTGCCGGTTGACCCTTGCGAGCCAGATTCGACTTTCGTTCTCGCAGCTTTGGTCAGAGCAGTCTACCACCTGCAGGCCCGCCGACTCCCAGATCGTGACCAAATACTGCAGACCGAAGCAGACCTGCTGTTACTACTTCACAACGGCGTAGATGATACGTACAAGACGAGGTCGGGTTTGAACAAGCCCAAGTTCTACAGAACTGGAAACGAGAAGGAGGACTCGAAGATACTCAACGCGGCATATCTCTTTGTGAAGGAGCAGCGCACGTCGAAGCAGTCGACGAAGTTGGGACGAGGATTTGGGCTGGGTCCTGCGTACTCAAGCACGAGCTTGATATCGGAAAATGTCCTTGCGCCAGTCGACAGCAACAAGCAAATGATTGCCGAAACAGTTGTTGCTACTGCGAAGCCTGCGGGTACGATGTCAAAGCCGACGTCAACCCACGTGGTCGCGCACATAAACCCAAAGGATGCTATTAAGAAGCACCTTCAACACGAGAAGGAACAGATGGACGCCATTCAGCAGAAGAAGCGCACCGAGCGACATTCTAAGGACAGAATCGAACAAGCATTACTCAAAATCGACAAGTGGGCAGACGCATGGCTGACGGGAGAATTGGGACATACAGATTTGGCGTGGAACTCTTTCGAGTTTTGTCTATATATGCCAGATATTCTTGAAGATAGTGAGGTCATGGAGGGATGAGCATGGGGACTTGAAGACAAACCTTATGGGCGGATATCTATCTTGCCGTGGCGTTAAGGTGCATAGTCTGTAACGATATCACCTTGGTTACAAATGTTTGGTAGTAGAGCGAGGTCATGCAGAACACTAGCAATAATTTGGGCCCGCAGGCCAGAAATATGATATTCTCTTCCTCTAAACTACCAATAGCACCAACGCCTAGATCGGACGATCAACAGCGTGACGGGTATCGAAATTCAAGCATTAGCTCTCCTTGACAGCACCTTCCGCTCCCATAATCTAACAGCACACAGGAAACGGTCCATGTGTATCCAAAATCAAACTGCAGAACGCCCAACTCGCGACAGATAGCCTAACTCGAACAACAGACCTCGTGGTATGTGATATGTGTTATCTTTGTATCAAAGCTCCAAAGGAGTGCATGTTGGTTTCCGCACCGACGGAATCATCAGATCATCCTGCACACGCCAGAACGTCGTGCTGATCGAATTGATGGGGTGCGTCCACAATGCCTCCGAATGTACAGCAAGAAAACACCGACTGAGCCTCCAAGCCGTCCAGTTACCAGCCAACAAATGAGATCGGAGAATTTGTTGGAATCGATGATCCGACGTAGCAGAATCGAATCAGACTGGTGCCCTGTCTCGGACCTCAAGAACGTCGAGCAACTTCGTTGTAGTACACTTTTGAGGAACATGACCCAACTCTCCAGTCGCTTTCTTGTAAGTCCATTGATTTCTTTCGTCCAGGATACTGTCGCCACTATCGCTCTCGTCACCGTCATCGACATCAGCTTCAATGATGTCATCGCCACCAGCAAGCGGGTATCTAGGGGCATCTAGCAGAGCTGGCAGCCCAGCGCCGAAGGTGCCCTTCTGAGATGGTGGGGTGAGCCGTGGCCGAGCACCATCTTTGAGAGTGTAGGAAGATCCCTCCGGCTCCCGAGAATGGCCACGCTTCTTCGCAGCTGGCGAAGGGAGATCATAGTATCCGCCTTGCGGCCTGGGTGGCTGATTGGTCGGTTCAGGATGAAGCATCGATGCTATCGACGGAAGGCTAGAACTGGAAGGTGAGATAGGTGGATAAGTCGGCCTGTGCGTGGGAGGTGCCATTAGTGGTTGTGGTAGTGGTTGTGGTGCAGGCGCGATACTTGCTCGTGCTAGAGACACGCTATAAGATGACCGATACGACGGGTGTTCCTCAGGCTCTGCAACGATCGGTCCTGCTCCTGCTCCGTCATATTGACTCTGATTTGTCTGATGACCTGAAGGACCAAGCGCAGCTGGGCTCGGCAGTATAGTCTGAGCGTAAGACGGATGGCGGGCTGGGCCATAGCTTTGCGAGACCTGGCTATCAATTGACGGCCGTCGCGTGTCTAGAGATGCAGTGCGATTCCAGTGGTCCGGAGTGTCGATGCTGTCTAAGCGGTCATGACTTGCCATGCGCAGTGACTGCGGGTCATTGGAGTCTTTCGTCGTGTTCTTCGCGTCCGCTTTTCGCTGCCTGATGTCCCTCCTTATCCTGACTCGGCATCCTTGATCGGCAATGATCTTGCTTAGCGGCGTGCTCTGTTCGAGGCCTGGAAATTTCTTTGCGCTGAAGACTTGAAATGGTTGAGTGTAGACATAGGTCATATTGACCATGGTCTCTTGATCATTTGGTGCAGGCGCACTTTCGGAACCCTTGCCAAAGTTGACAGGAATTCTTGTGCTGTCAAAGTCTTCTCCACGCTTGGTCTGCTCGAACAGATGGAACTTGAAACGGTACCAGCCCTCGTGTCTGACCGACAGATCTGGAAAAATGAAATATGCAGCAGTCACCGGCTTGGTAAGATAAGCAGCACCCGCTACACATACGCCAGTCAACACTGGACAGTGGTTTGTCGCATACATGACGCCTCGGGCGATTGGGCGAGCGTGCTCCAGGCTGGCAAACAGCATGAATGTAGCATCATAGAAAGCTGTAATATCATTGTCGCCCTCCAAAATCCTAAGTCGAATGACGGGTGGAGGATCAACAGGACGACGATCAGCAGAGGCTTCGTTGTCAGCCAAGTACAATGCGGGAGAATCAGCACCACTTACATCGAGGACCATTACCGCACGCACGAGCACGCTTGGGTCCTTGTTCCACCGATAGCTCGTAGGTTAGCTTGCGACCACCGCGAGTGGTACGATGATAGAGAGCTATGCTCTCGTTTAGGACTTCTTGCATGACGTAAACCTTCCTGACAATTTCGTATTCTCGTATGGGTTCACCGTCAAAGGTGTTATCAAGATCTGCTACTGGCGATTCTGGAGGGGGTATGCCACGTCCCTCTTTCAGAAGCTGCAGGTCCTGAAGCGACGGTAGCTGTTCGTTGTTGCCGGATGATGCTAGTCTCGGTGCGATGAGCGGTGGTTCATACGGCCTAGGGGCATTTTGTTTAGCATGAGCTCGCAGCCTGCTTTGCTCCTGGGTCTCCAATCTCCTAGACATAGCCAATAAACATGAGAGTATCTCATACGACGAATGAATACATCTGACGAACGAAACAAGAAAAAGACCTGGGAAAGTACAAGTCTAAAACCAAAAGTGCAGGTGGATGCTCTGCTGTTTCGAAGGCAAGGGTGCAGCAGGACGTGGTTTACCAATTTTGAGTGTGCTCCTAATATCGAAGCACATTTTAAGGCTCGTGAGGCAGGCACTGGGTTGCGCTAGGAATGAAAAGTCTCCCAAATCGTAAAGCATCCACTGAAAACAAAATACATCGAGACGGCAACTCCGCACGTTTCATCACGTACCTTGTCTCAAGAAGGTCCTAAATTCCAGTCTGGGTCGAGACTTTACCGAGTAAGTAAGAAGAACTTGAAATCCAACCTCGTTGTGGGTTATTGATATGATGTCAGCCGGAACCAAAGAGTTCGTGTGGACGGTCCAAAGATAGGCTTCCAGAACCAAAGGGAACGATCAAATGTGGTAATGGACTCCTGCCAAAGCATCCAATGTTCCAGACGTGTGGTGGTTGTGGTTGCCGCTAACTCGATCTTACCAAATCACGCAAATAGCATACCCTTGCGACCCAGAATGCTCGACGGTTCTACCACCTTGCGATGTGGTTTTGTGGTCCCAGTGAGTCGTTGAAGGTGTGGTGCAATGACTTTCAATCAAGGTAGTTCGTTGTTGTCTAGGGGATCTACTCCTCGAGTTCGAACAATTTCGGTCGTTGTTCCTACGGTAAAGCAACAGATATCTCAAATGAGGGGCCAATTCAAATCCAGACGGCAGCAATGAATCCCGAATGTCGAACTCGCGAAACGCAATATCGTTGAGGAGAGAGACGTCGTCGAAGTATGGGAGCGAGGAGGTGAAGTTGAATGATTGGAGTCGAGACGAAAGACTGCGGACAAATTGAAGCCAGCCTGGGGGAACTGCAGGAAGAGTATGCACGACTCAAGACTGCGCCAAAGCCCAACAAGCTGCGACACGCTCGACGCACGGATCACTTTCATTTTGGCGGCAGCGTGAATAGCTGCAGATGACCACGGATAGCGCTCGAGATCTAGGCAGTATTTGGGCTTAGTGCCTTCTTTCGCGTGTTTGCCGATGCTGCAGTCCCATGGAAGCGGACACTAGTCCATCGAATAGGACTGCTTCGCGGCATCGGTTAGCGACTAGCGCAAACCCAAACAGAGTTGTCCCAGGCTCCATCCATGCTCTTCCCGACTTGGGGGGATGCTAGTTGGAATTGAACGCACTCTAAATTGCACCCTGGAGCCTGGCCTCGCCAGGAATTACTGGGAGACAAGCTAGGCAAGGTGTGGTCTGCTCTTTAATGGGGTGCCCGCAACCAGCTCCCAAGCATGAAACGCCGGGTCCAGACACGTGTACTTTCGGAGTAAAGTTTTCGAGATTACGGAGCATGTTCAAGCTATCCGCGCATGGCGTCCTCTGCTGCATGTGCGATGTGCCTGCTATCAGAGAATTGAAAGGATCTTCCAGCAGTATTCTAACTCAACATTGGCCGTCTCAAAGAGACACTGCTGACCATCGGTAGCTACGAGACGGCGGAGAGCATAATTTTGAATTTACATTTCAAGCCTATCTCCCGACTCCTGATTCATCGAAGGCCGCCGCCGACGTAGCTGTTGCTTAGCGCCAAAACTTCGTGAACTTTAGCTTCGGTTACCCTTTCCAGCTGCATCTGCGGCGTCAAAAGGACAAGCTGCGTGATGTTGCATAACCTGTCGACCACGTTTTTCAGCATGTGCGGAAAGTAGTGCTTCATCAATACACGAGCTGAATGTGACTTGACCAAAACGCATCGCGTCTTGTCCCGTTGTTGATCCCAATGTCGAAACCCTCAGCACAGTGGAAAGAAAGATTCTGCCACAACGACAGCAGCATGCAATAACAGGCGCATCGACATCGCAATATGCAGGCCGGAGCTGCGCCTTTGTCACGTTCTTCTTCCCAAAACCGAGAAAACGAGCGGCCAGGCGAGGAAGTGGGTATGCGCATCACGCGATTTGCATCTGCGTCAACCACGACCTCCAGGACGTTTGTACGAGGTGAAGTGAGTGCCAAAGTGTACCCTGTTGAGCGAAATCTAGTCTCATGATTGACTCCTTGACGAAAGCTTCATAACAACTTGAGGAGAATCTGATATTATCCTTGGTGTTCTTCAGATCATGTCCCTACATTTCCGCACTATTTGCCAAAGAAACTAGGCGAGCCTGCGAAGACGGCCGTGCTGATGGCTTCCGACCCCGACATGCAAAGAAAATCTCTGACCGGACTGGTATCGTTCACTCTCTCCTCCAACGGGATGTTGCACTGCCCGGCCATCATCAGGCTCGCAGCCTATTGGGGTCCTAGAGCCCTGAGCTCCTTTCTATACGCTATCAAATACTGGTCATCATATGCGCTCTGCTCTTGCGATGCAAAGTCGTGGAGCAAATGCAATGCCATGTAGGCCGGTGATGGTGTTATTTGGATTTCCAGTTCTAGCCCTGCAAAGCCGATGTTGATTCCAAATGCATTGCGGCAGGTTAATTCCTAAGCTTTGGTTAAGTGACAACGAAATCCAAACTTCTAGCACATCCTTCTAATTTGACCCACCTGGAAAGCTATGGCGCACTGATGTTATATCGGTTTGGGGAATCGTTGCCCGTCCAAGAGTCGTCTTTGTTCAGCCTTCAGGCACGTCACTCCGCAAAAACAATCAGTCCCTGACACAATAGCAATCTTTGTAAGTAGGACTGGTACCGACAGTGCTGGCTCCGCTCAAAGTCCCCACACTTGACGTGAGACAAGTGCCTTCTAGAAATCGCTGAGCTTTTGCTTGTCGCACAATGACCGTGAGAAAAGAGCTCATTGGGCGCCAGGAGGCACTTTGATGATGGTTAGTGGTGTGATTCGGCTCAACTGTGTAACGTGCCAGCAAATCATCTCCGGATCTGCTCGCATGCTGCACTCTCGCAATTGTCCTACGAGTGGTGTGAAAGTTTATGGAGGAATTCACGTGCAAAATATCAGTCTTGCACAATTCGGTATCTATCAATATGGAGCCTGTAAAAGGCCTAAAACGCTAGAGGTAAAAAGACCCAAGGCGATGCTTACGTAACCATCGGCTGAACGCTGTTTTTCCCACCACATCTCTGTCGCATGATCTGCGCTTGCCGGACCTTTCCAGGCATTGATTCAATCTGGGTGACTGCACGTTTAAGAGGATGCGGTGGTCCCAAGCCGGGTCTTTCAGTGCGCGCGGCGCCGCTCAGTGTCGCCGGTTCCGTGCGGATGTGACCATGCCATCTCTATGTCCATAAAAGAGCATGTTTCACGACAGTGCAGGCGCTTTCGACGGCACGAGCGGCCACCATGGACATTCCAGCTCTACTCAAAGTCAATCTACATTGCGGCAAATTACAGCATTAATCGCAGAACCCGCGATATTCTATTGACACTTCTAAAGCTGGCAGAAGTTTTTGAGCCTTACACACTTGGTAGTATACGTAACGCGTCTCATTGACGTGACGATCGTGGTGGTCGTGATTTTGAGCTTGTTTCTAAGTTTATGGCGGTCTAATAGACGGTAGGTACCCTATGCCAGCTCTGGCTCCATGGCTTCTGCCATAAGAAGTCTGCGCCAAAGGCTTTTCTTGAAGAAAAGCGCCTCAAACACATCTTCCGCCATCGACCTGGAGCGCTACTCCTGTGATAAAGGAGCCTTCGTCCCCACACAAGTACAAACAAGCATTTGCGATATCCTGTGGAGTGCTGGATCGGCCCAGTGGCACTGTCGCAACAAACCCAGCTCTGTTCGCTTCGTTGTCGTCCTTGCCAAGGAACTTTGAACTCCTGGAGTGAAAATGCATGTTAGCGAAGCAGTCTTGCGAATGTTCACGCAGATCGTCAGCTTGAAAGAAACTTACAGTCCTGTGCCGGCGGCAAAAACCGGACAAACAGAGTTGAACCTGATACCCTTCGGTCCATATTCCACCGCCATAGTGTTCGTCGCATTGATTACAGCAGCCTTCGATGCGTTATACCAGGTTAGACCGGGGCGAGGTCGAATACCAGCGGTGGATGCGACATTGACGAAGGAACCCTTGATACCTTCTTTGATGAAGTATGGTAGGATGACGTTTGTAGAGAGATAGATCGATCGGACGTTGACGTTGAAAACTAGATCAAAGTCTTGGTCGGTAACAGTCTCGGTTGGCTGGCAAACTCTGTCAGCATCAATTGGACCCCCCAAACTCCCACCGAGGAGCAGGCCCGGCTTACCTTATTAGCATAGGTCGTGCCAGCGTTATTTACTACGACATCGAGCCTCCCATAGCTATCAATGGCTTGTTTGAGAACCTTCTCCCAATCATCCCTCTTGGTGACATCTGCCTTCAAAAAAGACGCTCCAATCTCCTTGGCAACAGTTGTGCCTGTCTCTTCACTCAGATCAGTAATGATGACCGAGCCACCTTCTGACTGGAACGTTGTTGCGATCGCCTTTCCAAATCCACTTGCTCCTCCTGTCACAATTGCGACTTTTCCTTTCATTCGGTCAGGCATATTGTCCGTAAGGTTGGAGAGGATATCGAGATGTTAGTGTCAAATTGCTCAGTCAGCTGATTGTTTGCTGGGCGGCAGTGATTTACGTTGCCTCAAAATTTATATGACCTGGGTCAACATCAGTACTACCCGCCGTAACTTCCCCTTTCCAGCAGCCATGGAGAAAGCTACCCGAGGTCGAGAGGCAGCGAGACCGGCATTTCACGGTACACTTTTCCCCCTTGGTTACATCCATCGGCGCATCTCCGCAGCCCTGGTCAAATAGCTATGACGCTCCAAGACTGGTAGTTCTTGTTAGAGCGCATTTTATTAATTGGATGTGGGGTGACCGAGCCTCAACTCCATAGCAGCCAAGAAGTCTGAATGCTCCCCTCACGATGCGGTTCTGCGCTGTATCTGTGGTACTCATCAGACAACATCGTAGTAATTTTGTAAGGAAAATATGTGGCTAGAGCTAATGACACAAACCTGACCTTGCCAGAAACCTAGAGACAGCAAAACCGCAAAAGGTGCGCAGAATCAATGGTTCTTGACGGAGGGTATAACGCAACTCCAATGTCACGTGATAGCGTGGCACAACCCGCAGTCAAACGCGCCACGGTATTGGAATGTATCAAAGTCGCCTGCTGCGGAAGGTAATTGTCACGTTCACAGAAGAAGTCATGCTATCCTCAACTGAGTGCAGCGGCTTGCTGTCGTATGCTTGCTGCTTGTTCCTGCCATCTTGAAGACACTTGCGTTGGGGCATTACGATCGTTCCATGGCCTTCAAATTCTCCTGGTTTTGTGAACTGCTCAATGATTTGGAGCAGCAGAACTATCAGCGACGAGCGACGTATTCGAAACAAGACAACCCAGATCACCGTGTCGTCACAGCGTGGTATGCCAAATTTACAGATCACATACCTCGAACCGGCTCATCAGGTATTGCTTTTCTTTCCGCGCTCCTGCCAGAGCGAAGGCCAGACCGCACTTACAATCTCCAGGACAAACGTCTCAGTCATGTCTTTGGCAGAGCGCTCGGTGTTGGTACAACCAGAATGCGGCAATTGCAGTCATGGCAGCAAATTGACGGCCTAGATTTCGCCTGCTGCGTTGAAACGGTCATGGCAGAGAGCGAGTTTCCCCTCCCAGATATTTCTAATCAAGTCTCTCTTGAGGAGATTGACGAGGCTTTGACACTGATTGCTGCCAATTCCTTAGCCTCGGCCCCTGTTATAAAAACCAAAGCCCATGACAAAGCACCATGCGATCTTTTGGCACCGATTATTCGCAGGCTGCGAAGTACGGAAGCCAAATGGCTTGTCAGGATGATCCGAAAGTCTTATAGCCCAGTTGCAGTACCGGAATACCCTGCCATGTATGGTTTCCATTTTATGCTTCCAAAGCTTCTCAGTCTACAGAACTCGATCGAAGCAGCTGTGAAGACAATTGCAACTCCTGACATTGCAGGTTTACCAGCGCGTCCCTCGAAAGAGTATGAGACTGCTTTGATGCCGATAATGTCCAAATGTGTTCACCCACAGCTAGGAGTCATGATCAAGCGGCAGTCCCTTGATAAAGCACGCAGTATCAAGCATTGCGTAAAATTGACTAGGTCTCAAGTCATGAGCGTGGAGCGCAAGTACGATGGAGAGTACTGCCAGATTCACATCGATAATTCGAAAGGCCCAGGGTTTAAGAGCATCCAAATCTTTTCAAAGAGTGGCAGGGATTCGACGCTGGATCGTTTTGCTTTGCACGATGCAATCAGGGCAGGTCTAAAGCTTGACAGTCCCGAGTGCAAGATCAGAGAGCGAGCTATCTTGGAAGGCGAGCTCGTGGTGTACTCTAGAAGTCAGAGACAGGTTCTGCCTTTTCATCATGTTCGCAAGCACGTATTGCATGGTGGTAGGCGCATTGGGACCGAGAGAGATTCACCGAAGAAAAGCGATGAGCATCTGATGATCGTCTTCTTTGATGTCTTAATGCATGATGACAAGGTTTTGATTAGCGAGCCGCACAGCAGAAGACGGGCTCATCTAAAGGGCCTTATTACGAGAATTGAGGGTACATCCCAGTTAGTCGAGCGTGCTGTAATCGATTTCGGCCACACCCAAGCACAAAAGTTATTGCGCGATGCGTTCAGCGCAGCTATTCGGAAACGGTGGGAAGGCTTCGTCCTAAAAGCCTTGGTTGACCCCTACTTCTCTTGGAAGGACGGCACCATAGGCATCAAGCTGAAAAAAGACTACATCGCTGGCTTGGGCGATGCAGCAGACTTATGCATCATCGGTGGTCGGCGTGATGCAAGGGACGAATTTTCGTTCGGTGTTGGAATGCTTTCTTGGACAAAATTCTACGTCGCGTCCCTGCTGAACAAAGAAGGTGTCTGCAGGTATGACGAGAGGCCATCCTTCAGGATTTTGGATCAACTTGGAACAGGAAGCCTATCAAAAGATGATGTGCTTGCCCTCAACTTAGAAGCCAAGCGCCTTAAACACACGTTCTCTGTTGAGTCCGAACACATGGTCATTCAGCATCCTCGCAAAGACATTGGAATCCCAACGGAAATGTTCGTGCAGCCCATAGTGGTCGAGATTATGGGCGCAGGCTACGAGCGACCGCAGACGGTGGACTTCTACACCTTACGATTTCCGCGAAGATTCGGCGCAAAGATTAAGATACACAGAGACCGAGGCATATCCGACACAGTAAGTTTCAAGGAGCTGCAAGAGATGGCAGAAAAGAGCCTGAAAGAGGACGCAGTCGCGGCTTCCCAAGAAGACGCAGCATGGATCAAGCGACTCGAAGCCGCCGACCCAAAGCCGAAATACGTTAAGGATAAGTCCCAGAGCATCAGTCCCTACAAAACACCGCACAGCGCTACAACCCTCAGCTTGACTCCCGGCACAGCGAGAAAAGCCAGCACGCAGCAGTCTTCATTGCTTGTTCGCATTCACTCGGATGACTTGGTTTCCAGAGAGTTTTGTCAGCGGTACCCTGACAGCGCACCACCTCAGACCCCCAGCCGACGGTCTGAGTCAACAGTCTCACCTACTTCCAGATCCCCAGTAAACTTTTCGAAACGTGGAGTGACGTTGGATGAGGACAGCCCCCTTCAAAATGCTTGCCATCCAAAAAAGCGCGTGAAGTTCAGCGCCAGGTCCGACATGCCGGGCGACATTGCTCACGAGCCACTTGCTGCAATAACAAGCTCCGCGGTGAACAAACGCAAGAGCTTTCATTTGTGCGCAACATCTCAGCCAACGGATGTGACAAGGAAGCAAGTACTGAAGAGTACATATGACCATGATTTCGCCCTCACTGAGACGAGACAGGTACATGCGCCAGCAGATGCACCAGCAGATAAAGTCATGCCGCCAACTCCTTCTCCCACAGTCAAGGCCGTTAACAACTCCAACCCCGCCGAAGCATCTCAGTCACCAATAGCATCCGCCGGATCGGCTTCGTCGCCATCTCCTTTACTGTCTCCAACTGTAAATCCAACTCCGCCGGCGTCCATCTTCCAAGGTCCATCATACATCCCTCCTTCTCTAATCCACCGCCAAGACCTTGCGAAGTACTTGCAAAGCCCTACCTTTGTCTTCACCTCATCAAGCGACACTTTCCACAAGAGCCTCAATACAGATCCAAACACAACGCCTGCTTCCCGAAGACCCATCATTCTCCTTGATTCCGACAACCCCGTCGACTCAGTATACGACATCCAACGCCTAGGTCATGAACTCAGCAGGCTTATCCCGTCCAGCTCAGATTTCTGGCGCAACGGGAGCAAAAGCGTCATGATGTTTGACCTGCGGATTCTAAGCACCAAGTGGGCGCAATCGGGCTTTCCAGTCACAGAACCCACCGACTCAACGACCGTGCTCGACGAGTGTGAAAAGTATTTCTGCGGCGTAGTGAATTTCTGCGAATCGATAGACGAAGGAACTGGGCGGAGAAGGCGCGTGATTAGGCCGGATTGGAGTACGAGCTTGAGAGAGGCGCTGTATGGTCCCTACCTATCTAATCATGACCCCTGCTTTTGAATGCATTTGGTATTTACTTGGCATGGTGTTGCAGGACTCAAGTCTTCTAGCATATCTATGATTGATGGTATCGATTTTCGCGGTTAACCATGAAGATTAAAGTTTCATCTATATATTGCATATTGATATCTATGAAGACCTTCTATCGACACTGACAGACGCTCCCTAGATATACGTATCCTCAAAATAATGATCTAAGTGCCCATCCACATTCCTCAAGTTCACCTTCTGCTTCAATGGGTCCATGGTCTCGATACCGGCGCCCACATTCTGCAGCTCATACGACCGCTGCGACTGCGCCGCTAGCGCTACAATCTCCAGCACGGAGTCCCATGCCATTGATGTCGTGCCTCTCCAGCAGGAGTACAGCACGTGCGCGCACGCAAGGAGGATATACACGATGAGGACCGCAATACTGATTTTCTGCATGATGACCTGGGAACTCCAGGCTTAGCCATTAGCGTAGACGTACACTGTGAAGATCGAATGGTTGTGGTTTGGGGTCAGGATCTGCCAATATGCATTGCGGAGCGCTGAAGTTAAGGCCGTGGTGGGAGGAGAAACTAGGGCTTCCCGACGCTGCCCGTACGGACGTCGCGTCGGTCATTGGGACCTTTGAGGATGATGAAAAGGGTGTCGTCGTAGATTTCGCGGGTGGCACCGTTGGTGACCATGAGTGTGAGAATTGATTGGACGACGAAAGGGTTGTTGTAGGATTCCCAGGAGAGGGTGTTGTTTTACATTTCTGCGCTTGCGGCTGATTGTGCAAACGATTTTGTGTTTGAGACTTCATTGAGAAATGTCGGGTCAGCAGCTGTGCCCAGGATGGGTGGATGGTGACCCGGGCTCAGTTACTGCTGCTGGTGCCTTCCCTTTTGAAAGTCTGGTGCGCAGCCCTAGGCAACGTTTCATAGGTTGGAGGTGGTTCAATAGATGTTTTTGACATTACAACATTGCTGCTGTTTCCTGATCTAGCAACGGCCCCATCGATCCATACAAGAGACGCAGCGTTTTCAAACTTTAGCAGGCTTATCGTTTTGTCAGTTGAAGTCTTGTTCGTACTTTCCGTGGACGAGATCGGATCAACATCGCAGCCAACATGGTTTCTGTTGCCAGCGGATTACGTTTTGGCACCGCCAATTTAAATTTCACCGTTAGCTCACATTGTCCTACATGGTCGCACCATTTCGTCAGCGTATGATAGGTCGAGCAGCAGAGACTCGAAAGCTTCTAAAGGGTCGGACGCCCTCTTGACCTCTCAGCATGCCGTTCCTAGCCATACTTTCTCACATACCCGCAGTGATTGTTCACGGCGAAGTTTCATGAATCCGCAAAGAACGTCACTACAGTCCGAAGGTCTGACGAAAGGTTTCACGCCTCAACGTCGAAGAAGGGTTTCGTCGAGCAGCTACGGGCGAAGGAAGGCAATAGTTCCCGTGCCCTTCCGGTTCTGATTGGCGAGCGGAGCACGAAACTACTGTAATATGGGTCCAGCCACAAAAACTATCGCGCTACGGACTACTTACGTTGATTCCCTCCATTGGTTTGGGGGGCAGGTCCGTCCTTGCTACCCGTGGTTGCCTCAAAATTATCACATATCATAATGGAAGTGCTCAACATGCAAAGAGCTGCCCGAGCCATACTCACGATCACAACGTAACTAAGCGTCAATGGGGAGACTCCAAGAACATTGAGGATCTACTATTTCGAGGACTACGGGACCTTAGTGTCGATTCATGCCTTTATTGAGGCGTTCACGCAACTCTTGGGTTCAAAAGACTATCCTTGGCCTATTAGCAGCATGGCTCCTCATTGATGTGATACGGTACCACTCACTTCGCCTTTCAGCATCTCCCTACTCGGTCCCTAGCGCTTCGCCAAAGCAACGCGTCTTTATCGCGAGCATTCACTGGAACAATGAGAAGATCCTGCGAAGCCACTGGAACAAAGCCGTGCTCGAAGTCGTCCGCCACTTTGGCATAGACAATACCTTCGTCTCGATCTACGAAGGCGGAAGCTGGGACGACTCAAAAGGCGCTCTCCGCGACCTTGAGAGAGAGCTTGAGTCCTTGGGCGCGAAGCACAAAATCGTTCTTGACAAGACGACGCACGAGGACGAGATCGCGAAACCTCCCGCCAAGACTGGATGGATAGACACACCGCGCCACCGCAAGGAGCTGAGGAGGATACCATGTCTATCTAGGTTTCGAAATTTGTCACTTGATCCTCTGGGAGAATTGGCGAAGGATGGGGTTTACTTCGACAAAATACTCTTCCTAAACGACGTGATTTTCAGGCTCGACGACGTGCTCAATCTGCTGCATACGCATGGCGGTGATTATGCAGCCGCTTGTTCGCTCGACTTCTCCAAGCCGCCGCATTACTACGACACATTCGCTCTTAGGGATTCAGAGGGTCACAAGGCTTTGATGTCGACATGGCCCTATTTCAGGTCTTCGGCGTCGCGAAGCGCCATCAAACGAGGTGACCCCGTGCCGGTCTCAAGTTGTTGGAACGGCATGCTCTTCATGAAGGCTGATCTTTTTTACAACAATCCCCATCGATTACGCTTTCGAGGTATTCCTGACAGTCTCGCCAAGTACCACCTCGAGGGCTCGGAGTGCTGTCTTATACACCAGGACAATCCGCTCTCGCAGACCCATGGAGTTTTTCTCAATCCAACTGTCAGAGTCGGGTACAACAATGGAGCGTACGCAACTATGCGTGGTGCGAGCGGCGAGCTTTCACTAGCTCAGTATCTCTACAGATCATGGGAAAACCGAGTTCTACGGTGGGTCACAACTGATTGGTTCAAGCTGCGCACCGTCCACAGCAGGCTGGATAGTTGGGCACAGAGCAACGCAGCTCAGATTGAAGTCGGCGTTAATTGTCTAATCAACGAGATGCAGGTTTTAGTGGGCAATGGATGGGCGCCTGTGTGAGTATTGTGACCAATGGCTGTATCAAGAGGATTCATGTATTATCCTGTGCCATCTTACAAGAGGTAGCCCTGGGCAATACCTTGGCCGTAAACAGAGCGAGGCCCTACGTCTCATCAGCATGGTAGGCGAATGGATTGCTGCCACCAGGTGCTAAAGCCTCTCGGCGGCCTCTGACCTCTCGCACCAAGCCCTTCGCCTCCTCGACCTCAAACCCGTCCATACACAGTTCTTCCGCTAGCCGCTCAGCCCGATCCAGATCGTTGTTTTTGAATGCGTACCTGGCCAGCCAAAGACGGGCTCGGGATGTGGTGGCCGTCGTACCACTGCCAAAGCCATCATTGTTTTCGGTAGCATCGGTTCTTTGCTGGAAGCTTGGAGGTGAAAGTGGTTCTGTGGCATTCGACCCCGGCGATGATGCTTCGAAAAGGACTTCAGTGTCTCCATCTGCATCGTTGACCTCCTCATGCTGGCTGGTGTTGACAGCAGCTAATGAAGACTTACCCTTCTGTTGCTGCCTTTTGTGCTTCGATGTGTATTTCTTGGGCTCATCTGAGGTCTGACCAGTCTCCTGCGCCAGACATAGCTCCATGTATCGGGCTGCCTCTGTCTCATTAGGCATTCTCTCATAAAGCTGAGCAATATGAAATAGTGTCTCTGGATCCAATAACTTTCGACCTGCGTTTCGTTTCTTGCCCTTTGCACTCGCGACTGACGTGTTGAACGACTGTGCTGGTGAATCCGTCTCATAATAGGTCCCAGCAGCTAAAGCACGTTTAAGAGCTTTGACAGCCTGCTCGAGTCGATTCATTTTGGCATAACACGTCCCAACCGCTTGCCACATCTTCGCATCGTACGGTCTCAGTCCGGCCGCACGCTGATAGTAGAAAAGCGCATAAAAGCCCATATCTAGGACTTCGTACGCTTGACCAAGGCCGTACCAGGCTCGGTAGTCTTTCCTGTTGACATCGACAGCTCTTCTGTATGACTCGATGGCCGCATGTGTGTTCTTGAGCTCAATGTATTCGTGGCCCATTAATGTCCAGGCTGACAAAAAGGATCGGTCCAGCGTGAGCGCCCTTCGGAAGTACATGACTGCCTTCTCGTGGTGTGAACATAAGCTGTAATAGTTTCCAACCACGCAACATGTCTCCGGCCGGAACTTGTCGACACTCGTTGCAAGATGCGCTATGAATGCAAGTTTCGGACGATCCTGCATGACGTACAAAATGTTTGAGTAGTGGTCGAGCCCATCCAAGCGATATGGGTGAGTTACAAGGATGTCCTGAAATATAGACGAAGACGTCTCAAAGTCCTTCGAATGGTAGTAGAAAAGAGCTTGCTGAGTAAGGAGGAAAGTCGAAGTTGGGAAGTATTGAAGAAGCGAATTCATAGCTGAAGATGTTGTGTTACCATCGGCGGTCGAAAAAAGGTCGACAGTAGCATGCACCTGATATACCAAAGTCATAATATTCTGGGGAAGAATGCCAGAATTTAACTGGGCATTGAGATCGTCCACTGAGGACAGTAGATGGGACATCTCTTCCCATGCCCCCCAATGGTATGGATTAAGTCGAACAGCTCGAAGTAACCATTCCTGAGCCGGATCTTCTTGTTTCGACCTCGCAAGTACAACGCCGTATAAGTACTCCAGCCAGCCTTGTGACCTCTTAAGTTGTGGGTCTGCTGCATCCCTTGCACGAAAATAGTCTTCTAGTTGCCTCGCAAGGCCTGAAAGCTCCCTGTTGATGCTCTGACCTCCATCGACAGGTCCTAGAACCATCTCACTTTCCTCTTCTTTACGCTTCTCGCCTGCAAGATATCGTGCATATAGGGCGAGGAAGAGTGACTTCTGGCTCAATCGAGGAAGAGACACTGAATCATGCGGTCTTGTCTTGCCTTTCCTTGACGGCGTAGATATCGGAGTGCGAGAATTTGATCTTTCAAAGACTGCCAATCCGCCAGCAGGCACAGCCGGTGGTAGAAAGACAGAAGCGCATCGATCGAACTCTTTGGTATCGAAGTAAGACTTCGCAAGGAGATATTTGCTTGCCTCTTTAAACTCCAATGCTGCTTCCTGTGGGTCATCGTAGCTGGTCGAGAGCATCCGGTAGGATGAAGTGGCTTCCTCGGTACCTAGCATCTGCGAGTCATTGTCTCCGCCTTCTGGTAAAGCATCCAGAAGTTCTGCTGTCCTGAAATTAGTCAGTCGAATACTAGGAGAAGACTGAGCACAAACCATTTTGCTGACTGATATAGGCATCGTTCCGAGCACTTGATTGTGGCTTCGGTCAGTCTGTCTCTCAACTCTGCTATGAGGGCGAGATCGTCCGCTTGAACTGAGGTAATGCTCTGGTTAAAGTCCATAGTGGCCATATTGAGATCATGGCCACATTTCGAATGTCAAAGTAGTTCATCTACCGTGAAAAAGCTGGATCAGTATCGCTCTGCAACAGGCCTGACGATCTTCCACGGTCGCGTGGATTTTGTTGGAAGATACGCGTAGTCACTGTTGATGCCAGCGCGGGCTGACGTTAAGTTTGTTGCGTTTGTTGCGTTTGCACACCGAGACGCTATCCACATCTCGACTCTTACTAGCAAGCGGACGTTGATAGCCGACTCGGCTGCCACACCCGAGTGTTCATTTCAAGAACTCACCGCACGGCTTTTCTACCCGGACAGCAACCATGATGCTGATTTACATGGAAGACGGCGGTTAACACTCTGCCATCGACCAGAACATAGAGAAACTTGGATAGCCATCTACGCAACCTTTTCCTAAAACCACGAACTGAGACTTCCAATATGGACGTATACAGATCTCTGTGCTCCGTCGACAATGATCCAATCACATGCGTCGAAATGCATACATGTGGTGAGCCTACGCGCATCATAATTAAAGGGTACCCAAACCTCACTGGAACTCTACTCGAGCAAAGGTCGCAAGCAAAGTCTCAATATGACCATATCCGTCGTCGATTCATGCTAGAGCCTCGAGGTCATTTTGATATGTACGGAGCGATTCTCAGGACTGTCACCGAGTTGACTCAACAGGGGCAAGCTGATATTGGCGTACTCTTCACAACCAATGACGGTTACTCCACAATGTGTGGCCACGCGACCATAGCACTTGGTCGCTTCTTAGTCGATACCCACGATCTCGAGGTCTTTCCCAGGCGAGACGACCTTGTGTTCGATGCGAAAACCAGAACAACTCGTTTGAGACTCCATGCGCCTTGCGGCGTTGTCGAAGTCACAGTGCCAACCACAGCTGATGGAATGAAGTCGGATCCTACTCGTCTGGTATCCTTTGTCTCCGTGGAGAGCTTCGCGACGGGCTTGGACGTCAAAGTCGACCTTCCGAAGGATACATGTTGGCCAGAAGGAATCACGGTGACAGCAGATTTCGCTTACGGTGGTGCCTTCTATTGTCTCGTACGTATAGAACAGCTCAAGTTCGTTGGCAAAAGCTTGGGCAAGTTCAATATGGACATCGCCAGTCACTTCGTCAAAGTCCTTAAGGCAGCTGTCACTTCAGACCCAGAGCTTGCGCATTTATATCGTCACCCTATTGAGCAAGATCTTAGCTTCCTCTACTCGGTAATTCTGGTTGACGACACTCTTGGCGAGTCTCTGTCGGGATCGTCAGGAGCGGAAACCGGGTTGTGTATCTTCTCTGATCAGGCAATCGATCGCTCACCGACTGGAAGTGCCGTTTCGGCTCGATTAGCATCTGCTTATGGACGCGGCAAGCTAATGGCAGGTGACTCGTGGACGTATCATTCTCTGCTCTCTCTACACAGAGCTAAACAGCTTGCCTTCAATGGCACAATCTTGGGCGAAGTTGCTGATAATGTACTAACCAAATATCCTCGCATTAAGACAAAAGTCGACGGGCACGCTTCATATACAGGTATCCACACCTTTATTGTCGAAAAGGACGATCCTTTGGGTAACGACGGCTTCATTTTGCCAGATCTCGCTGAATGAGACGAGAACAAGGACTTCCACTTTACGTAACTTGCAGACAACGATCAACACTAAATCCGCAAGGAGCGAGAAGCGAGTACCAGATCTGCCAGCCACCTGCCATCTCACAACTTGCTTTTCCCCCCAACATTCTCCCCTGTTGCGGCCTCATCGGTCACGTTTGCTTTCTCATCCAACCCTGTACTCTTATACCCAAATAAGTAAGCCGCCACCTTCCTCATCTGTACCTCTTCACTCCCTTCTGTAATCCGATAACGCCGGAAGTGCCTCCAAATATGCTCAAACGGCTGATGCCTGCTATACCCATTCCCACCATGGACCTGGATCGCGTTGTCCGCCGCCTGCGTCGCTAGCCGATTAGCGTAATAGTTACACATCGAGATTTTGTGGCCCAGCTGCTTCTCGATCGCGATCCAAGGCGGCATTGGTGAGTCAGGGACTGAGTACTTTCGCCGGATATCGTCCATTTCATTTGCGGTGCGGAGGATGAGGAGGCGCAGCATCTCGCATTGGGTGCTAAGTTCGACAAGAGGCCACTGAATCGCTTGATTTGAGGAGAGTGGTTTACCGAAGACGGTGCGGTTGCGCGCATACTTGACGCTGCGGTCGATGCAGAATTTGGCAGCGCCGCAGGAGGAGCTGGCCTGGCGGATCCGGTTCTCATGCGTGAAGGTTTGGGCGATTGCAAGACCGTTGTCGGGTGGACCAAGGATGGCGGTGGCAGGAACTTTAACATCCTTGAAGAGGATCGTGGCGTGGTCGGTGGGCATGTTTAGGGTATATTCATATGATTGAATTTTTACGCCTGGAGTGTCGGCCGGGACGATGAAGGCCGTAATGCCTTTGGGGGAGCCGGATGTGCCAGCTGTGCGGGCGAAGACGAGCATGTGAGTTGCGTGGTGAGCACCAGTCTGCCAGCGTTTGTTACCGTTGATCGTATATCCTTGCCTGCCGTCAGGGAGGGTGCATGGCTCGGCTTTGGTGTCCATGTGTGTGGCGTCTGAACCGTGGTAGATCTCTGTTAGGCCGAAGGTCATACGGAATTTGCCTTCGAGACGCATGGGGATGTACGTGTCCTTTTGCTGCTTGTTGCCCCAGTGATACAGCATGAGGAAGTCGGGAAAATTGCCGATGACGCTATGCTCGTTTTGAAGGTCGTTGGCCAGACTGACTCCTCCGCCATAGACTGGATGGGACGCCATGTGATAACGGAGAGCGCACATCCACAGGTTCATGTTCGGATGCTCTTGGCCGCCATATTCCTTGGGCATTGGGAATCGGTAGAAGCCAGCTTGGTCGGCTAGCTTTCGCGCTTGACTTAGCAGTTGCTCCCATTCTGGACTCGGCAGCCCGCCATTGTCCCATTGCGTTCGTGATGGCTCCCGTCTGTGATCAAAGAAGCGATTGTTGTCATCCTTGTGCTGGAGAGGTAAGATCTCGGTGTTGATGAACTTGTCGACCTTGGCGATGTATGCCTGGAGGTCTGCAGGGTAGTCGAAATTCATATCCGCAACGTGATGAGGGTATGCAGGCAAGAAATATTATACAGCAAAACACACATAAGGTACTCGTGCTAGAATGCAGTGAAGCTACATATGAAAAAGGCGACTCCGCGTCGGGCTACCCTGGGGTTTTGCGGAGTCGAAGGGCTTCCCTAGACCTCGGGATGGACTCCAGGCGTTACCGGCTCAGTTTGGCCGAGGCAGCCAAGTCACGTGCTTCATACCCACTCAGCCGTAGCCCTTGCTTGACCCCTTGTCATCGTTATTGTCATTTCACTCACCTCATTGCATCGTGAATCGGCACTCAGCTCTCTTAGTGGATCAGCAAGCTGTGCTGTCCCAGGCCTCGCAGATTATAGAGATGTAAGAATGTCCACGGTCGTTGTAACAAGTGGCCGGTCCAGATCGTTAGCAAGCTGGATTTCCTGAACTGATACGCTGACATATGACATGGCAATAGTCGGATACATATAATATCACTACACTGTATCTGACCAAGAACAAAGTCTCCAGCTAATCATCGATGCGACAAGGATCCATCCAAGACATATGTGAAAGCGAGCCAGGTATGTGAGACATATTCGCCCGATATCGACGTTCCGACGCGGAATCCCAGCCCTTCCAGAACAATGTAGTTTCCTGGCTTAGTCCTTTTGCACACATGCATGATGCAGCGGACGTCGTCTCATCGATGATATTGGTCGATAACCAGGTCACAATAGCAGACGTGAATATTGTGAGCACCAAAGTTGGGGTCGCGAAAGGAGAGTCATGTCCGAGTGAAGATTCACTAGCTCTGATGAGGCTCAATGGCCGCTCAATGGACCTCGACCTCACATTTAACTCGATTGACCCAATTACCAAATCGACCACTCCCAATCACATAGGCCTCGAGCCCATCTCCAATGACCCGGGATACCTCGCTAGTTGATACGTATGTTCTGGCCTTGTCACTTCACTGAGCTCCGGTGCGACTCCGTCGATTACCGTGCTCTCCGGGTATGCGAACCACACCGAGCTACTCCGCCACCTGTGTCGCTGTCGCCGCGTCAAGCAGCACTGGAGGAGTTGGCGAGGAGAGAAGAAGAGGACTACCAGAAAGGACGTGAAACTAGTAGCTATCACGGAGAAAAGGAGCACTGCCGCGGCTCTCTCGCCTGTGTCCAGGTTGTTCCACGCATTGTAGCATTTGCACAGTTGATCGCAGCCTGTATTTTGCGAGTTTGTGAGTTCGAGATTGACCATGGACATGGCGACGTAGATACGGAGTAAAATCCAGGCGAAGGACTTGTCTGCGTTTCAGTATGGGTGTGCGTATTTTTGCGATATATAAGGTGCGCAATGCTGTGGTAAACGAGAAAGAGCATGTGGTCTCGAACCAGACCTCGCGCCAAGTACGTTATGTGCTCATGCTCTCTCCGCTGAGTCACCGGTAACCAGCAATATCGTCTCTGAATTTCTCCAAGACTAACTTTCTCTAAGACAGGGAAACGTTTTTGGGTGATTACCAGCATGCACGATATATACTTAGCATTTTGATTGATTCATTGACTGCAGCTTCGTTTCGCATGGCGCCGGTTGACCCTTCTTTGAAGCTCTGTGCTTCACGCATCTCCGTCAAGAATTCTCCAGCAACCGTAGTGTCGCTACCACGTCGGTGAGGTTCTGTATGTAGAAGCGCTCCGGCACTCAAGCCAGCCGCTCCAATAAGAGTTCTTCATGTGTTATTGTTCCCAGTATTTATTGCTGAGCTGTGTGGTTACTCTTCAAAGGCATCTCCGTTGTGGCCCAAGAAGCGCAGGTAGAACACATGCCGCAGGCTGAGGCGGCGACGTTCTCTGTCACCTGCATTGTATTGCATCAACGAGCATATCCGTCATTGCGTGGTGTGCAACTCGAACACAACAAGATCTGGTAGTGCTTTCACGAACTTGGCATCTGTTGTGCTCGGGAAGCCAATCGGATCGCGCGTCTGGTCGGGGAACGGGATCCTCCACCTGCCGCCAGACTTTGATGGCCGAAACCTGTGTGGGTGGATACCTTCGCGGACGCTTAAGAGCCTGTACAATGCCTCTATCAATCAAACGACGCGCAAAGCCTCCACTTGTTGGCTACGAAACAAGATCATGTCTGAAGAGCCTCAAAACATACCGACATTCCGTCAAACGAGGCTGCGGAGACTAGACCGGCTAGTTCAAGATCTATGTCCATAGAGAGAAGCTGTACTCAGTAGGACATGTATGTCCTAGAATCCTCCGTACGCAATGGGTATCATTAAGGGAAATCCTCCTAAGCCCATCGATTCCTGGTACCAATGGCAGCCAAAACAATGACAATAACCAACATAACTACTCCAACACAGCTCATCCACCTGTTCATGCGTCGCCACCATCGAGCATTCTGCCACTTGACCTCCTCGAGCCCACGAATACGCTTCTCAAGCCGAAGTCTCGCCAAAATATCAGTTTCATTCCAATCGCCTGCGTGCCCTGCTACCACCTTTTCGATGTCGTAGTAGCTCAATGGTCTCTTGGGAAGTGGTAACAGTGCTCCAGCGAACCACATAGGTGGAAACAGGAATCCAGCAATGAAGCAGATGACCTGAGAATCTCTGACATCGACTTTGAACCAGGACGATGGACCGAGCTCATCGGTATCTCCATTGACAGGCTGCCACTGAGGTCGAGTATTGTATGGGGCACCAAAGCCGTGGGATACTGACGAACCAGTATGCAGTTTTCGATCGTGATGCAAGTGAGGTGTCGGTAGCCGCGCCAAGCGCAGTGAGGGTACGAAACGCCTGCTAGACATTCGTGCGGACGCTGGCGGGTTGACAGACTCTGAGTATCGACGCATGGTTGGATATTCATTATCGTCGACTTCTCGTGCCTCTACAGCGGATTCTGGCTCTTCGATGATGCCGTTCCAGTGATAACGAGGGTCAGCCGCAGAGACAGGCATGGAAACGCGTCTGATGGTCTGACGGTTCTGATACGCAGACGGCGGTCGGGAAAGCATCTCTGACAATGGCCTCACCGGGTTGGAGACAAGGGGACCAATGCCAGCCGTAGTGTGAGATTGCCGAACGTCTAGACGTGGTCGTGACGTTGGCAATACCATCGAAGGTACAAAATTCTTGATCGATGAACGGACGGACTTTGACCACGAGCGTCTCCGTGAACCTGAGGATAGAGTCTCGTATGATGCCGTCTGAGGGAGAGAAGATGGGACAGATACTCCTCGAGAAGGTGGCCGAACGTGCGCGACTGGAACCGTGAGGTTATTGGAGGATTGGTAAAGATACTGGAAAGAGTCTTGATAGAAGCCTGAATAGTATCTGCGAGCCCACGTCGGTAGTAAAGTCGTACTCCGGTAGCTGCTAGACGAACCAGGTCGATAGGAGGACTTGAAGCTATCGTTCCTGCCGTGCGTGAAAGATCGCATGCTTTGCAAGCGTTCGTCCATAGATGTCCGAAGAGATTCCAGGCGAGAAATAGAGCTGCTGGAGGATGAGCCAAGAAAGCTGGCACTTCGGGCGTGGCTCAAGGCTGCAGCGAAGGACGAATGTTGTCGAGGTAAAGCTGAAAGCTCATCTTTGGCCTCATTGCGATCAGTGTCTGAAATCATATGGACCTGCGAGATGTTAAGATCATGATTCATTATGTACGCCTGGGCTGGAGCTATGGACTCTGCGTCCATATTGTCGGCAAGGTCTTCCGTGAAGACAGATAGTCTCGGAGAGTAGCGTCGAAGATGAAACTGATCAAGATCTGTGGAAGAAAGCTGTCGTACCTCCACGTTCGTGACCGAAGGTACTGGAGACAGCTTCTGCGTTGCTCCAACCTCCATCTTTGACTGCCCTGAAGTTCGTCGCTTCTGCATGGCCATAACGTCAAACTGATGAACATGAGGGGCCCTCACGATAGGTCGTTGGACAGACGGTCCAGGACTTGAGCTCAAGATATTCTGGAGATTCGTATGCGCGCTGACAACGGAGCTCCTGTCGGTGCTGAATCCCCCTCCTTGAACACGAATGACTGGACTAGAGGTCGGCTGACAGTGAGATTGTGCGCTTTCAATCTGCGGTGGAGAAGATGGCAGTACCCTTTGCTCCGATGATTGCAAAGATGAAACTGAACTTGCAGGCACAATCTTTATAGGAGGACTGGAACACATACGATTTCCCATGCCGCCGAAATACAGTGGTGTTCGGCCTGCATATGCTGATCCTTCTATGTCTGACCTCTTGCGCTTGCGAGACACCGTGGATGTTTGTGACGGTGTGGGAGAGGTTGACCTTTTGGGAGAGCTGGTTCCCAGCTTAACAATGTTTGGACTTGATTCACCTTCCTGTAGGCCCATGGGCGGCGGCGTCGCACCATCCGTCATGGTGCTGGAGCTGTGCTGAAGCTGCACGAAATTCGGGCTTGACTCTCCTTCACTCGGAGTAAGAGGGATTGACATGGGATCAGACATCATCGCGCTCGGCCTGTGACGAAGCTGTATAGCACTTAGACTTGACTTGCCTGCCATTTGGGAACCTGAACCTGAAGATTCCTCGACTGGATCTGGAGAGGTTGCCATATTGTGGAAAGTCGGACGGTCGGGGCTTGAGGGGCCGAACGCTCTCGTCTTAGGACTGGAGCTAGCGCCCTGATTGCGCACTCTCGATGCGAAGGACTGCTCTGAATCGAGTCTCCGCATGGTCTCAGATAATGTCGGAAGCGTAGCTAGGTCATCTGCTGAGACTCTGGGCAGACCAGACATCTCCCACGCGCTCCGACCCGAAAGAGCTTCACTGGAGCTCATGGTTCGCAATTTGGCACTTGTCGGGCGCAAAGCAGGCGACGGCGCTGCTGTCGAGGGTCTGGAGTGCACAGCGGTTGATGGACGTGAGCTTTCCGCCTGCGCCTCGTACATGTCTCGAAGAGCCGTGACAGACTTCTTGAGTTGAAGATTTGGAGCTCGTGGTATCTTGCGCTCATTTTGCCGTCTCTGTGCACTAGTTGTGGCACTTGATATGTCTGGTTGTGATCTGTTGAAGAAGAGACTTGGAAGCTCATTCTCAACGTTTTGTTTGCTCCGTTGCTTGCGGATCGTGCTCGGGAGGAGCACCTGTTGCGGCTTCGTTGGGAAGGGTGTGGTGGTGAATAATTCAGCATCTTTCAACTCCAGCCTGCTCCCTTTCTGGAGCCTGCCTGCGGCCTCATTCTTCTGCGAAGGGCTACACTCTTGGAGAGGAGTTCGTCTGGGCGTCGTCCTTTTCGAAGCTCGTGTCGGCGTTCTTTTCGGCGTGGTCGTTGGAGAGGACATGTTTCATACAGCGCATGATCTGTGGTTGTCGATTACAGAGATGGAGCTTTTTAAGCTACGCTAATGTAGTTGTTCGTTTCTGAAAGAATGACTGAAGTTGGATCTAACGAGCGACTGGTGTTGGCAAAGGGAAAGTCAACCAGATACACCAGGTATATATCTCCGATTACTCTGCTGCATTGACTTCTGTGCGATCATGCGTTAACGAATGGTGGGCGGTGGATGTAGACTGCGGTGGTAACATGCATGCTGCAGGGTTAGATAAACATAGCCAGTTTCCTGCAGGTACGGACGTTGGACCCTCGCTAAACTTCACACCTCACTTTTAGGCCTCTTTGTGATCGGTCAACTGGCATCTGGCATGAAGAGGGAGATGTTGTGAAATGCGAAATCGAAACCGCAGAATAAGAAGCCTCATGCGTGGCCAGCAGACTTCACAGGCATGGCTCGAATGAGCATGCCATGAGGTTTCTCACGGACCTTCAGGTCGCGTTCTCGATAGTTCCTCACGTGTCACTGGCTGGCATCGTCAAAAGGAGTTAGGAATGTGGAATCGCAATCAACGCATTGGAGACCGCTTGGGGAGTGCCTGAGCGAACCACATTACTCGCGAATGCGTAAGGTTCGAAACAGCGGCTGCCAGCCAGTCGGACCTTTAAAGTCGCAAGAATGGAGACAACGGACGAACAGGTGTGAGACTAGCGAAGGATAGTTCGAAGTTTATGGCCAGAAAAGCGACTAGAAACTGTTTTTGTGGCAGAAGCTCAGCCAGGATTTCTAGCGGTTCGCTTTCGTTTAATTTCCGAGCGTTGTCGAACGGTTCTTCCAGCCCTGGGCGGCCGTCGGAGACGCCTCGGCAGACTATTCACGTCTTTCAACTGACGACATCCTCATTATTCCAATGTGCCAATCTTAACTTGAATACATGGCACCAATCGATGCTCTTTGGAGATTGGTAGATGCTGCGACCGGTCGCAAGAGTAAGTCCCTCACAAGCAATCACCGCGGGGCAGGTACCTCCAAATCGGACCACTAGCCCGCGTCTCCGCTGCTGAGCCTTCTTACTCAAGGTCGGTAAATTCTGACTCAACGTCGCAGAAAAGCACGAGCCCGTCATCTCCGGCAGTACTGCTGCTCTTGTCTCGGTGAGTTTGTCCATTGCTCTCGATAGCCTTGTGACCAGCTCTTAGGCGATATCTTTGCCAATGCTGCCTGCTAGGAAAGACATCGTTGACCGTTGGCCGTGGCATTATGCTAAAGCATTTTTGACTATTTATCGCTGCGTGACTTTGACGTCGTCATCGTGGTCTACCAGTCGGCGCCCATGCCTTTAGGCAGAGTATGAGACCTGCATCTAACATCTTGCTGTGCAGATCCTCTTCACCTCCCTATACGTCCTGCCCTTCTACCTCTCGCCAAGAACACGACCATCACCGAACTTGAACCGAGATGCGCCTAGTGTCATTCAGGCGCGCATCCGGACTGTCACTATAACCGTGTGCTTTTCAACGTTGACAACATTCTATCTGCTGCACAGCCGCGGCCATCTCACATTAGACGCGTCACTTCATCATCTAGGTCTCTGGCCTGTTCCACCTGCTGCAATAGTCCAACCGCTACTTCTCACATTCCTTCTATACGCCGGTCCGCTCTACAACGATATTTTCCTAGATCAGAATCTTTCTCCAATATCAAATTTGTGGTCGGAGATCTTCACAAGTTTGTCATCCTCTATCGGCTATCGAAACTATGTTGCTGGTCCTATTACCGAAGAACTCCTGTTTCGGAGCACTCTCCTTCCAATTCACCTACTATCGCCTATCGCAAACTCGATCAGGAAGCTCATCTTTTTGACACCACTCTACTTCGGTATTGCTCATGTTCATCATTTTTACGAGTTTCGCCTGACCCATCCTGACACCCCTCTTACACCAGCTCTGATCCGAACGATCTTCCAGTTTGTTTACACAACATTATTTGGCTGGTACGCCGCCTTCATTTATCTTCGCACCGGCAGCTTTTACACTGTCTTTGTCATCCACGCATTTTGCAATTACATGGGCTTGCCAAGGCTTTGGGGCAAGGTTCGTATCAGATCGCCGCTTCCGCAATCGTACAGAGCTACGCAGTCCGGACCCGTAATTCGTGGGAAGGACGATGATGAGCGTGAGCCATCTTCCTCCGTCACTGACGGTGCTGCATCGACCAGATCACAACGTATCAGTGGGGTGGACATGGAGACAAGGCAATCAATCATTTACTACCTGCTTTTGATCAGTGGCGCTTACGGCTTCTTCAAATGCTTGTTTCCTCTTACCGAGTTCAAGGATCTGGCGTTGGTTACGTTCAGCAAAGGAAAGTGAAGTGACGTTTCATGATGCAAGAAGGAGCTAATGGGGTGGAACGAAAGTGTCTTTTGAAGCTGTGCCACGATGCCAGATGAACGCTACAGGGCATGAAACTCCCACAATATGTCGACAGCCCTACCTTTTTGTTCATTCTTGCCCTCGAGGTGACTCTGCATCTTGCACTTACACTGTCGGATAGCGTAGACGGCTCTGCGCCAAACAACGTAGCCTTCCCTTGGATACAAATGCCATCAGTCACACAATAAGTGCATCCTTCGGATTTCGACAATGGCAAGCGCAATCTGCGTGACGCTAACTCTGTTACCGCATAGATTCGAAAGAAATTACCGGATGAGGGCACAGCAAGTCCAACTCCGTAATTCTCCTCTAGTAGTTGTCGAGCGTGCGCAGAGACCGCTTCTAGAATTGGTACCATCACGTAAAAGCAAGGCCCCTTTTGTTTGGGCTGATCATGGGGGAGCCTTCCTGTGATTTTAGCGCATCTGAGGTGCGTTTTGCTACACTCTACCCCTTTACATATAGTAATACGCTCACTTTGTTGTTTGTATGATTTTGCCAAGCGACGCCACTTTCGCGCATCATAAGGCCAGAACACCATTAGCACATGCATCAGAGCGTGGGTTCTGTGCTGCCAGATCACGTCACAGTAAGATCTTTGGGAGGGCTCCGAGAGCTTAGGATCAGTAACTGTGAAATAAGCGCGTTGTGATCAGCGTCATCACCGCACGTTCGGGTACAACGCGGAAATTGCCACATATTGCCCTATCTCCATTCGACACCGGGTTTTCCTGCTTGCATACGGTCTCCGTCATTGGGCTATCCCTTGAATGACGCAAAAAACCAGGTGATGAACATCTGGTAATCAAAGCGGCAGTTGGCAATAGCGAGTCTGCTCGCGTGCAATAATTTTCACTCAGACTAGGGTCGTTATTCTGTCCGCTGGGACTCGAGAGTTCAGTAACGGAATGTAACAGGGTTTCCGATATCAGGGGTTGTAACATCCATTGGTACATTAGGAAAATTCGGTTAGGTACCACTGACCAGCGGGATTTTGGCTTCGTTGAACATCCAAGTAAACTCCTCGATTGCAGAGCCATCTTTCATAATTAGGTGTTACTTGAGCAGAAGCGAGAGCCTATTATAAGACTTCGTAGGTGTAGCACGGTTATGAGTCATGCAGTGTGTGGCTAAGGAGTTCATTTCGAATATTCCAGAATTTGACAAGCTTTTAACATCCGGTCCCTGGATTTCTATCGCAAATTTTTGTCCTCGGCACTCGCGTTTCTAGCTCCCTCAAAGTTGGATTAAGAACTCTCAAATACGTACCATATTGGAGTGCATGTTGCCGCGATATAGGAACACCATTGATGCCTGGCTCCGCGTAGAATCTTATTGCAGTGCTGTAAATGATTTGGTAAGGAAGGACAAGCAAAATGTGAGGCCAAAATGAATACACCACACGCTAAGGAACATGTGTAAGATGGTGTTGACGAAACGGCACCCTTGCCAAGTCCAACAAATTTGGCCTAGTGTCCGCCTTATCGCGACCCCTCCGTGTTTGTTTCAAAATTAGAAGCATATATAAGAAGTACTTGAATGTAGGTAAGCTTCACCTAACAGGGAAGACTTTTTATTCTACAAGAGGTTTGGCTCCCTTAGGAAGCTTGACCTGAAATACTAGCACCTGGTTCAGCAAATCGTAACCGCTCTCATCTGCGTACTGGAGCTCCCCACCGTTCGTGTATCCATCCTGAGTGATGAAATCGTTGTCGCTCAGCGAGAATAGGAAGTATTCATCCCTACCATCTTTCTTACCGGTCCCGCTTGCCCGGTTGCCATTCTTTTTCGGATTGACTGGTGCAAGAACCAAGCTCTCCCACTTTTCATTGAGCAAGCCTTCATCCTGATCGCCACCGTTGTGCAACCCGAACTTGGCCAGCTCCGAATTGATGTTGAAGTCTAAGAACGTGCAGTATTGCGCTGCCACGATTCCAGTCTCGAGCTCTCCCTCTGGCGCCACGACATCTCGCCCGTTCACATCAGTCGCGCCGCTGATGTCGAAGACGTCGACTTTCCGGTACCGACTCTCAGTTTCATCCTGACCACGTCCGTTTCCGTCCCTGGATAACACGAGAAATTGGGTCTGAGAGATATACTTGATCTCACTCTGTGCGGCCACAGCCAATTCGCCGTCGGCGTCTTCAAAAACTGGTAGTGGAACCACGTATTGCGCCACGACGGGTGGAATTCCGTTCTCGGCGGCCGACAGATCCATTTTGACCAGTCTCGCCCACCGACGAAACTCGTCGCCCTCAGCACCGCCATCCTGTATCAGCGCCGATTGAGTCAGAGCGTAGAGGTACTTTCCGTCCGGACTCCGCGTTAGACCCTCGAACCCTTGATTGTTCGCCCGACCAAAGTCTGGGTCTTCCGGTACAGTCTCTCGATCGGGGTCATATCGCGGTGGGCTGGCGGCGCTGAAGCTCACACTGTCATTACGGATAGGAATGAAGGGCTCAGGCGGTGGAATGGCAGTGATGAGCTGGCCATCTGAGGCGAAATGGTAGATATAGTCTCCGTACTCGTCGCTGATGTACATCGTACCGTCTGGCATGAGCACTAGACCCTCGGAGTCAAGACTTGGGCGAGAGCCGCCCGGCCCGTCGCCTCCGAAGCCATTGCCTTCATACGTCGCACTGGGCAGAACTGTATCGTCCGAAGTGGTGAGATACGGCGGGAGGATGTTCGGGTCGAGGCCAGTGAATGGGAGATCCCCGCTGGCAGAGAGCCGGATCGAGTCCAGATAGTGCAGCTGTAGGTTAGGCAAGGGTCCAGAATTGCTTGGGTCGAATTCGATCTGGAATTTATGGACTCTGGGCTGGTAATTCAGCGTGCCCTCGGTGTTCCAGCCTCGATCAGGGAGCGCGTAGAGGAGGCCTGTGTAAGTTCCGTTGTCGTGAAGCGTCCATGTCTTGGCATCAATTGCGGCGCTGCTACCTATCCCACCGGCAGTGTCTCCGAATTTGTCGCGCGCATTCGCAGCAGTATACCCATAGCCTGCAAAGGATAGGTATTCGTAGGTCTTGCCGTTGCAGGTAGTTGAGCTTATGGGACCTTGCCGCCTTTGAGGCAGAGCAATTATGACCCCGGCAAGCAACGCGGAAATCAGAAGCGAATACATAACGACTGAATGCTTTTAGGACGGATGACTGCAAGAGGTATGAGAGGCAAAGATTGGAAAGTGCAGCAGCTCATGATTGTATATTCACAGTGATTTGCACTGCTTCTAAGAGCTTCACAACGTCATGTTCGAGCTACCCTGCATAGCATGCACCTGGACCTATCCACGATTTACCCCTGATGGGGAACAAATTAGAGGGAGGAAAGGCCATTCATCGATGGAATCCAAGAGCACGTGGGAAGAAGATTGTTCTGTGATTGGCCGGAACATTCTTGGCAGCAAAGATATACTTTTGAGCTTATTGAAGTTGGACAAGACGAGTCTACCGAGGCCGACTAACAATCATAATGCACATGGAACATGTAGTTCAGCATATTATGACTGCGAATTTTGCTTGAGTCGCAAGCTTCTGTAACTTGCGACATAGTAGATCTCAATTGTGGTGAACGTTACGAGTTGCTTCGAAGCCGCCTCGTCTGCATCACCTTCTACTCGAGTTCTTGCGAATATGCGCGTTGATTCGGAGGTTCATGCTGGTTACAGCTTCGATCCTATACCAAGACTCTTGGACAAACATACCCTGGCACCTCGGCTCGGCGTGGATCACACCAGGTCAAGGTTCAACGCCGCCGCCCTCGTGTTTGCAATTATGTGACCACGAACCGTTCATGACAAGCCTTTTATCCTTGCTTCCTCAACCAAAACCCCAAAGCTACAAGTACGACTGTTCCAATGCCATGCTGCACAAACGCCTTCGAGGTTCCAGCAGAGTAACAGTTCCACGTATCCAGTAACCCGGAGACACCACAACACGCAAGTACAGTGCCAGCCGAGTGTACATGTCCTTCCCACGCAAGGGATATGATAGAAAGACCTAGAGCGGCCGTCCTGCCACCTGTCGCAACAACAAAAGAGGTGCTCCGTGTCGACCTTTGTTGCCTCTGCGGCCCGGAGATATCATCGTCGCGCAGCGGTAGACCGAAATCCCTTGCGAACGAAATCGGTGTGAGGACGGCTCTGAGGCCGTAACATGCTGCGACGGTGCCGAAAGTGATGGCAACCGTTTGTGGTGTTGAAAACGCGAGTATTGTGCTCGTCATATCTTGGCATCTATTGTTCTTGCGGTGCCTTCGAGTTTAAAGTGACCGTGGCAAATCCGGTGCGTCGTTCCGCAAGTCTCTGTGTATTAGCGTTGATACTCCGAGCCAGACTTACTACCGTGGTGTTATGGCTCTGTCACTCCCAACCTCTCCGAGTTGTCTTGCGGGCAGAACAGGAAGAAGCCCCAGGATTAGGTTTTGATTGACCGGATGAAAGTTAAGCCGCCGGATTTATCCCTGTATCGTTCTTCGCACAAGTCACATCTACTTCGGCGCCGAGGAGGTACCTTGAAAGAGCATAAGCGCTCAGTGATAGCGGAGTCTACGAAAGCAGAGGACGTTCATTAAATTTTGATTGTTGCTCGACATTGAATTCGACCTATGAGGAAAAATTGCCAGGAATGGTGATAATCTCATCGAGCATCACAGGGATGGATAAGCCCCCCGGCCTTCCACTCAGGTTGTACATTGTATCCTATCGTCGTCAAACGTGGTCATCATGATTCTTCTGTTATCCTCTTGAATAAGGACGGGTCTCGAGTCCGTGAAGGTGACCGCCAGCGTGACGCAGAATCCTCCTACACTCGCGACGGACCCTCATCAAAATTGGCTTGAGCGTCTTCAGAGCGCTCTGCAATGGGAGAAACCTCCAAGAGGTCTTCGAGCCAGACAGCACGCTCCTCAAGTACTTCGTAGCCGGTAGTAAATGGAACGTGGGTGGGCACGGGCAAATTCAGCAAATCGGTCGCGGGTACGCCCCTTGGTGGTGGCGTGGTAGCTGTCGGATGCACTGGCTTTCGCGTCAATGCCAGACCTTCTTGAGACAATCTCGGGCTTTGCTTTGGCATTTCGAAGTTAAGCGTGATATTCAGTCCCCTGCTCACGCATTGATGACTACCAGTGATACGATGTCTCTTTGGCGATGCGGGTCGAGGATTTGGAGTATCCTGTATGAAGAGAAGAGGCGATGCCGGCGCGGAGTTCCACGGCACGTCGTTGAAAGTTGTTCTTATAGAATGGATGAACTTCTCCGTCTTCTCACTGTCCGTGAGAGGAGACGACAGAATTACAGGGGTGATTGCGGAGGTCATGGTGTATCCACGCTGCAGCAGCAACAGACTCTGCTCGACTTTTGGTAGGATCACGGACGTCCCATACTCCTCGATCGCTTCGATCCAGCTGAGGAAGTCTGCAAATTCACGTCTGTCCCGGAGATCGAACCGGCATAAAGGTGCAGCACAATAGGCCTTTTTCGAAAGCCAATGGTGATTGATGATCGCAATGTCGTTGTCAAGCGTACATGAGAAGACATAAGAGTTGAAGCCCTTGCGGCTGTTCTCGATTGGCCAAGCACGCTCGCTCAAGTTATCCAGAGCCCGAAGACTTGCAGAGCCAATAATGGCACAACGGTTGAGCGCGTCTGACATGTGGTGGTCTTCGTGTCCCTCTGTGCGTTCGAAGAACAAAAATGGAGCAAATACTGGTAGCGTATTATGGGCCGAGTCATCAGAGTAGATGCTGACTATACCGGAGACTTTGAGCTCGTCTGGCACCATACGCTGCTGACTGCGATTGAGGGTGCGCATCGAAAAGCCGGTCGCCAAACTTGCTTGAGGTAGTGGTAGCTCATAATGTATATTTGCTGTCTTCCGAGTTGGTAGTGTTGTGGTGTCAAGAAAGGCGTCCATGCAGCGCGCGAGCGGTGACTTGCTACTAAGATGGGGTAGTATGTCTGGAGGGAAGATAGGCAGATACATCGTACTCTCAGGCTCGGCTGCTTGTTTCCGGAAGCGATCGTATTGTCCAGCATGCCTTGCTTGGTTGGCACACCGTTTTTTAATCAGATGTATGAGCTTCTCCGGGATTCGCGGAAAGTGTGGGTGATCGAAGACCCGAATATAATGAGGTTCAAGCACAGTTTTTCGGAAAGCCTGCCAAGACTGATTCTTCCTTCCTTGTGCGTTCCTGTTGATGATTTCCACGGCGAGAGGTAAGGACGTCTCCGCAGTGATACTGATGAAGTCGGTCATTGCCATGGGGACCTAGTCGTGACTTTGTATTCTCCAGTGCCGCGAATGAGTACTAAAGAGCTTCACCACTGTCGTGTCAATTATCACAAGTTGTGGGCAATGTGAAGCCCCTGTGTCTTACGTTACTTGCAGTGATAGCAATGATCCAGTCTTGTGACTAGGTGATTGATCTTAGTCGCTGGACTCGAACGTCCCTTATGAATGTCATCCTCGCCATTGCGTTGTCATGAATGTATTCCAAGTATAGCAATGAACTATTTTGATATTAGTAGTCATGGCCTCTGGTCTCAGCAATACTGCAGCTTAACACCTGAAGCTTTTCGAACCATGTATACGTTTATGCCCTATCGTGATGCTCGTTGGTTGATATCAATAGCTTTCGACCAAGATCATCATATCCACGGTCACGACGTTATTTTTGGAGGTCATACAGTGATAATGTCAGTTTGGTAGACAAGCACAAAAACATCAAGTTTCAACAAGGCATCGAGGTAAATGTTCGATGAACGTTAATGGACACTCAATACAATCGTGCGCGCAGTGGAGTGTACTATCTCAGAAAGTAAGCGAACGTACGTCCTCTGAAGAGCGTTGACTTTGACGAGAGTATGCCGGCGGTATCAGACTTCGCCTATTGATGGTGAAGTTGAATTCATAGCTTCGCAGGGTATGCAGATACAAAACACTTTGACCGTCGTGTATTGCTTCGCTGGATCCGCCGCAGAGACATGCAACGAAGCCTTGGAGTTTGCATAGTCCTGAAATAGAAGCCCGCGCGCGTACCTGAGAGCAGTAGCAAAAGAAGAGTGTAGCAGCCTCGACCCTGGCTATGAAAGGTGAACGACGAAGATAGAAGAGAAACTGTTGAACTTGGCAATTGACAAAGGAAGAGAGAATATTGTGCAGGACGATGACCACGGGTGTTCACTAGCGTGTTTGTGCTCTGCCGAAGTCTATTTAAAACCGGGCGCCAGATTGCCGAAACGAGCTATCATCGCTTCCTAAGGTGTATCCGATTGGCCAGCGTTACCGCTGGCAAGCGCTCTTTTCATCAAGTTCATATTGCTATTCTTGGTGCGCGGTTTGATGCTTTGAAAAGTGCTGATCTTCAGTCCTCGGAACGCCCTCCGTATCTAGCCTGATCGTCTCGCTGACCAGCAAGAGACCTCTGTGATTATGCGATAGAGAGGTCGATATCATGATACATTGATCCCCAAAGGTAAAACTGTCCAGGCGCCTCGATTTTTCTAATGATAGGCACCACGCGCAGACCGGGCCTCGATCTCATGCAGGTCGCGGCGGCAAAAGAACATCTTCTCTGCAGTTTTACCCCGCATACACGCCAGCTCTGCTCTCCTTCGCTTCCTTCCACCAGCTGTCCGCATTCTCAGCTATTCCCGGTCCAATAATGCCCTCTCGGACTTTCCTCTTTTCTCTGTGGTCGACTTGAAACCTCCTGTTGCGATCCTCTAGCGCTTCATCAATATCAAGTTGCCGAAATTCGGTCAGACTACCCATGAGTCGTGGTGCGCCCATTGGGACGTCCTCGTCTCGATCAACCTGCCAGGTATGCCAGGTCTTCCCATAGAGGCCTACAACCTCCTTCATTGCTTCTGTTTCCAGCATCTCCCACTTATCTGCGTAGCCTTTATGAGATTCCGGTGTTGGTAAGACAAGCATGCCTGACTGAACCTCGAACTCATGACTGTGCCATAACTTCTGCTCTTCAGGGGGCAGGGTTAGATATTTGTCCTTCGGAATCATGTATTCAATGCCAATCAGTCGAGCGCCTGGGGTGCATGAATCGTAGATAAGGCACTGTCGAAGATCTTTTCTGACGTGCGAGCAGAAGTGGTGTGATTCAACAGACCGGACTTTGCCTTCCCTCGCCTCGTCGGCGTAAATGTGAAGCGCATTGAGATACTCGCATACATTATGCAAAGGCTTCAGTTCTGGGTCGATGGTGGCTCTCACGTGGGTTTGGATGCCTATATATAAGAGCCAGGACTTGAGCCATGCTGTAGGACTGAATTTTAGAAGTTTAGCTGCGGTATTGGAGATGGTCGCTGACATTAACGACATCTTAGGTTGTATTCTGCTTTGCCGTGTCGCTATTGAAAATTTGCTACAACACAATTGTTTGCTATTGTATGTGGCCTATGGAATGACAATTGGACATGTAGTAGAGCTGATCTGTAAAGTAACGTCATACTTCGGAATTCTCATCCGTAATGAAATATAGGGAGTGGCCATCTTGCATGCGGCTCACGGGAAGGCCCCTAGCTCTTTCTCAGTCCAATCCCACATCTCTCGGGCCAATACATCGTCGCGGGATTGCCTGGTATCAAGGTTTCCCTTTTTTGCGAGTGGCACATAGTATGCGCCAGCTTCAAGATTCTCCCGAGCAGTAGTGCCTGCCCATGTCTGATTGTACGGCCCTTCCTCAACCGGCGTCCAACCAGCACCCAGCGGCACGGCTACTCGCACAGGTAGTGAGGTCATAAACGAAACGGCAGAAAAGATATCTGTCTTAATGTATCCGGGATGCACTGAGACCGTCTTGATGCTCGGGTACCGCTTCGCCAGCTCTCTTGCGAACAACATGTTGGCCAATTTGCTCTGTCCATATCTTGACCACTTTCCACCAGGGATCAAGCCACCGAGGCCGTCCTGCATTGTCTTGAGAGATTCAAAAGCGATGCCTTCTTTTGGCGCTTGCTTGTAGGCTATGGAAGACATGATGATTATGCGAATATCTGAATTTGGTAGCTCTGCTCGACGGAGCATAAGTGGTAAGAGGAGCTTGATAAGAAGAGCATGGCCGACATGGTTAGTTCCCAATTGAATTTCGTAACCATCTTTGGTCAAACCGGGGGGAAGTGCCATAACGCCAGCATTTGCGTAGAGAACATCGAGTCGATCGGACTTGGTAAGGAATTGCTCAGCAGCCTGTTTGACAGACCTGAGGTCTGCAAGGTCACACTGAATGAAGCTGATTGGGACATCAGGATTTGTAGTGTGGACCTTCGCTATCAGCTCATCCGCTCTTTTGCTGTTTCGACCACTGAAGAATATGTGTGCCGGCCTTTTTGCAGCAAGCAAAGTGATCGATCCAGCTCCCAATCCTGCAGTACCTGAGATTTGATTAGCGGTAAGCTCATCACGCCTATTAACCACCTCACCTCCGGTAATGAAGAAGACACGACCGGCCAGATCCGGAATGTCGCTGGGGTTGAAGCTTGAGGGTTGCATGAGTACGCTTCTGTAAAATCAGATGGTTCACTCTCGTCTGCTATGGTAGAAGAGGGATTGAGAACAGGGCGAGCTTTCCAGAAATGCGCCATGAGCATATAGGCATGGCTTATAGGTCTACGATAGCACCCGTAACGAGCGGATGCAGACTTTGAACTCCGGAGCCATCTCGAAGTTATTCCGCTATGCAGGTTCCGGCCGCAAGGGCAAATATAAAGCCATAAGAATAGTATGGGTCGGCAGGTTCCTGCCAAGGTCGCTTTACCCGCCAGCACCTCCTATGACGTAGAGCTACGGCCGCTACTGAACTTGAGGGCTGCACTAGGGAGCGAATAGATTCGGCTTCTGAGCTCGTCCCTTTTGAATGCCTGTTCCCTTTGATCGAGGGGAGTCTTTCCTGCGTCAACTATGGTGCCTTTTTTGAGCATGCTCGCCATTCTGTCATACCCAAGACTCGCGGAGCTGTTCTTCATTGTCAGGTCGGCGTTGCAACTTTCTTCCCGATACGTCATTAATGCCTGAGGCATATACGTGTCAATGTTACGACAAAACAGATGCATGCCAGGTCGTTGCTGACTTAGGAATGTTAACGTGTCTCTAGGACCTCGCTCTTCTCGTCAAGTGGAAGTTTTGGCAGTCCATCTTGGGCACAGATAGCCGGTGAGACACACATCACTTGCTACGTCCTCGCCAGTTCGAGAGTGTGCCCTCGTTCCTTGCCGTCGAAACACATCGCGGGGCAAGGCTCTCACTTTCGAGATCGCCAGACCTTAGAGTATTACGGCCACTCATTTCGCCCTCAAAAGTTCCGTATCTCTCTTGCAATTTTCTTCTCACTTTCACGCTCGGAGAGGAGACCCTGACACGAAAGCATACTAAAACACCATGTTCAAGAAGAAGCCACAGATCAAGAACTTATCGCCTCTCAAATCATCCGAGCGCAGGAAGTTGGCAGACCAGATCAGGAAAGACTACTCACTGCCGGAGCCTCGGACGCAGGCAGAACCAGCACAAGAACAAGAACCACCATCGGCGCACCCACAAACACTTACTAGCATACGTAACGCCCTGCTTCCAGACCCAACTTCGTCGGCGAAGTTCACTACCACTCATGGACCGAACTCCAATTTAGTATCAGGAACAGTCTACGTCGGGGCGCACCCTGGTCAAGAGGAGCGTATATTATGGTTTCAAATTGGCAAGAATGAGAAACTCATACCTACCGTGTACACTCTCTGGCAGAACCCCGACCTCGTACCCCTACTTTACGTTGGCGACGCCGTGGTTTCGAAGCTGAGAGGAGGAGCTGATCTCTTTGCCCCGGGCCTGATCAAGCCATACCGAGGGTTCGATGAGCGAGCAACAAAAGCATCTGTGGTGGCTGTGGCTGGTCACCAATCGGATACGGTACCGAAATGGGTAGGGACAAGCAAGATTGACATTAGCCGCCTGCAAGACAATACAACTGGGACAGCGGCCGAAGGGCTGCATTGGGAGGGGGACGAGCTCTGGTTGTGGAGTGCTTTGAACAAAGGTGGTACTTCGGCTCCTGCTGCAATAGACGGCTGGCCGGGACTTGCGGCTGGCACGCAGGATGATGCTGGTGGCCAGCAACTTGAAGAGGACGAGCCTGAGGGTGAGCATGTGGAAGGCGGCGTGACTTTGGAGAGCAGCACCTCAGATCTGAAAGTCACAGATGGCTCAGAAGCCACTGAACAGCAAGTAGATCAGCAGCAAACGGAGGAGCCAGCAGAAGAGCATGTACCTAGCACCAAAGAAGTCGACGACGCCTTCATGGAGGCCTTCCTGTACTCCTTGTATAATGCGAAGAAAAACCACCCTGCCGAACCACACGGTCTCGACTTCCCAATTCAGCCTTCCTTCCTCATTTCGAATATGATACAGCCCCACCTAAGACACCAATCTCAGCACTACAGCATTAAAAAGACCTCCTGGAAGAACGCTAAGAAATTTATCAAGCACTTAGACAAAGTCGTCCTGGTCAAATCAAAAGACCGCAGCGGTGGCGAAACCGTCATCTTAGACATCGACTTCAACGACCAACAAGTTAAAAACTTCCAGCCCTATCGCCTACCCAAGCCAAAAGCAGCCGAGTCACCCGACGACAGCGGAGGCGGCGGCGGTAAGTCCACCACAGACACATCCACCGACCAATCCCTCGGCCAGAAGCTGAACCTCCAAGTCGTCTACCGCGCCTCCGCAAAACTTGTTCCAGAGCTCCTACCAAGCAAGACCACGTTCTATACACCCCAGCAGATCACCGCGGCCCTCAAGCAGTACATCGAAGACAACCCCGACCTCGTCGACGAGTCCAAGAAACGCTACGTCAAACTCAACCCATTCATCGCGAATAACATCCTCGGCTCGAACCCATCGTCAGACGACAACAAGGCCCTCGCGGCCGGCCAAATTGACCGCGGTGCGCTGAACAGACGGATCTTGGAAGACGACCACCTCTGCATCCCCTACCACATCCTTCTGCGCAACGATCAGACGCTCGAGTCGGATCCGAGTCTGAAACCAAAGGCTGGTCCGCCGCCCAAGGTCACATTGACCATCGAGCGCCGAGGTGGGAATAAAGTCGTTACCGCCATTGCCGGGTTAGAGAGCTTTTTCATCAACCCGCAGCTGATCCGGCCGGAGCTGCAGAAGAAGTGCGCTGGGAGTGCGAGTGTTGGACAGCTGGTGGGTGGAAAGCCGGGGATGCTGGAGGTGCAAGTGCAGGGAGATCAGAGGGGTGTGATAGAGAAGGAGATTTTGGCGAAGAGGGGAGTGAAAGCGGAATGGATCGAGGTTATCGATAAAACGAAAAAGAAGGGGAAGAAATAGGTAGGATTTCTAGCCGGGTGATACCCAAAAAGGCTCAAATTCTAGGATAATGTAGGTCCCATACTGAATCATGCCGATTGTTGAACGTTGCACGCACTCCTTGCTTTAGAGGATCGTGCTACGCATCTTTCACAACGCAGACAAAATCAAATACTCCCTTGCATACCACCGGTTCACTCTCTCGCCCTCACGGTGTTCCTTTCCAACTCAAAGATCTTTCCCCGCAGCCAGATCTCCGCTGCCGGTCCCAACATCCAACGAGACTTGTCCCTTCCGCTCAAGGCTTCGAAAGGGTCTTTGCTAGTCTCGTGGCAGCTCGAAGCACGGCCACACGAGTAAACCTAGCTGGACCGTGTTGATTCGAGCCTAGGCCCGGGACCATGGCTAATCCCCAATTGTTGTGAGCCGCTCGTTCGTATTCCTCGTCGTCTTCGTGGTTTTTTTGGTTCAATAAAACGGCGCCAGTGGCGGGCTGCGCCTCGATAAAGCTATCGGACGCAGACTGGACGTCGCAGAGGGTAGTAGATTGGAGGTCGAGCAAGCCATGTCTGAGTGGAAGAGCGGCTGGTAGGGTTGGAGATAACAGTTGCGGAAGCTCTGTTCGGGGACAAGTCCTTTGGAGACCAGGTTCGACGGGTCGCAGTTTCACGTCAAGGAGTGGTCGACGTGCTGTAGAGTATTGGAAGTGCATCTGTTCATCTCTGTAATTGGTGTGAGTGTTAGCTTCTTCTGAGGCTTTGCTGATTTCTAAACTAGAACTCTCATCACTCCTGCCGTCGTTGGAGCTAGTCCCAGGTCCCTGCTGGCTAGCGAACCATTTTGCGGCAGAGTAAGAGCCTACGACATCTGCGGACTCGTCTGAGCTTGCTGGTGGAGAAGGCAGGCTCATATATGGCGCGGGCTTAGCTGTCCAGGTCGCAAGAAATGCGCCATGTTCTTCCTGAGTGTCGGAGTCTTCGACACGCTGAGACGTCGCTCTGTTATCCTTATGGCGTGTAGGAACCTCTTCATCTGCAGATGAGCCAGAACTCCCCAGTTGTGATTTGTGTTTTTCGAAATGAACCCCGAAGCGAGGCAATTCTGGAGGAGGAATGCTGCTGGTGCTGCCTTGAGAGCAACCCGAGACATCTTCCCATGGCCCTTTAACCCGAGCTGTCAGAATCTGCTGCTGAGGCTCATTTTCAAGGATGGGCAGGCTCTCACGCCCTCGATGCTCCTGTCCAAGTCTTTCCTGGGCTTTCCGCGCAATGAAGCGTCTCCTTCTGAGCTTACCAGCTCGCTTGACGGCAGGGCGCCTTTCATCTTCCTTATTGAGGAACCTGTAGAGCGGAGTAATACTAATGGTGTGCTCGCAAGAAATGCATGAGTCCTCGATCTTCTGGTATGGCCTGTGATTCGTTGCTCGAGCTACAGCCTCCATACTGTGCATGTATGAATCCGTCCATTCTTTTTGGGATTGCATGGCTTCCTTGGAGTGTTTTTCATATCCTTCTTGCCACTCTAGATTGACTGCAGTGAAACCAGGCATTTTCTCAAAGCAAAAGGTCCGCAATAGAACCACCCAAGATTAAATTAACGATTCGATCGTCTTTAATGGCCAGTTTCGCTCGAAGCACGTCAAAGATGGTGGAGAGGAAGTCATGAAGCCCTTCATCGTGCGTTCGAGTTTTGCTTCTTTGCCATAGTGAGGATTGTAACTCAATTTCACGTTATCTCGCTTTCACATTGTTGGTTCTCGAAGAGTCGTCGATTATATGAGATCTATATCTCGATTGTCACCTCCTCTTGATCATCTCTTCTTGTACGGGCTCTATCGATCCATTTTACGCACCAAATTAATGACCTTTGCCAGCAAATTGCCACCAATTTCTGAATGCTCCAAAATATCTTTGACATTGCCCATGACGATCATGTAGTCTGGACGTTCTTCTTTACCAAGAGAGAAGTGATAGCTCCTTCTCGAAGCACAAACTCTCGTACTAAGATCTCAACGTCATTCAGGACCACGATTTCGGAGTTAAGCCTTGCTTTGGTTTTCGCCTCTGCGACTTGTGCAGGTTGTGCAAGCTCGGTAGGTCGCTTGTAAGTCGAGAGCAGACGTTGATTGAGACCTGTTGCAGCTTTGCCAGATGGCTCGGAGCTTGATTTCTTGACACGTGTGAGGGTCTAGTTTTGGTGCACTTCAGCTGCTGGTGTCACCAGAAATTATCGTTGTCTCAGGATCGACGAACAAGCTGAAATGAGCAGGTCTGTCTTCACACCAGTTGGGCGGGCCCCTGGATTTGCTGCCAGTCACGAGATGCAATTCAACTGGTTGAGGGAACTGGGTCTAGCTCGACATTTGCATATTGTTACGTGCCACGGCGTACTCGATAGCCTCTGCTAATAGATTGTTCAAGCAGACGGAGGTGCATTGTGGAATGTCGCTCCCTGTTGCTTGCCCCAAGGATCAGAAATACCCGGATTTGCTTGCTTCCATTCTGTGATCTTTGCTTCGAGATCCTCCAAGCTATCTTGAAAAGCATCTTTGACCGGTTCCGTTCTTACTTCCCATATGTCCTCGCTGCTTGGACCCGTCTTCCACTTTACTGCTTTCAATCTGTTGTGATCTTGTATGGCCTTTGCCCGGTCCTTTTCATCCCAATTCCTCGTCCGCATACATAACCAGAAGTCCGACCAGTGATTCTTACATGACCTGAATTCACCGTATCTGTACACATTTACGAATTGGCCGCCGAAACTCTGGCAGAACATTGCGTAATCCAGTGCTGACCGACACGACATGTCGGCAGGGTAAAGGGCTTCCGGGGAGATGTCTGCGGGAACAGGAGTGGTTTGTGGCTTGCCATCCTTTCTCGCCTGCGTCCTTTGCTCCTGCGCTTTCGTCTGCTCGATCTCAATCTCTTTCAACAGCTCTTCAAAATCAAGGCTTGCTTGTTCCTCTCGTGACAGTTCTTGCTTGATAGGAGTTGGCAGCTTTTCAGATGGCCGTGCTCCTGCAGCGTCCCCCGAGTCTAGTGGAGCAGTCGCGCTCGCGGGTTTGGAAGATCCAAAGGGCCACCACATCGCGACGAACAGCCCTTTGACTGACAGTCTGATATTTCTACGGCAAGATGAATTTCTCCTTTGTTGACGCTGCCGGACGTTGTTCCAACCTGATGTGGAAAGGTGGCATTTGTTTTTGGAGATCCGCGGCGCGATCGACAGCTATTGCGTCGTGGAAAAGTTACGTCACTGACGCGTTCCGGAAACTTGGTTCAGATGCGCACTTGCGAGGAGTGCCAGCAATTTCAACTGCATCTATCTTCCTGAGCACTTGAGCACTGCATAACAACGCAGGCTCCAAGCTTGGCAAGGTTCAGCAAAACATGGTGCAACAACGATAGTACGACATGCTCCCCATGAGAGGCATCCTGCGGCTGCAGCGCGCGACTTTTCCACGATCACGCTTCCCTCCGCTCCGATTTATTCAGAGCAGCCGCAACCATCGTGCAGGACCATTGACTTCGTCAATTACGGATGTGAACCGGCACGTGAGCTCTTCTGATACTGGGGAAGATGAAAGTGGTCATATCAACACGGCGCCTAACGAGGGCATCTTCTTCTTGGACAACATTTTCCCTCTCAAGCTTCAATGGCTAACCCGGCTACCCTTCGTGGATGGTTCGAGTATAGTCAAGGCTTACAAACGAGGCAATAGTCCGCATATCGCTCTTGCAGATCCAACGGGCATCGTGTCTCGAGCTCTTCCCGCCAATTTGCCCGTCAAAATTCTGTCCATTATACCAAGAATAAGAGAAGGGGGCGCGTATGTTAAATTCTCACATGATGCTAGCCTATCAGCCGAGGAGCTCGAAGGTACGGTCAAGGGCTACCTGAAAGAGAAGCCAATCAGGCCATGGTTCAACCCTCTGCGTCAGGTCCGGGCGTTTTTGGTGCAAGGCAAACCGTGGATAGAAGATTTATACAGGTTGCCCAGCTCAAGAGTCAAGATTGAGTTCTTACCCACCTCTCCAGAAGCGTCTGCTGTAGAGCTGACCCAGGAGACGCTCTATTCGCTATTCCGGAAGTACGGGCCGATCTTAGAGATTGTCTCGCAGCCCTCGGACTCCAAAGTCACACCTCGCTTCGGCTACGTCGACTACGCTCGCACTCGTTACGCCACCATGGCTAAAAATTGCATGCATGGATTCGTGCTTGTTGAGGAAGCAGGTGGTGGCAAATCAGGAACTCTCCTCAAAATAAGCTACGAGCCAAAGGTGAAAGCTAAATGGTTCAGAGACTGGATAGCCAGTCACCCGAGAATAGTGATCCCGGTAGTAGCTGCAATAATTGCTGCGATATCTGTGTCTGTCTTTGACCCCATCAGGACTTGGAGTATCAAAATGCACATCCTGCACGGATTACACCTCGAGAACAACAAGTACTACCAATGGATAAGGAAGTGGCTCAGCCGTGGCTATGATTATATTCGATTTACCTCGAAAAGATCTGAAGATGCCGGACTCAACGCCATCTGGGAAGACAGGCATAGTCAAATGCAACAGCTCAAGACTTGGATGTCTGAGAGTCTTGACACTTTCATCGTTGTTCAAGGACCCCGAGGCGCAGGGAAGAAACAACTTGTTGATCAAGCATTGGAGGATGAGCCGCATAAGCTGACCATTGACTGCAAAAGAATTCAAGAAGCTCGCGGTGACAGCAAAACCATAAACGCGGCGGCAGCTGAGGTTGGCTATCGACCGGTGTTTTCTTGGATGAATTCAATCAGTAGCATGGTCGACCTTGCTGCTATGGGTACGATTGGCACCAAGACAGGCTTCTCTGAGACAGTCGAGAATCAGCTTGACAAAATTTGGACCAACACAAGTGCCGCTCTTCGAAGCATCGCACTGTCCTGTCGTAAGAAAGACGATCGCGACGCGGCATTACCAGATGATGAATGGCTCGAAGCACATCCAGAGCACAGACCGATCGTGATCATTGATAACTTTCTCCACAAGCGAAACGAAGGTGGAGGAGATATGGTCTACGACAAGATTGCTGAATGGGCAGCTGGCTTGACAACGCATAATATTGCGCATGTTATCTTTTTGACTACAGATGTGTCCTTTTCGAAGTCCCTCTCGAAAGCGCTACCAAACAGAGTCTTCCGGCAGATGTCTCTGGGCGACTGCTCACCGGAGGTGGCGAAGAAAGTCGTTGTTAGGCATTTAGATGCGGATGCTGTGACCGAAGATGGCGAGCAGAAGCTTACACCGTCCCAACTCCGCAATGACCTAGACGAGCTTGACGGAGTGATACAAGTTCTAGGAGGACGTCTCACAGATCTTGAATTCCTTGCTAGGAGAATCGAAGCTGGCGAATCACCAGGAAAAGCTGTCAAACAGATAATCGAGCAGTCAGCATCCGAAATCCTCAAGATGTACCTGCTCGATGTCGAGAAAAACTGGACACCACAACAGGCGTGGGTTCTCATCAAAGAACTGGGTGCCAATGAAGAGCTAAAGTATAACGAGGTACTGCTGCACGACATATTCAGTAAGGATGGCGAGAAGTGCCTGCAGACGCTTGAGCAAGCAGAGCTCATCAGCATTAGTTCGGCTAATGGCCGACCAAACAAGATCAGGCCAGGTAAGCCAGTATATTTGTCGGCTTTCCAGTACCTCCTTGAAGACGAGGTATTGCGAAGCAAGATGGACTTGAGCATAATAGGCCAATTGTCTGCGAAAGAAAATGCTGCCATTCAATCGTGTGAGGAGGAACTGAGACGTCTCGCGGAGTTACCGGGCACACCAGCGCAGGTCAAGCCACGAATTCAGTATTTGTTGGACAAAGCTGCGGCATCACAGGAAGCCATCGTAAAGTACGATGCTCAAGCTGGTGCATTGAAGAAAATTTTGAAGGAGAAGTATTGAGGACGATGCATTGACTTAGTATAGCGCCTGACCATGATACCCTTTCAGCTTCGGGCAACGTCTCGTTCTCAATGCTATTGCTTTGCTCAATCTCGATCAGCAAATTATATACTAATACCATGTCGCTCATGTTGTGATCTTCGGGCATGAGCCATTTTGATTGCGCTGTGAGTTGTGCGTACAGCCGTAGCGTTTGATTCGTTCAACGCAACAATAGTATTGTTATTATTCTCCATGAACTGCTGTTGAATCTGTTTACCAGTTAGCGGTTCCATGGAACAACCGCTGCAGTACTATGCCCTTGTCTACCGAGAGCTTATATATGGACAGCAATGCTTACCTAGAAACAATTTTCAAACAATTTCAGGATGATACCTGGGCTTGGGTAGCACGGTTAGTGCTAACCCTCCTTCTGCTCACTCTACCTACAAGGGCTCTGTCTCAAATTCAGTCTGTAAAACGACCAGCAGATTCAAAGACTGGTACACAGGCTATTAATCGTCGACCATACTGGATTCCTTACATTGCAACAACACCAGTCTTTTTCCTGCGGCGTCAGGCGTGGTTGTTGGCTCAGTCCCGCAGATACAAGTCTTCCGTCTTCGCCCTAAAGCTATCAGGCCGAGACTATATCGTCATCATATCACCAGCACTTCAGTCACGACTTTTGGAACCTTCCACGCCTGTGAGCCCGAGACGTTACAATGACCTGCGCAGACGTCGCTTCTTCAACAATAACTACGTCAGCCTTGTAGACTCATCACGGATCTCGGAGACACTGAGCAAGTATGTTACTGAGCGCTCTCGCAAGCGTAAAATTGCATCCTTATTAGAAGTTCACGCCTACAACTTCATCTCGCCTTCGAGATCCTGGGTCGACCAAGCACAATGGGAGCGGAACGCTGATATCAATGTCTTGTCTACTTCGCCAGTTTTATCTGTCTCTGCGTCCCTCCTGACGTTGATCCGCGACTTCTCGTCTCACATAATATTATCAGCATTGCTCAGCAGCTCCTTTATTGACGCGAACCCAAACTTCATCCCTGATTTCTTCAGATTTAGCTCAAAACATACAGTTTTCATGACCGGGCTCCCTTACTGGCTTGCTCCTGGCCTGAGTCAACCAGCACTGGCACGTGAGAAGTGCCTTCTTACGCTCGAGGGACTTGTGAACGCCATTATTGCTGACGTCGAGGGACAGCCTATGAGCGGCATGGGTATGGGAATGCTATACGATACAGACGATGTCCATCCTGCTCTGCGAGATTTGGTACGACAGGCGAAAGCGAGAGCGAAGAACACGAGAACTAGGGCTCGAGTGATAGCGTGTGAATTGCTTGAGTTCACATGGCAAGTCAGCTTTTATTCCGTCAACATGATAACCTGGACCCTGATCTACCTCTTTATGGAGGGTGACGAAAACAAAATGGTTCTTGCAAGCATCATAGACGAGCTTCAGAAGGTGGTCAATGTCGTCAAGCCCGGGCCGACCGGGTTGCCATTCGAGGATCCCCCGAGACTTGAATTCATCACTGACAATTTGGAAGAGAAGTGTCCGACTTTGCTAGGCGCGCTGAAGGAAGTCGAGAGACTTGAGACTGAACGGGAAGAGTATCTAGTCGTGGAGAAAGACTTCTTGTTACAGGCTGATGTGGGTCAGACCAGCGAGCAAAAGAGTGCTCAAGCTGAGAAGTTTCAGCTGAGAAAAGGCGACCACATCTATGCAGCGTATGGAGCGACCAACAAAGATGCGCAGTACTGGGACAGACCGAGGAGATTCGTGCCCAGCAGGTTCAAGACAAGAAGCGGCCCAACGAGAAACGCCGGGTCAATGAGGACGGAATCAGCCTTTCAACAGAAATTGCAGTCCGAGATCTTGGCTGTTGTTGCTGCGCTCCTGTCGTTCTACGAGATAGATTCAATAAACCAGTCACGCGGGCTGACGCATCCTGGAACAAGACTAGTCGCGGGAGTAGGAACGCCGAAGAGGGATGTGAAAGCAAAGATAATAAGGAGAAATATCTAGATGAGATTCAAGCACTTCAGTTGCGACAAGATTGTCAGCGTTCAAGCACGAGCCAAAAGCCGGGCCTTGCACAACCGTGGCACTGCGTAGCTGGGCTTCGAGATCCTCCGTAGAATTACCGATTACACAGCGATTGCCATCACCCAGTTTGCCAAATCTACGACCAGAACAATCTCACACTGTTATCTCTTGCCTCAGCCCCGTCCAGCGTGTCTCTCCAGTCCAAGCCCTCACAATGTCTGAAAGGAAAGTCTTATCGAAATATTACCCGCCCGACTTTGACCCATCAAAAGTCGCGCGGACGCCCAAACATCTGCGCCCAACCGGCCCAAAAACTATACCCGTCCGCCTGATGGCTCCATTCAGTATGAAGTGTACGTCCTGCGGCGAATACATCTACAAAGGCCGCAAATTTAACGCACGAAAGGAGACCACTGAGGAAAAGTATCTCAACATCCCCATAATACGCTTCTACATCCGATGCACACGATGCAGCAGTGAAATCACCTTCAAGACAGACCCCAAGAACACAGACTACACCTGCGAACGGGGCGCAAAGAGGAATTTCGAGGCGTGGCGCGATCCGACGAGTAAAGAACTGCAGGAGACGGATGAACAGAGGCTGGATCGGTTGGAGAGAGAGGAGGCTGAGGCTGCAGAGGAGGAGGAGCGAAACGCGATGGAGGAGTTGGAGCAGAAGATGGAGGAGAGTAAAAGAGAAATAGCGATTGCGGATGCGTTGGATGAGATTAGGACGAGAAATGCGAGGATTGAGAGGGGTGAGAAGGGCGGTAAGGAAGAGGCGGCATTGAAGCAGACGAGGGTTGAGGCTGATGCGGCGAGACAAAGGGAAGAAGAGGAGTTGGCGGAAGAGGCCAGGAAAGCTTTTCGGAGAGAGAATGTTGAGAAGGTGAAGATGGAAGAGGAAATAGAGGTTGCGAATGGAGTGGCACCGCATAAGGAAGAGAAGCCTGCGATCGTGCATTCATTTGAAAAGGTGCAAAAACCGAGAAAGGTCAACGGCGCATCGCCGCTGGTGAGGAAGGCAATACAAGCAACGACGAATCCTCCGAAGCCCGTCTCTATGGCTCCGGCGCAAGGTGGTCTAGGTTTAGCAGGTTACGATTCGGATGACGACGACGATTGAAATGCTCGTACGATCCGATGCCAGAACAGTGTAATATATGTGCTACTATCGACCCAATTTATGATACCCATAAGACAGCGAATTCAAAGTTATTTTGAACTGTGTTTCTGAATGCACTGCAGAGCAGTATACAGCTGGGTCTAAATAGCGAGTCTCCCGCTACCATTGAATCCCAGAAATTCCGTCTTCTTTTCCTTAAGCCTAATTGTTCCGAACACGTGTCCAGGTTCACTTTTGACCATTAAGAGACCGAACTTGCGCAGTATGTCCTTCAAAAGCCTCGAGGATATTGAATGCAAGATACAAAGTATCCAAGCACTTACTAAGGCAACATCTAAGAGGCTTATGGAAACGCGTTTTGGAGCGTAGATAAATACCAATATACACCCGGGGCGGCTGGTCACTGTTGTGGTCGTTGGAGGATTCCACAGCACGCACTCTTTTCGGATGCACAAGGTTTCCGCTAAGAGCTTGAGATCTCCGTCCTGCCCCGCCACGAGCCCAGCGTTGGAACCTCTAATTCGTGCTGTCCCTCACTTGGCGAGACGACATCGGGATTCTTCGAGCTCAAATTTTATCAGATAAGATCTCGATCCGGTCAGACGGCTTGATTCGTCCCTCACATCTTCGGCCAATCTATGTCGCAATTGACCGTTCTCAAAGACAATATTCATTGTTTCGAAGACAACGCCACATTTTGACGACGCTGTTGAGAATTGGTGTTACAGAAGAGCAAGTCTTCTCGCGGACGGCTCGGAGATGCGCACGGCTGCAGCAGGCCACATTGATTCTATCTGACCTCGAAACATCAGGACAATGGCTACGGCACCTGGCTTGACACCGGCTCCCACCGCCAGTAACTCGAACCTTCAAAGACCGCCATCACTATGCATGAAACCTCTCCCGCCATCTGCAGCCTCCTCTCCAGGTGCCATTTCCCCGCCTGTCTCCTTGACAACCAAAGAATGGGTTGTGCCTCCTAGACCGAAGCCTGGCCGCAAGCCAGCTACAGATACACCTCCGACCAAACGCAAAGCTCAAAATAGAGCTGCGCAAAGAGCCTTTCGAGAAAGGCGCGCTGCAAGGGTTGGTGAGCTGGAGGAGCAGATGAAAGAGATCGAAGAACAGAATGAGCAGGAGCAGGAGGCTCTACGTTCCAATATTGCAGACCTGGAGCACAGCCTCGAGAGGTGTCAAGCGGACTTGTCTACATGGATCGCTAAATGCCAGAAGCTCGAGGCTGAGCTTGCTCAAGCTCAAGAGCAACTGACGAAGCAGACCAGCCGCCTTTCTCCCACAAACAACGATACGGATATTGACTCGAACCCAAATGCCATAGGGTGTGGCAACTGCACACTCGACAGTCATTGCCAATGCATTGATGACGTCGTTCAAGGTATGAGCGGCGAGGCCGATGCATCCGCAGCGGATGACCGTATGTCTTCCGCATCAGGGTCGGCTCATAAGAAAATTAAGTTGGAGCACTCAGAATCAAGCTCAATGGAAATTGACTTCACATCCGCTTTTGCTAAGATGCCGCCGACGTCGCATCGTCCTCATACCTCAGCCGTGGTAGCAGATCCTTGTGGCTTCTGCCAAGATGGCACCCCTTGTATCTGTGCAGAAATGGCAGCAGAGCAAGACCGGCAAAACGCAACACGGTCTAGCTCTCCGATGATGCAAACTCTGCCAGGCGCGAGCCAGCTGGCCCAATTCACACCGCCACCTTCCGAAGGCGATGTGGCCAATTCGGCTGTTCCAACCGTTATGAGCTGTATCGGGAGGCCAGGCACCTGTGCCCAGTGTTTGGCGGACCCTAACTCAACCCTGTTCTGTAAGTCGCTAGCTGCCTCTCGACAAAAGGCTGGTGAAAATTCAGGATGCTGTGGCGGCCGTGGAGCTGACGGTGGATGCTGCCAATCCTCTGTGCCGTTACCTCCTCGAGCTACAAGATCCCGACCTGCAGGTACCACCGCCATGCCGTTACCTCCCCCCGAACCCAACACCAGGAACCCTGTCACACTGTCTTGTGCAGATGCTTACACTGCACTTAGTCGGCATTCAGCTTACGAGCAAGCAAGTTGCGACATGGCTTCCTGGATGCCCAAGCTGCATGCCAGTCCAGTCAGTGCTGAAGGCAGACCTGCCATGGAGATCGATGCTGCTAATGTCATGGCTGTCTTGAAGGACTTTGATCGACGCTTTAGTGCAAACAAATGAAAAACGAGGGTTTGAATGAACACAGGGCAAACATTTTAGTTATCCCAACTGGCCTACCCGCCTTTTTATCGATCAGCAGAGGTTAGAGTCATACCTGTCAGCGCTGTTTTGGGGTGCTGTTGCGATAGTACATGACTTGGTGAATGGATCAATCTGCAGCTTGAAAGTTGTCACAGTGCAGTGGTTCTTAGTAAGCCGAGCATTTCTTGAGCCCATGATACTGCTTTCAAATTCACAACACAGACAGCTCCAACCTTAAGGCGTAGGGACATATGAATGGAAGTCGTTGTTGGAGTCGACCTTTCATTCTCAGGGGTGCAGTATATGAAGGTCGCATGTATCAGCATTATAGACAATATGCGCAGGACGAATGTCGCGAGAAGAAAGCCATGCGCTGGGTACGAAGGATGTCGGTGATCACGAATGCAGTGAGGCGAGGGGTGTCAAAAGCAGTGCTGGGCGTACAGCTTGACGTGCGTAGGGACGAGCAATGAAGAATAAGGAATGGTCAATCTCCTAATCTTGGCGCCAAATCAATCGCTGATTGGCTGTCGCAAGCTGATGCGTGATTCAGTGTCCATAGCAAAGAAACGACCGCTGAATCTCAACCTGTTTAGTAATATTTCTGCATCGCTCTCTCTTCAAGTGGTGTTTATGCAATCTCGTTTCTGCCTTCTCGCAACTGACATGCAGTTTGCATAACATCAACGTCGACGCGTTATTACATTACGTCTGCACGCGATTTCTTGCTTCGCTCGCGACAGGGGCGGCTCCCAATTACTAGGTTTCTTAGTGCTTGAAGACACGATCGGCGCGACTACCCGGAGGAACGTTCAATGTGTGACCAAGTCACTCTTAATGCCTTGCGCCTTCCCCGGCGCCTGCGCACATGGCGTTGACGTGGTCAACTATTTCAACTGACATCTCTGCACACAAGAGAAACTTGCCACGAGGTTACGTGGGCTATTTCAACCATCTGACCAAAAAGCAGCAACAAGAACGAGCGAGAATCTACTTGGAGCGCAATATGACACAGGCGCTCAACGCACACAAGAAAAGGCTTATCCGTCAACGTCAGAATGGTCTGACGGTCAGTCGCGCTTCTTTGCGCAGCGCGACTACTGATGGCATGATTGCGAACAGTAACAGAAATGGGCACGCCGCGACCAATGGCATAAATGTGAATGGCGACCATTATTCGGCAAAGTTCGTAAACGGAGACGGCGAGAAAGGCGTAAAGGGTGTCGTGGAACTCGACACATCAGTTGCTGCTATTGATGCCATGTCCAAGGATACGTTACAGGTAAAACGCAGATCAGATCACTATGAATCTGGTGGCAGGCGTAGTCTTCGCCGTCTGCAGGCAGAGGCGCAAGACAGCCCGGACTCGGAACTCACCATCAAACTATGCAATATCCGCAAAAAGCTCAATTGGAAGGAAAATAGGCCTTCAGAAAACGAGCGGCCTCGCAAAAGAGCCCGGCTTGATAATCTCAAGTGCTTTGTTCATTTGACGATATGGGCCAGATTACCTGGACCTCGGGACGATGCGTGGGAGCAAAAGATCAGCAAATCTCAAGAATGCGAAATGATACGCGGCAGTCGAAATTTCGATTTGGTCAAAGGTCGCTTCATTGAGCTCAAGCCCAAGGGTGTTTTCCTGGTGCGTAAGGAGGATCTTCGAATCAACGTCCAGAAGGGTAAGATGAGGTCGCTTGAGATGGCGCAACACTACTTCATGGAAATTAAGATTGTGCCAGAGGAAACCGACGCGGATTGGCCACCATTTCCTATACTGACCAGAGCTGTTAACGAATCCTCGGGTCTCGAATTCCAGGCGAAGAATGCCTTGCAGGGATCACTAGTCGCAAGCTACAGGAATCTACCTGAGCCACCAGATACCAACAATCCGCTCTCTGTCTGTTATCTTGGCGCCAACACCTTTGATAGTAAATACGGTCTGCAACTTGAGGCCAAATGGGGCGCACCTGGAGAGAACCCGTCAGCTTCGAGTGAACCGGAAAATGAAGTTGCTCCGATCCAGGAGTGGATGCTTGATAAAGGCCTGAAGCCGTTCGGAAGGACGGACCCAACGAGAAAACAGATTACTCACAGGGCAAAGAAGTCAACCATACCAGTGACAAAGCCGAGAAGCTTGCAGACCATGATTCCTGCAGAACCCAAGGTCACCTATTCGTATGACCCTGAGAAAATAAGAGGCCCACAGAGAGTCTTCAGAAATGCATCTATCCGTGGCTATCAGTGTCAAGCTTGCCCAAGAAAGAAATGGGCAACGCTTGAGCAACTATTATTGCACCTTGATACCTTTCATCATGAGTTCAAGTATTCGATCGAGAAGTCGGACTCAGATAATGCCGTACGAGGGGATGCAATTATCATCATCGAGCCTCACGAACCCGTAAAGCCTCGATCGCGTGACAAGAAAAGTACAGACGAAGAGAAAACATTCTGCTGGCAGGCACCAGATGAACCATTCGACATTCATCGCCACACAATCGAAGCAGATCGATCATGGCTGGGTGAAGACGAAATTCGTCCGAAATCCCGGCAAGAGAAGCCCAAAACTCTCCTCAGCAAGGATGTAAATGCAGACCCACAGACTCAGCTGCGCAAAGACAACAATGGTTATTTACCTTACCGACAAGTTCGGCCATTCCGACCAGCAGAACATCCAAGACCAAAGTACGCTAACGTTCGGTTGAAGACTAAACATAAAGAGCAGTCGATTCCCTATACATCAATCTCGCATCGACCGCTTGGCGATGTAGACAGGCTGGAGGAAGAGGCACGATCCGAAACAGATGACGAAGCTGACGATACCTGGTTTGTGGCGCGCCACTTGGAAGAGCTTGATCTGTGTGCTCTTGAGAGTGACTGGTCGGATGCACGATACCGCCTCGCGAAAAAATGGGACTACCACGTTCTAAATCGCGAGCGCGGCGTGACCTCTCGATATATGAGCGATTGCCTCATACGTTTTGTACGAATGGAGAAAGCATGGTTGCTTCAAAATATTGAATATCCTAAATGCGATGAGAACTCGCGGAATACATCTGTAGATATGCTCACTGCATTGACACAGTTAATGAACGAACTCAAGGAGAAAAGGGTCATCGACGATCGCATATGTGCTGATGTTCTTACGATGTTGTACTCGGACGACAACCTTGCAGTACCAGAAGAGGAGCAGATAGAACTCCAAAGGCAACAGCATGAGGATCAGCAAAGGCGGATCGAGGTCTATGAGCGGGATCAGCTCTCCTACAAGGTTGCAAAGCAAGAACCTGATGACAACAATACGGCGATCCCAGTCACTGCTCTTATCTTGCCGCCCTACGACATTTGCGCTATTTGCCAGAACACCATCCAACACCACAATCGGAGAGCAGTAAGATGCTCTGCGTTGGGCTGCCCGACTCCGAATGCATTTTATCACGCCAAATGCGCTGGGTTGAAGCTTCCAGTAAACCAAGGCGGAGAGAACAATTTTGCTAAGCATCGAGTACGGCTTACGAATATGCTAATGAAGGAGAGGCTGAATTGGAAATGTGCCGCGTGCACCTGAAGCCAAGGGTGAGAGAAGCAAGATTGGATATTGTAGCCATGATCAAAAAGCTTGTTACTCTAAACATCTCACCATTGTTACCGGCAGCTGAAATTTGCCAGAGTCACTGCAAGTCTCTTCGTAGTTCTTGTCATGGTTACAAAACTTTCAGAAGAGTCGCTTTCAATGGCGCTCACGAACTGTCCGGAACGATGTCGCGGTGTTTCAAGCCGACCCGCCACAAGTTAGCCGGCACATCGATCTTACCGTTCGAGGATGCTGTCCGACGACCGGAGATTGCACGGTTGAGCAATGCTGCGGGAGGGTACCTCTCCCGAGAGAGACTCTCCAAAGTCTACCACCCTGAAACTCGATAGGCTTTGCGGCTGGAAGCCGGCCCAGTCCCCTGCCTTGACACTGTATCCAGGGACGCCTGCTGGAGGCTTCTCGCAAACTTTCTGGACCACTTTCGCTGTTTGAGGTTCTCCAAGCATTCTAAAATGCTCTCCTTGGGGCATGCGAGGCAACCGATCCGAGGTGCATGCTAGACTGCTGAGGCTAAGGTCTGCAAATGGTAATTGGCTCCGCCTCCAGATATGCCATCGTGTCCATGTGCCTCCTTGCGAGATGCGGGCTTCGTACATGAAAGCTATGGCTTTCAATAGCTGTGTTGAGAGTGCCAAGATGTGCTCAGGTGCAAGAAGCTCTTTCGGGGATTCAGCCCGCGGATCATCGAGATGAAGAGCACCCGAACAGTCCTGCCGACGCTTGGCCCAAGAAGCTCAAACACCAAGCATTAACGGCTTCCGTCAGGCCCAACATGCATGAAATGATCAAGTACCGCTACAATATTCCTGGACCTGGATGCGAGCTGATAACTCGGAGATGTGCAAGGCGATGCAGAGATCGGATCTCTCTGGAATATCTGGCTTCTGTGGAAGTCTTTGCGGTTTTGATCTTGAGCGATACCCATGTTTGGTTCTTAGCAAAATCCATGAGCGTGAAACATACTTCTTGTCCCACGCAAGCCATACTGTTGAAAGCCTCCGTGACCGGACATGTGTCAAATTTGATATTGCTTGTTCAATTCACCCCCGAGTTTGACCAGATGATAACTTCCTGCTATGTACATGAGGCCATCCTACTCTCCGTACATAATCTCTTGATCAGTCACCGTGTAAAGTCAAGAGGTCCATGACGTACGTAGCTGTGACATTTGGCGGAGTTCTTCTGGCAAGTCTAATGAGATCCCGTAATAGGCTTCATCTATACTGCGTCGTCAGCCAGTTGCAAGCGAGCCTTTCACTATCTACCTAGTCGAGCTGACCGTGTCCGTGCACTGCTTTCCTGCAGCAGGCATCACGACCAGGAGCAGCTAGTCACAATGTGTAATGCACAACATGGCAGAAGTGAGTGGAGCTGCTGACTTACTTGATCTAAGTGGGCTGTCATACGTGACTGCCTCTGGATGTCGACGACTGGAAGGTGAGATTGTGGTTGAGGCTAAGCGGACTTTGCTGGACAACAGACGACGGATATTTTCTGAACAGGTCCATTTTTGTACACTTTGCCCGAGCTCTTGGAAATTCAGTTGGTGGTAGAAATGGGCAGCCTGGACAGCGTTCATTGTGTTGTGCTGCTATTGCTGGTTGATTTTAATGCTGTCTGATTGCTGTTTTGCCTGGATACTTTTATGGCCCTGGTGAATGCTGGTGAATGTGCTGAGATAATGCTTGCTCGATCTATCGCAATCGTGACATTGTCTTGAGTTCCTTAGTCTTCCTATAGTTCAATTAGCCATTCAAGGCTCGATCAGTGCTGTCATCAGGACTTATTTGTCTTGCGATATACCTTCTGGTCGAGAGCATCATCCATATGACGATAAATTGCCGCCACCATCGCATTCAGGTCGGCGTCGTCTTGTGAGCAATGGCGCCTTTGGACTTTCAGTACTTGGCTGAACTGATGGCCATGAAACCGCAAATCAAGCAGAACTGTAGACTCCTCAAGGAGTGCCTTCAAAACTTCAGGCCTGAGCACCCCTCCCAACAACGTCCAACATTGCTGGGCGGTTCCTCTACGGAGATCTCACGGCTTTGATCTCGTTCTGAAGCCGGTTTGCGCAAGATTTCGGGCCGGCAAAAAGCCCCTGTTGTAAGAGCATAGACGATCTCACGAAGCTTGTGCACTCTTTTTTCGTCCTCCAATGTCTGTAGCGTTCTTAAACGGGTACAAACCCTTTCATGTCTGCTCGTGGTCTCATAACAGCAAATTCAAAGTGTCTAGGATATAAGCCTGCGCATGCCCAATCCATTAAACACGTCTTGTCATTTTCGTCAATGATCATGACGTGTGAATGGATGTCCAAGTGGCATACGACCAGATCTGTAATATGCTCCTCAAAATATATTGTATACATCGACATATCGAAGTAATGACATACAAGAAGCCGTTTAAACCAGGTGACGAGCTCTACAAGTGATGTGAAAGGCTCGGCTCCGTAATGAGTGAAGAGGGCTACTTGCGAGACTCATCCCCCAACAGGTCCAGGAACTTCAGAGGAAAGGCTTTGTAGCTTAGTGATGGCATCTTCAATCTGATCAAAAAGTGGGGAATAGCATTCGTGTGTGAAATCACTTAACACGTTGTGTAGAGGGATACCTGACGTACGTTGCATGACAATGAAGGAGATCGTGAACTCAACTCTCTGCAGAGAATCTATTTCTTCCCAAAAGTCATAAACTACTGTCAAGGCGCTGTCGTAGTCTGGCGCACGGCGTTCATATTTCGGGCCTCGAAGGAGGAGACGCCGCCTCTGTGCTTGACCACGATTCCTTGCGCGACACGCCGTACCATGGTACCTGAAAACGTGTCACCAACGGTATCCAAAGCTGACGCGGAGCTCAGAGCCCTTTTGATATCGTGTCTTGCCGTCTCTGCATATTCACGAGTCCCGAGAGGAAACGGCCCTGTCAGGGCTGACAGCTCAGGTTCAGATGGTCTAATAGTGTAACCACAAGGGGATGATGACGAGCCGAAAGGACAGAATCTGGTCAGCGCATAGTCGTTCTGCTTTCCCTGTCTTTCCGGCTGTAAATGCGACGGAAGTTCTGTGTCGCCTCGGAATTCTAATCAAGTCTCTATTGGACTCTACTCTTTCGGAGGAGATTGCGTGCTTTTTGGTAGAACTACCTACTGCGTAGCCCATGGAATGTGGAAGCTCGTAACGAGGAAGCACTCAAAATGTCTCCGTGCTAAAGATGCTGGTACGTAACGGACAACGAGATTTAGTAATTCTTGGGATACATTGCTGGAAAAACGACTCCTTGGTTTGCGACCGTCCAACAAAATCAGCCGGCAATCAGGCCGTCAGTGCAATCCTGGAAGACGAGTCGGCAGCCAGAGTCGCACATCTCATGCTCTAACCATCTCATCAGTCGCATTTTCTTTGACAAAATAAGGTGCGGAGTTAAAATCTAAGGTTTAGATCGATACATTGTTCAGTGGATCTGGGCAAGGGTAGATTCTGGAAATATTGAGGTGGCTGACATGCTGGCCGAAGAAGATGAGCTTGACTCAGATGAGGTCCAAAATTTGTTTGATGAGCCAGACAAAGCCAGGAAGGAGAATGAAGAAGTGGAAGGAGAAGAGAAGGTGAATGCAATGTCGGAGAGCGTGTTTCTTGAAGAGATTATGTTCTAGAAAGCCATGATCTGCCCTTAATGGTTGCATACCTAATTACAGCGCAAAGAAATATATAGATCTGGGTCCCGCATCAATTATGTTTATTCGTAGGCTTGAACATCGACTCGTTGGTACGTCTAGGCACGCGCTGACCCGGATATACCCAGTGTCCAGCGACATTGTCTTTGAGTCTTCCATCTTTGACTTCAACTATCCACCACTTGGAGAAGGCACTTGGTTCTCGGAGGACATTCAATAACTTGTCTGTACAGATCCAAGTCCTTCCTTCAAGGTTCCACGTCTTGCTGTTCTTCAGCTCTTGTTTGCCCTTCACTTGCCTGCACCCCACCAGCACCCTTCTCCAGGGCCTGACATTCCTGCAAAAGCCAGGTCGCGCACTCATTGGCGCCTGGCTGAGCACTATATTCTGCCTCAACGACGGCGTCGCGCCCTGCTTCGTTCACGATGGTCGGATCTGCCCCCGCTTTCACCAGTGCCTTCACAACCTCGATTCGCCCATTCAGCGCTGCCCAGTGTAGAGGCGTGTTACCTGAAGCATTTTGATGATTGACGAGTGCGGTATGCGTTGCAGTGACTGGGGTATTACTCTCCCCATCTATCTGTGTCGAGGCTGTATCACCGTTAAGTCTCTCGAGCAGCCACTGAATCATCTCCAGATTGCCATTTGCAGCTGGATAGTGTAATAAGCATGCTCTTGAACCTAGTCCCTCCTCGTCTACGTCAATGGCTTTCGAGATGACATCGGCGTCTGTGGTACTGAGCTGGCCCGCCCATTTAGGTATATACTGCTGCAAGAAGTCGAGGTTGTTGCTTCGACAGGCGTAGAAGAGATCGTCGATATCATCGGCTGTCAGCTTGTCTGGTACTTGGATTAGGTCAAACATTATAATGGTGGACGCTGGCTAATTGTATGCAACGAATGTGGCAGAGACGAACACGTTCACTGCTGCAATGCGCGTTATATGTGGACCAACCTTTGTCAGGCATGTTAAGTTTCTGTCACGGCATCGCCTGTTAAGCTTGGTGAACTCGCCCGATAGTAAAAGATGCGGCACTGCATTGCGGTGTACAGAAAACTTGTGGCACTGACGTTGCGAAGATTTTCGGGTCGCCCGCTAGTTTGAAAGCTTTTTGCTCAAGGCCCTTTGGACGGCGTTCCACAGCAGCCCCATGTGCATTCCTCCGCGACTAGTGCTAAACGCGCGGTTACTTCACTTACATAAAGCCACAACAACTTCCAGTTGGCTTCAGAAGAACTTTCCGCTAGCCTACGGCATGGTCAACAAGACGGGATCATGCTCCGCCTACCTCTGCGCTGGCTCTCACCAAAATTAGGTAAGGCGGCTGCTAGGCGGAGATATGCCCATGACAATGCTGGCACTTTTCTTACGCCGGTAACAGCGAAGTGGATCTCGGCCACAACGACAATTTGGTTGTGAAGAACGCAAGGTGGATCGCCGAAATGAGGAGGCATGTTTTTGATTTGTGACGCCGAGGCTGGCCGGAGGTTCCAGACGATAGCACGAAGGAACGACGGTGCACAACTTATGGGGAAGCATGGGAATATTAAGACTCTTCTTGTTTATCATCATGCAACGAAGCATTTTGGGCGTGGTATATATTCCTGGCTTCCGGATGCTTCCTCTAAAATGTCTTTCTTATCAATAGCGAAGGGTCCAGCTCGACTGTGCCTCCCTTGGAGATTCCCCGCGGCTTCCTTCCCAGACAAAGGCCGATACAAGTACTGCTACGCTATGGACCAGTGCTGCCTCCCGCTTCATTACGTCAGACAGTGGCAGTTGCTGCCGCCAGACGATTCAGAGGGGTCTGTGCTCAGACAGTGTGCGAAGAGAAGGTATGCGGGAGTGGAGGAAGATGTCTCGCGCGAAGCAAAGGTAGGAAGAGGAAGACGGAAGATGTGGTTGTGGGAGTCGTTACAAGGGAGCTTGAAATCGAGCCTTTGGCAGGATATTTTCGGAACAGTCCAAAACTATCCCTGAATGCCAATCGTGAGCTTTTTATTGATCAGATATGCGTTGACGCTCGTGTTTTGCTGAATTGCGTCCCATGCGAACCTGGCCAGTCTGACCTTCGGTACACGTGCCCACCACTTCCGTCTCTACCAGCCTGCGACAAGTCGTGGATTTCGAGAGCTCACACTACTCAAATTATGACCAAACCTCATCACTATCTCGTTGCATACCAGACTATTGGAAATCTGGCATTTGGGCCAGGCCGAAGACCCTCGTCTCTGAGCTCGACTTGGTGCGAAATTCCAACAATACCCGATCGCTCTACCTCATTAACCCCTGAACAACATAGCCTAAAGTGGCTGTTCAGCAAACTTGAGCGGCCCTTCTTCGTCCAAGACTTCGGAGATACTATGCCCATCACCATTGCCAACAAGCGCAGGCCAGCGAGTACTGATATTTGCTGTCGCGGTTAAAAAACTCAAGCTACTGTTTGCCTCACTTGAGAGTCTCCCTGCTAGCCTGACAACAATGCAACGAGAAAAGCGCATTGGCACACTCGAAATCGCAAATGACCAGTTCGTGAAATCTCTGAACGCAGCCTTTTGCAAAGTTTGCCAATTCGACTCCCTCTAAGCTTATCAGCCTCCCAGACCGCAGTACAGTACCATGGCAGCCACGGGTATTCACCCAGGTCCAAGGACTTGGATGTGATCTCTGCTTGCTTTTGTCATGCCGTATCTAATTTGCTGCCGTCATCGCCAACATTTTGGGGCTGAAGAGTGAACGGCGAATGACTGTCGTTACCGGATGGTATTTGCACTTTTTCAGAGGAGCATTTTCAGGCAAATCTTGAAAAGCACCGTCTTGGTCACAAACGGACTTTTTCACGCAACATGAAGAATGAACGGATCAGAAACAGAGAATAAACTTTGTGCTATCTGGAACGAGGAGGAACTTTGTGTGCGGTCGAATAGAGGCGTAGTTTTAAGGACCTTGCTATCAGCTCGGTCTAGTCTCGAAGCCCAGCAATGGTTGCTTGGCTAGTCTTCCGCTGCGAAGGGCATTCGCTAGTCCTGCCTCACCTTGGCACCGTCTCTAGCACAGGAAGGAGTGCCTGCTCCCATCACACTGCTGCTGGTGTAGTTGCCGGAAAGAAGAGACCACCGCTGCTCGCTTTTCGTGCTCTCGTCGAATTCGTGAACCTTCATGTCCAGCCCGACCCACAGCTTCCTGTCCCTCCAGACAACTGTCACCCCGCCCCAAACTGCCCAGATCCAAATTGGTGTTGTCAGGGCTTCTCTGCCCAGCCACGACCATAGCCATTTCAAGAACGGCCTCCGAGACCGCCACAGTCCTTTTCGGAGAGGCCGTACAAAATATGGCTCTGTGGCATTTGGCGAGGATTCGACGGTCCTCCCGGACTGAAGCAAGCAATAAACCATCCTGTCGACCATGATCCACATAAGAATACTAACTAGCCACAGAAGCAGCATAGCTCGCCATGAGGCCCAAAAGTAGTCCAGCTTTGCTGCAAATGTCGTGAAGCCGTAAGCTCCCATGAACGAGCACATGAACGACTCTGTACCCGGCTCCACGAGTGTAGCTAGAGGCACAGTAAATTTCCTCACTCGCAGCCATCTGACTCGTCTGGCAATGTAACTTGAAATAGGCATGCCAGATACTGGTTGAAGAGCCAGGTCACCGTAGACTAAGCCGTGATTCCGCCAGCTACTTGCAGCAGCCGGCAGGCTGGGTGGCATTTTAGCCTTCCATAGTAGGTCGCCTATCAAGTGGTCTTCACAGATATTATTGGAGAAATGATCTATGCCGCTGCCGTATCTCGTCTCTGTGGAATGGTCTCCGTTTGTGAGGGCGTTCAGGTGTGATCGGCGGAACATACTAGATTTGCCGCAGATGCAGGGCGCCACAGCAACAGTATTGATAGCCACGTACATCTTAGCATGGGCTGAAGATAAAAAGGCCTCGTCGAATCGGCCCCCCCAGCACTGTGCCGAGCTGCGAGACTTACCTTTCGATTCGAGCGATTCTGGCAATGGCATCCCATTCATAGCCGCAGCTGACGGAGTGTCATGGAATGCTTCCCCAATGGGCACATCGATGGCGACGGGCAAATGATGCACGAACTTGTAGGGGTCCTGCTGGTCCTGCTGCGAGTAGCCGCACAGTCGGTCAACCATACGACCGCACACGCCCTGTCCTACCCAGATATTGCAGTCGAGAATCCAAACCAAATCTCCCTTTGCTTCTCTATAGGCTCTGCTCATGTTCCTGATCTTGGGATTAGGACCCAACTTCTGCGCGCCCAGCGCGTTTGTTGCCAGAGCCGGGTCTTCCTCTTCAACCAAAAGCCTAACATCGTGTTGGCTGTATTCCGCGATGACTTTCTCTACAGTTGTGCATGCCGCATCATCCCTCGACGCGACGCAAAAGTAGACTGTGAGCTTCTCCTTCGGATAATCCTGCTTTAGCGAGGAAGCGAGGCATTCGAAGAGGTAAGGCTCTCGACCTTTACATGGTCGGATGACGGTCACATGGGGTACAGCGTTCTTAGGTAGAGTGGAGGAAATTGACTTGCTAGGAGGATCGGAATACCGTCGAAATCTGAAGGGTTAGCAGGAGTTTTTGTAAATGGGGCATTGACCGTGCTCACATTTGGAGGCACCCGAGTGCGCACACCAACACTATGAATACGTACCAGCCAAGGCACACAAATGCTATGATTTCAGAAGCAGGAGGCATTAGTGGAACTGCATGATGATGACAATCTACGTAGGTTATCAAGTGGGTGCTAAGGCTGGTCATCGATGTAGAGGAAGGTCACAACGATAATCTCTGGCTTTGAGAATTCTATGGTGCGCTCTTGCTTGTGAGAAAGATTTTCATCTGAACGCGGGAAAACGATGCACTCGCTAGCTATTATTCTGGCAACGACCTAAGAGAAGGTGATCCGTATCAAATTCAATCTCTCAGCCATGCTCTCTTCTTCTCCTCCTTTTTCTCCCTGCGTTTCTCTCTGTAAGCTTTTAGTTCTGCTTTCGAGATTTTCTTGCCAGATCTCTCGGCTTTCAAGCTCCTTCCGTCGTGAGTATTGGCTGCAGCATCAACATCAAAGAAAGCGTTCATTTGCCTCCTACTCTTGTTCTCGTCGCTGAACTTGTCTGGGTTGATGTCTGCGCTCTGCCACTTGCCAGTAAACCTATTGAAAGCTCCTGTTGTCATGTAGGCGGCTGTCGGATCTGCAGCTACTTTATTTTCGCCATAAGACCCTTCTTCTCGGGGTTCGTATGCTTTTGCGTAGTCCGCGTTCGGATCGTAGTCGCCATGTATTGCAGGATCGTATCCTCCAGCAGCTGGTTTTCGGACTTGGGAATCAATTCCTGCGCCTGGAGGTCCCATGTCGGCTGTTCTAGATACAGTCACCGCAGTAGCATCTGGTACTCGAGGGTTCTCCCATTGCGTCTCTTGAGTAAGCCTGTTGTAGAAATAAAATGCCCGCGCATTCTCATCCCAGACTGGCTCCCATCCATCATCTTCTACGTCGGCGGGCGGTTCTTCATCGGGGAGCGGTGGAGGCACCTCATCTGGCAACGGTGGTTGTTTTGTGACTGATCCCTCGGGTGCCTCGGTGTCAATGGCATCTGTTGCTGGCCGGTGCGCTTCGCCGGGTGAAGATGAACCACGCTCGTGCTTTGCAGATACATGTTGAGCCTCAGCGTCCTGCGAAAGCGCAGCCGGAGGTTTGGCAGGACTGGAACATGGCAGCTATTAGCATGAAAGTAAGAGTACGAGAAGACCTGGTGGTTAGCTACAGCATAGAGGACGATCCAGCAGCACTGATTTTGTCACTTAGACCTCGCCGGACCCTCTCTTCCGAAATGGTACACGATTGTCTCTGATCGATGCTTCACACCTTCGCGTTTATATGAACAGAAAAGATGGAGCTTGTTGTCGAAAAAGCATCTTGCGGAGGGATTCATAATGCCCAACGGCTGAGTTGAGCTCAACGAAGCGCCATTGTTTGCTACACGACGAGGCTGAAAACGCCAGGATTGGCAAGGCTGATGTTCACACGAGCTCCTGGGCCTTAACTTCTTCGTCTTGGTACCGCGGCTATCGTCCTGGATCAGCGGAACAAAACTGGAACCCAATAAGGTAGCTTATCATCCAGTTGTGGTCAGTTGGCAAATGTGCTCTTTGAAACACTGATATCACGCTCACTCGGAGACCGGTTCATGACCGCAAGGTGGCGGCGAAGATGGTGCCAATGAGTAGTTCAGCACGGTCTTACCATCATCACGCAAAGTGCTCCTGAGCTTGCCGAGGGTTGTGGTCACCTACGCTTGGCTGTTCTGTACTGCCGACTTCAACCTGGCAAGCTTTCTTTGCAGATATAAGATATTCAGCCGACGTCAAGGATTGACCTCAAGACAAGGAATTTCATCTTTTGCGGTGCGCATGGACATGAAGAAGTTCACCAGGCAGGCAGCCGAAATAGGCCAGACAATCCGACTGGCAGTTTGTGTCATCTCTGCCCAACGGCACAAATACAAGTTCTCCAAGCTTTGCACCAGATGCTTGTTTCTCCAGACGCTCTAGTCATCTCGTCCTGAAGCTTCCTGCGGAATGGTGTAGGAGCACATTGAAGCCGGGCCACGTACAACCTAAGTGGCTACAATGGTAGTCTCATTGTGGTATGCTGCGGAGTCTCAGACGTAGGTATGCCTGCAATCACCCTTAAGCGGCGTTGAAGTCATGGAGTACGTATGGTGGCAGTTGATTCTGGCACGGTAGGCTTCTGAAGTTACGCGAGCTTCCAAGACAGTCTGACTTTTAAGGACCTGAAAGGTGGGTGTATCGAATCGTATTTTGCAGCGAGCTGCATTTCTGAATAGTGCGTGAGGACGGTATAGATGTCGAATCCGGCATCGTCTGCACTTGTAAATGAGTTCCACAATCCCTTGCTGACATTTCTTCAGCATTGCGTAGTCTCGACCTGGCGGGTGATACTCATAAGCTGAAAGAAGAGAAGATTCTGGTGAGCCTCGGGGGATGCCCTTCGGCGCGATACGCGTATTTGGGCTCCAACAGGGAGGTGCGAGTATGCATACGGCGTTTCCAGATACGTAACCTCTTTGCGTCCTGCTCTAGCAACGGCTAGTAGTTTCTACCAGTGATAAGCTGAGGGTTACTCTGTTCAGCTTATTCGGTTCGAAAGTTCTTGTGCGTCTCTATAGTGAGAGCCAAACTTGTCAAGATCTTTGGAACCGAGATGACCGTTCTCATGGGGAAGGCTACTTCGAACTGTCTCTGAGATGAGCCTCCTGATACCCACCAGCAGAGACACGGAGACGAACGAAGGAAGCCAATTTTCCAACATGTTGATTGAAAGACTGGCTGCTTTGGAAGACATTAAGCTATTTGCAGGCAGGCGACGAAAAGCATGTAAATTGGGTCAGATAGCTGCAGTGAATGACGACCAATTCCACAGCCAAGACCCTCAGTACGCTCTCGCGAAAGAAGTTGTGGGCAATTTGGTCGGCATCGGAGTCGATGGACTGGCTGAGGCCGAAGGCATGAAGGAGCACAACGCAATCCAAGCGCAAGAATATCCGGTGTGATGAGGTGAGGACATGTGTCATTAACGTCATGTTCAAAGAGGCCCCTCCAAGTATAATCCGAACCAATTTGCTCGGCCAGATTCAGGTACGCTCTTTGAGGCGGGGGCTTACGCGAAACTATCTTCGATAGTCGAATAGTTGAGTAGCCGAAGAAAGCATCATGTCGTTAACGTATACTGTAAATCAGCTATGGTCAGAGACGCGAGCAGACTGAACATACGCCTTGTCCACAACTAGAGTAGTTCTACATGCACTTTCCATACGGCGCACCTAAAATGTTGCATCAAGTTTCTGTTTCGTCATGAAATTGTAAGTCGTTACTCAAAAACTCCAGGAACTCGGATGTAAACTCGAAAAGCATGCCGGCAAGTTAAAGACTAGATCAGTGTTGCACCCCTATGGTTAAAGAGGCGTATAATGCTTGGCATCAGCCGTTTGGCCTCGGAGCTTTCAAACTTATTCATTTTGCACCGCATGTTCCTGATGCGCGAGCTAAAGAACCATCTCGCGATGGTGTCAAAATTACTAAATAATGCTTTAGACTGACCCGTGACCAGAAATGGGCGAAGTGACTGAGAGGTAACAATTCAAATAAGCATGCCACCTCTAGCAACAACACCCTTACCAGGGTTCAGTCCTAGGGTAGTCTGCTATTTCCAGACCTACCACGACAATGGCGAGTATGTTTCGTTGCTGCCACTCATCACAAACTGCTCGGGAGTGACCCATGTGATTCTCTCTGCCATCCATGTCAATTGGGAGCCAAACAACCTCACCTTGAACGACGATCCGCCTAACCATCCCAAGTATACACAGTTGTGGGATGAGGCTATGGTGCTACGGGACAGTGGCATCAAGGTCATGTGCATGCTAGGTGGTGCAGCAAAAGGATCCTTTGCGAGGCTCGATTATAGTGAGTCACGGACGGACGTTCCGTTGGCTCGCTTCGAAGCCTACTATGCGCCACTTCGAGAATTGATTCAAGCTCACAATCTGGATGGAATTGATTTGGACGTCGAAGAGGAGATGTCACTTCCCGGTATAGTACATCTTATTGACCGGTTGAAAGCTGACTTTGGTCGCGATTTCATCATCACTCTTGCGCCAGTCGCCACCGCGTTAATGGTCGGCCGTCCTCATCTGTCCGGATTCGATTACCAATTGCTTGAAGCAGCAAGAGGCAATTCTATAGCCTGGTACAATGCACAATTCTACAACGGTTGGGGACGGCTACACAACACTGCTGCTTACGATGAGATTATGCGCAATGGATGGCCGCCAGAGAAAGTAGTCATGGGCATGCTCACTAATCCGCGACACGGAGGTAGTGGATATGTGCCTCTCGAGTTGACTGCTGCGGTCATCAGTATCCTCATGGAGAGATATCCCAACTTTGGTGGTGTGATGGGCTGGGAGTACTGGAGTTCGTACCCGCAGGTCGAGAAGTCATGGGTCTGGTGTTTCTGCATGACACTGTGCCTTGGTATGCGGAAGCTGAGAGATGCCGCAATTGTTGTGAGGATGAGGAGGAATCTATCTGCAATCAATATGAATTAGAGTTGATTAGAATTTCTAGAGCACCGACGCAGAATATGTCCATTATTGTGGGTCAGCAGCTGTGCCCAACCGACGTCATCTTAGCTACCAGCTCCAAAGTAGCTGCTGAAACGACGTATCTTGCTATCACGAACAAACTTTGTCCCCAAGATGACACAAAGCTAGATCGATCCTGCTTCTGCAGCACACAGAATGGTATCGCCAGTCAGTTTTCTTGTAGGGTTTGCGTCGACAGTCGTCAGAATCAGCGCGTTCTTGTTTCTTAGATGGGTAATAAGCACAATTTGCACCGCAAGACACAAGGACTGACCCGCGCCAGATCCCAGGTCACCATTTTCCTCCAATCATCGTGTCTGCGGCCGCAGCCTACCTGACATTAATTGTCGCGTACTCGAGTTCGTTTGGCACCGGAAGACCCTCACTGCGCGAAGCATTTCCTAAACTTTTCAAACATGAGCGCGCTGAAAAAGAACATGTTGCTGCACGTGCGGGGACCGACTTCGACGAGCCCGCCTTGTACAAAGATGAGACAAGCATTCTCAAGACCTTAGTGTTTGGCATCCCGGATTGGCAAGAGTGGGAGTTCAGTTACATAACCATTGCCCTGAACCTCGTTGTCACGCTCCTATCGCTCGATCTGGTCTTTCGAGGTCCGCTATTGCATGATGGCAAGGACTTGACTTTCGCAAGGCTCGGCTACGTCGATGATGCGAGTGCTCGTATACTCGTTAGAGACCCTAATCCGAAAAATTTACCTATCTATGTGTATCTCAAATCATCCACAAACGCAAAGTGGACATCTGTGGACACAATATACCACATTGGAGAAGAGACAGACTACACACGTCCTATAGTGCTTGCCGGCCTGCAGCCTGATACCTCCTACACATATTCATTGTCGGATGACCTTGGAGGCACTTTCAAGACGACACCGTCCTCGGCAAGTCCCAAAGCCAAGTCGTTGACCTTCCTGACCTCTTCGTGCATCAAGGCAAACTTCCCTTATAGTCCGTTTTCACACTCCTTAGTGATTCATGGATTCAAATATATGTCAAAAGTTCTGCAGGCTTTGCCTTCCCCAGCATCATTCATGTTATTCCTTGGCGACTTCATCTACGTTGATGTACCGTTTCGCTTGTCATCGACGCAAGAACACTACCGCTCAGAATACCGTCGAGTATACTCATCACCTTCGTGGGCATTGCCTGGAGTGAACCTACCATGGATACACACCTTGGATGACCATGAGATAGCCAATGACTGGGCTGGTGGCAATGAGACTGATCCGTTTCCAGCTGCATCTGATCCATTCATTCACTATCATGTCTCGGTCAACCCTCCCCTACCACCATCTGTGCCGACTGAATTGGAAGCAAATTCGACATACTTCCAGTTCACGCTCGGGCCAGCCTCCTTCTTCATGCTAGATACTCGAAGATATCGAACGAAGCCCGAGATCGCGCAGATTAATGTGACCAGCACAAGAAAGCCTCTGTATGGGAGCTCGTCCACGCAAACTCAAGAGCCTGACGATGTTCCAAGCATGCTGGGTTCTCTTCAACTACAACTGCTGCTCAAATTTCTCACGTCTCCGGAACCACCCGGTGTACGCTGGAAAATCATCGCATCATCCGTCCCTTTTACAAAGAATTGGCGCTTTGGTACACTAGATACCTGGGGTGGTTTCCCATCTGAACGCGCGAAGATTTTGGACGCCATGCACTTTGCAGAAGAAAATCTTGGAATTCGCATTGTTATTCTTTCTGGGGACCGCCACGAATTCGCTGCTGTTCGCTATCCACCGATCTTAGGCTATGACGCAGAATCTGGTGCAAATTTATATGATTCTTCTCCCGGCCTTGGCCCGCATGAATATAGCGTTGGACCTCTCAGCATGTTTTACCTCCCTTTCCGCACTTTCAAGCAAGTCGACGATGAGGATGTTGCTGTCGCGTATTTCCCCGACGGCAATAGCAAATTGGGGTCGATCAATATTTCACCAGCTTCTGGCAAGGCGACCAGCTCTAGCATGCCTAGAAGTGTCCTTACCTACAAGCTCTGGATCGATGGTAAAGTTGCCTGGACGCACGAGATAACAAGCCCAGCTGCCAACATGAACAGTAGAAGCAACTTACGGACATGGACCAAATTATGGAGCTGAGCAATTTATTAATTGCTTGCGCAGTTGAGACAAGACCATGTCAACGCCAGCGATGAGCTTCAAGGTCTTTCAAGTAATGAATGCTGCTGCTGCTGCGCCCATTGACAGGCCTCATTACAAGACAAATTTGGGACTTCCACAAATGCGGTCCGGGACACATGCAGTCCGACTATTTTGACAGCCGACGATTTCATCCAACCAGTACATAACGTTGTTCAGATTATGTTTTTGGTACTTGAGCCTTGAAACGACTGTTGTTCACCTTCTTCAATCCGAGAAGTTAGACAGAACCTTGAGCACATGACTTCATGTTCTTGGATTGTCCATATTTGTCACGTGCTTGGATCCACCATGTCTTGGCTGGAGAATCTAATTTTGGAACTTGAACTTAGGCGCCGAGCTCCAAAAGATGGGCGCTGGTGGCTCAACGATACTCGAGATTGGCTCGGGATGCTTAATCTGAGGTGGGGACTCGCTGTGATGATTGGTTTGGAAGTTGAGGGTCCCTGCTCGAGGCAGCTAATGGGCGGCAGAGACCGGCATTCATTAATCTGCTCTCCTTTAGATAGGCATGTTTCAGGTTGTTTTAAGCGCTATGAAATGATAGCTCATGCAGGTGGGATTGTTCATAAGGTGGTCTTTCCGTCGAGTTCAGTCGCATTGACTTCACCGAGACATTGACACAGGAACAGATAAGCCAGGAAAGCAATCAAGATGGTCAAGACACCCTTGACGGGCATGTCAATAAAGTCGATGCGGGCATCAATAAAATCACCGACCAATGTGAAGTCGGTTAAGTCTCCACTCGGGGCAATATTCTCGCCATCGACGACGCACTTTGCGAACAAGAAGGAAGAAGCAGAGATCATGGGCAACAAAGATTTCAGATACAATGTCCTTGAGCCAAACGGCATCACTATTGCGGATTCCCATATGCACGAGGAAGACTGGTCGCGAATAGCTTTCTCTCTTGGCATCCCAACGCAACAAGAAGCCAAGTACAATTGCGATGTTGCCCGATTCGCATCTCGCATGCGGAGACGCAAGGTCATTTCTGACGCTCAAGCCGTCGACGCCTTGTCCGGGTTGCTGCAAACTATCAGCTCACCCTTGAACCTGTCCCAGGCAGAAACTTCAGAATTCTACATAGACGCGCTACCTTGCGCAGAGGAGTTCAAGAACAGTATTCACCGAGTTCCACGGCCGTCCCCCAGCATTTCCATAGGGTACAAATCGAAATCGTTCGAACACATCGACGGGGACTTACAAAAGGGCATCATTGCCGACGAGCATGGCTTCCCAGTGGATCTTGGACGTGTCTCACAACCCGTGTCAGGCCATTATTGGCCCTTCCTTGTTGTCGAGGTCTCAGAACACTCGATGCTCGCAGCAAAACATGCATGCGCTGTATCTGCATCCAGTTGCAACAATGCGGTCCGGCTTTTGAAGCACGCCGCTAACAGTGACAACGGACAATCTTCCAATCCTTTCATTACAGACATAAACACTCGACATTGCTTCTCACTAGCAGTATGCAACAAAATTGCTAGCTTAAACATCCACGAACCCGACAGCCGAGGCCGTCATGTATTGAAGACTATCAACGCATACTCAATGGATGATGACGACGACGTTGCTGCACTTACAGATAGGCTGAAGAGCATAATGGTCTGGGGTCGGTATAGCAGGCTGCCAGAAGTTGGTGACAAGTTGGAGGCGCTAGACAGGAAGGTTAATGGTGGTGCGCCGCCGTGTTCACTGGCATACTACCAGGATGATTTTGATCCGGCGATACTGAAAACTTTGCATCTTCGAGCGTCCAAGAACAAGAAAAAGAAGGCAGTAGTGCATGCCGGAATACCTAGCTGGGCGCGGAGCGGCGGGCTCATGACGACGTGATCAGGTTATGCCTGACCGATCATTGACTTGTTTTGTAGTGCGTTCGAGCGAAAAGCGCTGGCCTTGGCTGTTGGCAAGGTATATCATAATTGACATACAATTGAAGAGTTACCCATGATCAAAACGACTGTCTCTTTCGTTTCCAAGTGGCATGTTGATGAATCTGAGAGTAGCTGAGAACATGCATGGCCTGCACAGCTCCTTTTTTCATTCGAGACTCTATCTTCAGACTTTTCCAGTTGAAAGTCTGAGAAGGTTTACAGCCGTTGGGTGAAGAGCCAGCAGCAAGCTTCAGACTCTACAGATCTTATATCCGTTCAGAAATCAATAGCAGCCATACGCGACTTTTCGAGACAACACAAAAAGCTTGCGTAGAGCGGTCGTCTCAAACTAAGCGCCCCATAACCAATGAGTGTTCTCAACATGCTATTTGGGAACGGAACGAATAGTGCTATTCGTCCTAGTCGCCACTTTAGCTCAGGACGCGTATAATGGCGTCAACCGTATCTCAACAAGCGCAATCGCGCGCAGAAACAAACGTGGTTGCTGCAACTCCCGGGTAGCAGAAGAGACTCGGAGCATTTCGCAGGGGAAAGATTGTGCCACGACGTTTTGCAGCCATGCTTACTTTGTACTAATTCTACCTTCTAAGTGGCTGCGAGCAAAGTATCTTACCAGAAGTTGAATTGACCCGTAGGAGGTGGACCCATTCGCCCTGCAGCAGTCCAGGACTTTTGCGATGCTTCACCAACACGTCCTTGGCGCAACCATCCAGGAACCAGGCCGCCTAGACACTTGAACATAGACTGTTAAGTTCTGAAATATTGATTTTCGAACACACCGTCTCAAGACTATTGACAACTTTGCGAGTTATGGTGCTATCGTGCATACATTCGCGACCTTGCCAGTGACCTCATTGGCCGGCTTGACGCGAGCCTTGGTGTTGCTCCTGCTCAGGCCTCGGGATGCGTTTCTTTTTTGCTGCTCGACTCTTATCAGCTAATTTAGTGACGTATCAATTTGACGTGTATAATAAGCGCCAACCGTGAGCGCTTTGATCATGCAATCAGATGTGAACCTCCGATTTCAGTTTGCCGCCAATTACTAGAATTATTGAAGCGGGTATCAGCATGGTCCAATAAGCTTGACGACAGCTTTCGTGGACGACCCAAACTAGCGTTGATTGTCTGGGATCCAAACAAGGATGTTGGAGAGACACATGACAAGGCGCTTCTACCACCAATAAGTGGCCATACGTGTCGAACTCTAGCGCCCACTCTCCTTGTGGCACCGTGCTGGCCGCTTTCCCAACACTTGGCAAGACTGCTTTGAACACTAGCTTAGCGTTTTTCGTCAAGCAAGCAATCAGATAAAATTCCCACGCGCTGGACAGCGGCAATATTGAAACGTCCCAAAGTCTTGAGAATGGAGAATGTGTGTTGGCTGGCACCATCAGACGCGTCGCTTCGAGTCGGTTTAACTCGATCCAGTCTGGACTGCAGCATATTGACCAATGCTGCAAACGAGTCTCTTCCGACGTAAATTCACAACGAGTCTCAATATCGTTTACGTCCTGCTGCTGTCCATTGCCGGCAGCGCGCCTCAAGGGCCATGCCAGATGAGTGTAGCTCCATCTTCTCACTCAGAATTGCAATAAACCTCGATATTGTTTACTTTCTGCTTCTGTTGACAGCTCCCCGTGCACCGGAAGGGGCAATAGCATTAGCGGATCATGAGTGAAGGTGTTGGTATCTGCATAAGCGAGCACATTATGTCTCCCCACCAGATAGTGCTCATGCACGTGTGTATCTACATTGTTTTCTTTATGCATGCGATAGCAATCCTCTCCTGGATGGACAAAATCTTTGAGTGCAGCATCTACCGTTAGCGTCAAGTTGCTGCTCAAGAAGACTTGCGATGGCGAGGATAAAAGTCTCGGAACAGCCAATGCTTCGAGTCACCTCCAGCTACATACAATATCACCGAACAAGTTGAAATACAAACACTCATTCTTTGGATTGCCAACAAATAATAGCTTCTTTGGTTGTCCTTGTTGCTCGTTAGATCAACTTTCTCAAAAAGTCCAAAGGTCAACAAGCTCAACATGGCTATCCAATCAATCTCTGCACCTCGCAGCGGCACATCCACTTCATCAGATTTTTCAATGTCCTCAAGAAGCAAGATAATATCTACATACTCACATGAAAGACGCAACTTATGGTTTGAATCTTTCCGCAAGACTGTCCTTGAGCCACATGCAATACATATCTTGGAGCAGCCTTTATTGGACAAGGTCCCGAAAGAGTTCTTCGAGATCGTTGAAGAGAAATGTGAGGATCTTGGAAGACATGAGGCACAAGCTGAGGAATTCCAACTGGCGATCGAAGCAGGAGCTGGCTTTGGATCGTCGCCAATCTTTCCTCATAATGTCTTGCCTGCTCTCGATGAGAGGACTCTCATGTCGCGCTGCATAGAGCCAGCATTGGATCAACACATTATGCCTCCACAAGAGTTCAGTCTTAGGACCTCACAAATCGACTTACCTTTGCCCCATCCGAGTCTGGTATGCGGCTTTTCAGCGGACGCGTTCAGCCCTTCAGAGCTCCAGGAACTACCTGAGTGGTTGATACCTCTTGGTGCAATTAGTGACTATAACACTGGTCAGGTATTTCCCGGTCGAGCTGTGCACTGCCCTTACTTAATCTTCGAAAGGACATATGGTATTGCACAACACGAAGTTGGAGCTGCCATGAATCATTGTGCTATTAGCGGGTCCTCTGCTCTGTATGCTATCAAACTGCTGGAGGAGCAAGCCTGGCCGAACGACCCAGCTAATAGACTTGCAACGCCGGCCTTATTCTCCTGCATAATTGACAACGACCTCGGCATAATCAACCACCATTGGATGGACGAAGAAGACGGATTCTTCGTTGCGCCTCTCTGCAAGTTCGACTTCAGAGATACAGAGCACTTCATGCACTTCCTAGCTTGGGTCGAGGCGATTGAGAAATGGGCTGAAATCTTGATGCTTCCAACCATTCGCAATGCACTCCACGCCCTGACGGATGCCCGAGCGGAAGGACATCTCACGTCGGCGCAAGAAGCTGTCTTACCACTGACAGAGAAGGCGAAACAAGAGCAGAAACGCGAAAATTTCCAGATCTCGTTTGAGAGCAACCCATGCAGCTCTCCACTAAAAAGAAACGAGCCTTACCGAGCCATCAAGTCACCCGCTCATCGTGCACGGACACCACTCAGCGTGACAGAAAGGATGAGAAGTCCAAAATATGTACAGAAGGAGCTCCTGCCAATTACAACTCCGGCGCCCGAAAAGGCTCCATTTTACGTCGGCCAAAGCGAAGTGAACATGAGTATCCACCCGGCTTTACGAGATGATATGAAGAGCACAGATTCGCTAGTGCGAGCGGTCAAAGGACCAGACCGAAGCGTAAACTCGCCGGGTATATGCACGAGTACGTCTCCCGTCGAAGAGAGACAGCATATATACCGCAACACGTTTCAACCCGAGAATCTCTTGAACAAACCGCGGCAGAATCACGGAGTTTCAACACCTTACTCAGACACAAATACCATGCAGTCACCAAAGTCAGGTAGAGCTAGTGCGCAGCAAGTCCGTACTCATACCGCTCTTCCAACGTCACCGGCACCCAGTGAAGGAAACTCACAATGGGCAGCGGCTCCTGCCTACAGCGCCAGACCGCAGGGCGGGTATGCTGAAACCTATCAAAGCCTAGTGACTCCAGCAGTCGATGTGGCCATGTTTTATGCCACACCAAGTTCAATGCCTAATGCACAATCTCCACAAAACGGTTCTGCGAAAGCAGAATGGACCACTACTTCGAACAACGACGTGACAGAAACGAGTCCTCCTTCAGCGAATCAGCAGCTACAGTACTTGACACCGAAAGTGGGTATCACAGCCCCAAAAGAATCTACCATGTATCGTCGGAGGACGAAAAACACTATGCAGCAGCTCAAGTCCTCGGATCTGCAAACTGGAGATCCGAGCAAACCCACAAAACCCAAAGAGCCTTTTCCTTTAAGGATACTCAACCCAGTCAAATCTATGAATGCCCTTCGGAAAAGTGACAAACGCACGCGATCGCCAGTCACTCCAGACTACCCTAGCTCCTTACAAGGTGGCAGTTTCAAGGCGAGAATCAACCAGGGGCTGGGAGTATTCCTTGAACACAGAAAGTCGAAGCGAGCACGCATGGATAATTTGGCACCTTCGAGTGCTAAATTCACGAGCCGTTTTCAAGGTCGGTGGCAGCACAACTGTATCCCTTCCTCAAGATCAAGTCCTGACCATATTCTGCAGAACCGATGCCAACGCCCGCCTATGACAAGCGAGTCTTTGAGAAGCCCTGCGTTGATGTCTCAGTACAAGCCAAAGCACAACCAAGTCCTGGCGCCACAAGTATTGCATGGATCGACCATGTCCTCTCAGACCGTACCATCTGCCTTACTGAGGCAAAGGACGATGAGCCTAGTGCTCATGCGGCAGGTGGGAATTCCAGTCGCTCTCCTGCCACCTGCAACGAGCATATTCGGTCTTAGAGCGACAGAGGAAGCTTTATATGGAGCACCCTTTGAGAGAATGCAGTTTCGACATTCACAAGCTCTGAAGCCTTCCGAACGGTACCGGAGGCTTGATACTGTGACGACTCAGAGCCTCCGAACCTTCACAGAGGAGAGTCCAAAATATGTTTCTGCGCCGTTCGAACTCATACCCGAACAGCCGACGCCAGAAAGACCATGGGAATCTAGTATGCTTACTCGGCTGCTGTGTAAAGGCTATACCACGGAGGATATCGATGCGCAGGGAGAGTCTGCTGCGGAAATCGTCACATCTACATCCACCGCGGAGGCATCTGTATGGGATTTTTGGGGAAACACAATTTTCGGAGACCTCACAGCAGGGTGCTCAACATCAATTGGATTGTTGAAGCATATCTTGGCAGCTCTTGTCGTATCTAAATGTTTCTGGATCGTATTTGTTGGCTAAGGTTATTGGAAAAGGGGGGTTTGATAGTTACTAAGCGACTGAGAAAGTACGAATGACGATGTCATGACAATATGATCAATGCCTCAATATATTGATTGTTCCCCCTCAGCACCTGTCAGAGAGCCAATTCTCAGCTAACACGACGTAGCATGCGGAACTCGCGAATGAATGCTGCGAGGAGCGTGAGATATCCACGTTTCAAGTCAGCAGCGCGGTTGAGAGTCACACGCGATTTACAGATAGCCGCGAGCGCTTGCTGCGTGTTCAGCTGGGGCAAGGATCAGCAAATCCGCGACTTGGCCCCGACATAAGCGCAGCATGCAACACCTCACACAGAACCTCAGCTGCCTCTTTGCAAGTTTCAATGCTAGGTTAAGGTTTCCGCAGAAAGTGGTCAATGCAGAATTGACGTTTGTGCGAAAATAATGGTGCACACAATCCATGAGATCTACAATCTGCAATTCAAAAACGATCGCCTCGAACATTTCTACGGGTATCAAGCCGAGGAAAATCGTGGATTAGTTTCAGTTAGCTATTTCGCAATACCATATTTCTTTCTCATCTCTGGGGCTCGTCTGACCATTGACTCAATCATTTGCTCCTTGTGCCAGACGTAGGTCACACTTTCTTGGGCGCACACAGCCTCGGACCACTTAGAGTATGCCGGAAGTGAGCCGAGTTTCGTGCCGAGAGATAATGGCAAGACGCGGTCGTTGCAGAAGTCGTGTATACGAAGGACGAAGGGAGCCGTCAAAATCTTGTAGTCTATTAGTTTCACAAGAACAATTTCTGAGCCTGATGGTGCAGGCTGAGCAGTTTGGAGAGGAGCCAGAATTGCTTCGAAGTATGCATTGAACCTCACTCACCTCGAACAGAGTCATCCTGTGGGCCCCGCCGACGAATGGCCCACCACTATCGGAAAGCGCAGCTGCAAGCTTTGGCTCGATATGAATCTTGATGGCCTCAAATACTTCATCAGCTCTCGCCGGCCCTTCGTCTGTGCCGGACATGAGCGCGGCCTTGAACCAATTGACTTTATTGAACCAAGTATCAGTCAAGATGTTGATGATATAGCGCTCGTAGGCAGACTTGGGGTCTTTCGCAGCTGGTATAACATGTGCCGCGAGATGTGGAAAAGCATCTATGAGATACTGTACGACCAAGCCCGATTCAATGATTGTGACTGGTGCGGAGGACGGAAACGACGCGTGCTGATGCCTGAGAGCGGGCACTAAGCCCCGCTGCAATGGTCAGAGTTAGATTACCTCACTTGGCAAATGTGCTGAGGTTTAACGACTGATCTAATCGTAAGTACTCACGTCGTTGATCTTGAGATACCATTCCTCTCTTGGCGTGTCCAAATCGATGATGACTTCGTCGTATTGGAGCCCCAATTCCTTGAGCATGATGTGAGCTCGATGTGCCCACGGACAGGCATGGTTCGTATATAGAGTTAGTTTGCCTTGATAAGAGCCTTCAGGATCACCCATGCTGATAGTCGTTGTCAGCTGCGAAGAAATAGTCGAGAGCCTATGTTTCATGAGTGTTCCTGAAAGGTATGAGTTCTTGCAGTTATAAGTTTGTCCGAGCACCAGCGGAAGACTCGGATGTTGAACGGACCAAGCACAGTTCTTTGTCGCTTCCTCTGAAGCGGGGTAGCTTTTTCAGTACGTGCAATTTTCGGGATCAGTTTTCGACGTCTAAATGCGTACTGTTTAGATTCATCATTCGGTTCTGTCAGGCCATTTTGACGTCCGAGGATGGCAGGTTCGGCCTGGTAACGTGCATTATACATCATCAAACGCGAGGTCTCTCACTGTCTCAGGCAGCCAAGCCTAGCAGGCATAGTCCACACGACAGCGCGTTTTGCGACGTTAAACAAGGGGCCCATTCCTGAGAAAATCGTCTTCAAGACTGCTAAATTCCAAACATCAGTGCTATCCCCAGGATAAGGAGAATAGAATCTCCGAGCACGCTGCGAACGAAATGGAAAACTACAGAAAGAAAATTTAGTTAAAGTTACGTAGTGCTCACCGGGCCTAAATGCGGTATTGGGTGGTTTTCCCACTCTGCCTCTCCGCAGTGCTGAGCCAGACAATCGGCGCTTAGAGCCAGGCACAATTGACTAGCTCTCTATCAACGGCCAAAATTCACCTCAAAAAAGCTGTTTCCCACAGCACGACTTCCCTCCTCCAACATCGAAGGCATTGACTGATTCGCTGAGCAAGTCAGGAAGCATCCAGATTCTGAGGGTTTGGCGACGCGGCGCCTAAAACTTTTAGTCAAGCTCCCCAATGCCCACGTGTTGTCCACTTCGACTGGGAGCAAACTAATTGTTGATGCATGCCTGCTCGTTCCATGACAGCTTACAAACACACGTGTGCCGCCCTGGCTATGTCAAATGCTTTGCTGTAAGGACGAGCTACCGTCAGGCCTCGTCTCCGGGCATCACAATGATTGGCACTGCATTCATGCAACCTACAATCTTCGAGCTCAGCGCCAGTAGTTTCTCACTTGCCGCTGCTCGTCTAAGAGGGTGTGTGTCTTCATCGTCTCGGTTCATGTACAGCAAGCCTTCAGTTACAGGCTAGCATCCCCCCGTAGCTAGATAAGAGACAATTCAACCAGTTACGAAGCCACTGGCCTGCACCATGTGTATTTCTATTCGTGGTTGGGGACTTACAGGGAGAGAAAGCAGATACAATTTGGCTCTACAACACGCCACGTTCGCCCGTTGACGTGTCGATGCAGTGATCGTCATTCCACTTGCCGAAGCCAATCTGAGCTACTATGGCAGCTCGATCCTGAAACATAATTCGGCGGCTAATTGTCCATCTTTGTTCCCTGACAATGTTAGGTAATTCTACGCAGCATGCTATAGTCTCACAACTCCTGCATAAATGCCGGGGCAACTATCGAGCCACTTCAGCCTCGAACCTGCCTCTAGATCCGCCAGATTGCTCGACCAAAAATGTGGCTGTCATTGCCCCCTACTTGCACGTTAATACCTTCACAAAACACAATGCTGATGGACGCAAGAGCTAGTTGCATGCAGCTTGCAGCTTGGTGCTCTGATGAAGGTTTCGTAAGTAGGCCTCCGCCGGCACGGACTGTGCTCGTGTCCGTGTCTTTGGCTAGATTACTTTCCGACGCATATTCCAGCAGTCTTTAGATACAGCAATCACACACCACAGTTATAGCCAGGGGCATTGATTTTGGTATCTGGGCTGTGGTGATCTGATTATTCTGCTTGAATCTCTCAAGCCTTTCATGGTATGGCTTAATGCCTATATTGTACAGGAGGCGATATGCGTTTCAAATTTTTCGTCGCCATGTGTAGAATCTAGCCCTCGGGAAGTACATACCCTGGAGCATGGGAGACATGAAGTCAACTCCTGGCCAGATTTAGCAGGGAGAAGGGCTCACCACGTCCTCAAGATAATTCATGGCTTGATTAAAGTAGTCGGCGACAGCAACCGCAGATATTCGCGCAAAAAGTAGCATCAGATAATCCACGATGCAGAAAATGAGGGCAGCCTGCATGACCATATTGATGAGATTTGTTTTCTGTTTGTATGAAATGATGGCCTCCATCAGCTGCGATCGTGACTTTGGCGACTGGACAAGCTTAGAAGTGGCTGCAGCTCGGCGACAGCTTACGCAACTGATGCAACTGATCGCTTCCGATGGTGCAATGCTGGGCGATGGCACATTCGTGGGCGTGACAAGCGGGGACTCGGCATTGAGAGACACGACATCGGAATCCGCACTCGTAGGAGAGCGTGCACTGTCAGCGCTCTTCGGTGAGCGCACAGTGACGACTGCCGAGATATTTGTGTCCAGTGGTGTAAGCACGTTCGACAGGCCAGATGGGTTTCTGGATGTCTTCCGCTGGTGGAATGGCATGGGTCGGAACTCCGTTGGCGTGGTAACCACAGGCTTCAGGTTATTCGTAAAGTCTTTTCGATTTTCAGCCTGGAGAACCGCAGTCGGAGGGTCAATTCGTAAGGCCGACTTCTGCTTCGTTGCAGATTTCTCCTTTCGCACCATGGATGTCATAGCTTTCCGCATACCGACGAGCTCTGTTTGCAAGGAGGAGATGGAACCTGTAAGGTCCTGCTTAAGCCGGTTCATCTGCCCTTGCAGCTCTTCAATTTCGTCCATGGCGTGCCCCAACCGCTTCTTCATGACAAGCTCTGGATTCTTCTCATAGGCAGCTTCCGGCAAAGTTTCGAATGTGTTCGCTTCCGTGGTTTTCGATTCTAGCTTGCTCTTGAGACTCGATTTCCGTGGAACTTCGGGTGGATACGGAAATCTCACACGTGCGATATTCGAATCAGAGCTAATACCCCGTGTCTGCGACAATTTGGGGCATATGAGCTTCTCGAGCGTCGATTCTATTATTGGGCTTCCCCAACTCGCAGTACTGCTCACACTTGGCGAAAACATGCCGGCTTGCGGCTGCCATTGAATATAATCGTAACTTGTTTTGACAACAGGCAAATTCATTTCGCTGGACCGCTTGCTACCTGAGGGTGGCTGAGAAGTGACCTTATTTGGAGAAGGCTTCGGCGACGCGTTATCACTGAATATTCCTATCGCTCTCTTGACCTCCGGCAATAATTGTGAGACAGCCCACTGGTTGATGGCCTCGATCCACAACAGAAATTGCGTGAACCCTTCATCTAGTGTCAGGTCGAACTTCTCAATTGGCGCCATGCAGTATGTCTGAGCGTGATCGATCCAATGATAATTAACGACCGCAACATCGTTGTCGATACAGCACGAGAAAGACACAGGTTGCTCGAATTGAGTCTTCACTTCTTCTCCCACTGCGGCAGCATAAAGCATCTGCAAAGCGCGTGCACACCAAGCGCCATCGACAGCACATTGATTGCTTGCCAGGTCGATACCATATTCATTGCCACTGAAGACGCGTTCGAAATTCAAGAAAGGGACGTACAAAGCGGAACCCGGTGGAGTCTTGACTGGGTCTGCTGGTAGAGTTGTGCCAGTCGAGCACAGGTGTTGTGGGAGTTTAAGCAGCTCCTGAGAGGTGAATGCACCGTTGGAAAACCCATATCCCAGACCTGGGCATGGTGCAGATAGATCGCTCTTCGACTGTGCTTTAGATGTCATTCTCTCTGGCAGTGCTTCTGGCGAATATGATGGTACCATGCATCGGGAGAGGAGAGGTTGATCTGCGATCGGAGGCAGTGCATCTGCAGGAAAGAATGCGGAAGGCCCGAAACCTTTGCCTATCGAAACCTGTGCTTTGAAGGATTTCCTCTGCTGGGTGAATCTTCCCACGTTGGTCTTGTTGATGTCGATGTGTGCGATGATTGATTCAGGTATACTTTGCCCGGGAGCTGATGGAAGGACACGGATATGATGAGGCAAGAGGACATTTAATCGGAACTTTTGCCAATGAAGCTGACTGCGACCAGCAGTTGACGCTCTAGAAATGTCACTGCGCACGCTTCGAAAGGACATGGCACTCGTTGCCGACGCAGCACTTGAGACCGACATGCTGCCACGTTGATGCAGCTGAATGGGTGGCAGTGAGAACAAACAAATTTCAAAGACCTGACCAGCAGGAGAGTGTGTACTCACACACAAGAAGAAAAACCAGACACGGCACAAGTCTGAAGCAGGTCCTTGGTCGGTCAGTAAAATGAATATAGCAGAAAGGGCATTGCAATCAGAGCAGAACATATCTATGGACTTAACAGTGAAGATTACGGAACCGCTTGTATGCAGTGAAATCAGGCTTTTCCAGGGTATTATCTAAAGATCCGCTTAAACAGCTTGAACGGGTGCTGTTGAAATAGAAGATGGGCGGTAGTGGTCGCCTAGTGTCGAGTAGTTGTCCAATTGAACAATCTGGAGAGAAGACGATCTCGAAACTCGAGGACAAAGAAAAGGGACTTAACCGAGAGGGCGCTTACAGAAGCACCAGATATGACTTAAGCGCCTACACCAGCAGGGACGCTTACGATGCCTGGACTAGCGAATGTCTTCTACCAATAGGAAAGTGCTGTGCAGGCATCTAGGCAATATTGACCCGCAGAACTCAAATATAGCATCGAAAGTCAGACAAATACCGTCCAAGCTATGGCAAGAGCACATCTCAAATCTCGGCGGTAGATCATCAGTGCATACTGATCCCTTGCAAATAGCTGTTGCTAATTCTACAATGCTGACAGGAGAGGCACCTGGAACCTTGACGGCAACGAAAACGGTAAGGGCGACTTGTCAAAGTCTCACGGCTCCACAGATGTTTCAGCACGCTCGTTGTGAACCAGCGTATCCCATGTTTCCTACTTCTTAGTGAAACCAGACCTCCTCTGAGCTTCTGTGCGCATATTCAAATGTTCTGTTCGCCAAAAACCTAGCTCACTATCATTCGTTTGGCCGCTTGGAGCAATAGCCAAAGCGGGGAGAGGGTCAGCGGTTTTTGAGGACGGATTTACGAACATGAACTTTGGGTGTATAATCTCAAACGAGCCTTCTGAGCTGCATTATATCATGTTCGTATTATTTGAAGAAAAGCTAGTACATCGCCCTGCGCTATAGTCTTGTGTGAGACAGAGCCGGCATCCAGTTTACACGACGAGGCCAGCGACAGCCAAGACGAGACAGACGGCTACACTAAGGACAGTAGCCGGAGCCTGATCGGCAGCCGCGCCGCCAGTAAATGGCTTGACGCCATTGACACCCGCTGTGCCGTTATGGCCTCCAACAAGACTGGTAGTTGAATAGGCGTTGCCACTACTCGTTTGAGAAGGCTGGCCAGTTGCTGCGAGGATCGGTGTTGTGGTGGTCTCGCCAGATCCTGGCTTTCCATATTTTTCAGCCGGACCAGATGCTGTTGGAGCGATCGTCTTGTTGCTGGGTCCCGTAAGCGTTGGGATGGTGACCGTCACAGTGACTGGAGTGGCCGCACATCCAGTGTTGCAGACTGTGGACGTAGCAAAGAAGCCAGTTGGAATACCAGCGGAACCTGTGGGCCATGGAGCGCCTTCGCCAATGGGCTGATGGGCAATATCAATGGCTGAAACGGTGGCGGCGACTGTTGTAGTGACAGTTGTGTAGCCAGTTGGGCAGACATCGACATAAGTCATGGTGGCTGTAGTGATATAGACATCAGCAGGCGTGCTAGACCACAGGTTCCGAGCAGCTGAAGATGCACGGTCAACAGGCCTAAAGGAATTTTTCGGCCACGAACCCCAAGTATGCTCCGCCGAGCTGCCCATACTGCTCGCAGGGTCAAATTGTTGGGAAGCACTACTTGTGGACGCCACTGAAGTAGTGGTTGTTTCAACAGGGTGGGAAAAGCTGACCACGGTGCTAACACTGGTCGTTTCTGAGCTGAACGTAGAGCTTGGCGTCGAGGGCCGTGGGAAGCTCGCACTTGGCTTCGTGGAGGGAAAGTCGGTTTGGGGGCTGCTCGTCTCAAAAGTGCTTGACCGGATTGATGATCGAGGGTTGCTATACGTCGTCGCTGTACTTGTGGTTTGTTCACTGGTACTCTCGCTTCTTGATTGCGAAGTAGTTAGAGAGCCGGAGTGGTTATAGGTGAATGTCGTTGTAGAGAAATGACTAGATGAAGCACTTGTGTTGCTTTCGTTGCCCTTAGTCGACGTTGCAGCCTCCGATGAGCTTGTGGAGGATCTCGCGGAGGCAGTGTATTCAGCAGTAGGAGTCATTGTGCGGCTACTTGAGGTGGTGTTTGTGGAAGAAGCGGTCGCGGTAGTTGTGGGTGAAGTAGTGGAGGGAAAGGTAGTTGTTGTGGCCATTGCTGTAGTCGTGGCACTCGTCTGGCATTTGTCGGCACCACACTTACACTGATTGAGTGCCTCCCTAATCTGACCGACGAAGTTGTTGTTATTCTTCGCACGTGTAGCCTCCCATATCATTACGCCACCAAAGCTAGCATCATCATAAAATCGCTTGAGCAGGTCTGTAGCATCTTCCTTGTCCAAGTACATAGTTGAGTCCGAGAGAGCGTCTGGTGAACCAGGTAGACCTATGAAAACCTGCGGGCTGCCTGCTGTCTGGGCAAAAGTAGCCCATTTCTGATATGAGATGTCTGTCGCGGCGCCCCCATTCTGGCTGCTGCCATAACCGTGATCAACACCAGCCCTTGCAGAACAATACGGTGTATTGTAGAACTGTATGAACAACATGTCAAACTTGGCCTTGGAGATGGCATCAGAAAGCTGCGCATCCGGGAGGACACATTGAGGGGCAGCGGTCATGAGGTATTGCTTCCGACTGTCACTATCCATGTACGATCGGAGCTTCTTGGCGGCAGCGGCCCAACCAACATTTCCGTTCTTCTCGATATCGAAATCGAAGCCATCCACGATATTGTCACCGAACGGCCGTGGACCCGAGTAGGCAGAGGACCTCGGACCGAAAGCTGCCCAAAGTTTATCTGCCAGAGCTTCACCACCGGCATCGTTATCTAGATGGTAATTCGCATCACCGCCTAGAGAGATCAGGATCTTCTTGCCCTTCTTCTGGCAGTATTCGACATCGGTGACAAAATGATCGCATTGAGCGAACATCTTGGTATCTTGCCAGTACCCTCCACACTGGTTCCCGAAATCAGTCTCCGGATATCCTTTGAGAGTGTTGTTGTTGGCAGAGTTAGGAAAGTCCTTCACAAACCCGATCGGGATAATGTCAACATTTGGATCATCGCAGAAAGTGGACAGTCGGTCCTGGGATGGTCCTTGCCCATAGTAGACCGCAATCTTAGCATCACGATCGCGCTTGACAGTGGAAGACTTCAGAGGTACGGCTGAGACGATGGAAGTGAGCGTGGTTGCCAGCAAGCCGGCGGCAGTGATGAAGGAACGCATTATGAATCAAGAAAAGAACGGACTGGGCAAAAGGAGCCCTTGAGGAAAAGATCGGACGGCAGCAAAAAGCGTGCCTAGAATCAATAACGAACGGTTGATAAGACCTCGAGGTAGGAAGAGGTACAGCACATCATGAGAGGCAGAACGTACCTTAAGACAAGGAGAATGTACCCATGTAACAGGATTCCAGAAGCCACATCGATGCCAGCAAGCGTCATGTTGACGGTAGAGCTTAATCGCCTCGCAGCCTAAAAATAAGACTCCGGTGGGGATAACCCTGATAATTGATAGGCGTGCGCCTCAGATCTTGCTGGTGAGTGCCAATGTGCTCTCGAGCACAGCGAAAGATCTTGTACCACTTACCGAGTTGCCATAACATCAGACGCCACAAGATGCAGAAGAGATTCAAATCACAAGTCTGGACGGATATGGAAGATCCGAGGCTCGCCCCTGCCACTAGCGTCCCACGCTAACGGTTTTGGCATGGAGTCCCCTACCTAAGACATTCCTTTTTCGTTGCGAACTAAGATCTAGTTGATTTAGGGAAATTTGCTGCCGTGTCGATGTAACCGAGGGTCACTGCCATACCAGGGATGTGTTTCACTAAGGGTGTGACGGGTTGGTTACAAAGTGAAGAAAATAAGTCCTTTTGACGTAAGGGCACTCGGCAGCAACAGCTGCAGGCAAGGCGGCTCACAATTCAGCCGGGATGTTCGGAGCTTCAACTTTTGATTTACAACTCGACTTTGAACAGCTCCCGTCATGCCCATTTTGCTCGTTTTTGATAGCTTAAACACTTCCTTCGATCAGGAACTGCGGCAGCGAGTACACAAAGGATCCTGAAAGGACTGTTAGCCGTTGTTGTGAGCATTTCCGAAGGAAAATGTGGTGGTGTGTTGCTTTGCGACGAGTGTCGCGCTTTGACTATGAACTGCGCCGGCAGCTTCGTAGTCCTCTGTGTACTCACAGCCTATTTATTGACAATGACTCCATCATCGGCGGAGGAGGCCGAAAGAAGGCCGTTAGTGATTGCGCATTCTCGGTAGAGGATGACTGGCACGAGTGATAAGCAGCTGACCATGTCGATAAAAGTTCTAGTCCAGGTAGAAAGATTGACAATTTCGGCAGTTCAAACAGCCTTATCCGGCTTTAGGGCACATGGAGAAGCGACATCAGGCACTCCACGACTCATCGGGCGCGGCATCACGTGTTCATATTTTTATCGCTCATTCTCGCCGGCGATTTTGGGTCCAAAGAATTGCGTTAGGATGAAAACATTATGATTGGCAAATTTATTAACCCCAGGTTATTGACAAGACCGATAAGAAGGCTTTTTGCACGTTGCGACGAGACACCTGGTTGCGAAGGACAACATCGAGTACTAAGACGGTGCAATTCTCTTGTAGCTGAAAGCCCGCTTTCACCTAATAGAACCGCAACAAGTCACTCGGTCCTACTCGGTGTTGATACGCTCGTTTGACATTCTGGTCCGCATGTTTAAACATTGCCTCCTGCTCGGTATGTGATCCTCATTGCTCTAAGGTCTGCTTTAACGCATGGCGGAGCAAAGGAGCGACTTGTTTGCGACTCTTGCTTATGTCTCCCATCCACCAGATTCTCCACTTGCCGCGGCCGATTTTCTCATCCAGGATCCTGGATAGTTCATCGTCTGCATTCCACATCTTCAATTGAAGCTCATCTGCACTGTATTCAAAGTTGCTGATAGCTGTCCTGCCCAACTCTCCGAAGCTGAATATTCCGACCTCTTTGCGATTGCCGGACTTCGTCAAAAGGCCGAAAATTTCAAGAACTTTCTTTCCGTCTTCTGCATATCTGATCATTTCGTTCACCAGCGTCTGTCTGCCTCCGGCATGTTGTCTCAGCCAATTGAGATCTTCAAAAACACTAGCGATACCGATGTTCAAGTATTGGCCATCTTTCGACTCCTCCGTATACGATTTGTAGTCACGTGCGAAGATCTCCTGCATCCGCAGCAAGTTAAGTGACTCATACTTCGCTGTGTTCGATTGTTGAAATAAATCTTTCTTGTCGAAGTCGTCACCAGTTTGTGGATCCAAGAAGGCTACTTGTTCGCGGTCCAAATCTGAGCATTTGTCGCCAGGAGCCGTCAGATTCCATGTGTCTATCAGGATGGGTGTCAAAGTCAGTCGTGCCAATTGTCTGAAGCCAGCTATCTTGCTGTTGTCTTTTTCTGTTTTCCAAAGATTAACATTCCGCAAATGATCCGTCACGAGAGTCGTGCAACTGCCAATTCCGATCCTCACAATCCTTGGCTTCGCGTTTTTCGGCACATAACCCTCTTCAACATGGTGATCAATACATCCTACTACATCGAAGCGCGCACGAATGTCTTCATCAGTGACTGTCTCGATGGCCGGCGCGTTGTGGTCCACGAGTATGACGTCTACCTTGTCAGAAACCTCTTCTCTATACCGATCTGATGGTTGAAAGGCTCGTCGTAACGAAGGGAGTGTTTTGCTGCTGTTCGCAAGTTCGTGTATGGTGATGAGCTGTTCGAGTAAAGATTTCTCCCGCCGTCTCCTAGCTTCTATGCCTTCTTGTACCTGGTCCGTGTTTGCTTGCGGCGTCAGTCCGTCGAAAGCACCTCGAATTGCGACTCCAAATTCTGGTCTTAGCCTCCATAGGTCACTCGTTTCGATATATGGTAGGTTCAGCACCGGCACATATATTGGCGACTTGTGATGCTTCGTGGCATTCGGCCGAGCGTTGTAGAAGTAAGACAGTGTGAAGGCGCTTATAAAGCTGTCAAGGTCGCAAGACGGATTGCCTAACACAAGAGTCACGTGCGTATGGTCTGTCTGCGAGAAGACGACCTTGCGGATTTGTGACAAATAACTGGCAAGATCTTGCCCGAGGGAGAATCCAGGAAGTCGCATCTCATCACCGTCTTCATTGGGGAGCTGCATCACTGGATGTGAAGGTCATAACAAGGGAAAGGTTCGTCCATAAATAGGCGGAGAATTGCTTGTCATGCGTGTATTCAAAAGATCGTATTGTCGCTCAGAAAGGCTTGCAGATCCCACGTCCAGGCGCTTCTAATGCTACTGATGCACTGAAGAGGCCTTGCAAAATCAATTCCTGAGATGCAGGTATCCGTGGAGCACCTTTTGTGGTTGAAACTTGCGACATCTTGGAGCAAAGGGCTGCTCAACCTATACGGCGACCAGATACGTCATTGTTCTGCACCAAGGTTGCGTGAAATCAATAAAAGGGTGATGTAATTAAATGTTATGTAAATTAAGCAAATTACAAGGCCGCTTTAAAGCGTAGCGTTGAGAATCACAGATCAGCACATATACATGGCCATGATCATCTTTACTGAGATGTATCATCCAGTGAAGCTTACTGACTTGCTGCCTGTAGGTAAACTACGGCAGTAAAGCGCAGGTGAAAGAATTCATTGACACTACACGGAGGCCTATTTGTTTGAAACATGCGTGTTTACCAAAGACGCGAAAAGGAACATAGGCATAAGCATACGTCTTTTGATACCACGATCTGCGACGGGAGTAGTGTAACAAATCAGTCATGACTGCAGCTATGAGCGTCTAGCTCTTTGCCGGCCTTCCTACACAGCATGCACCCATCGTATTCGGTGTAGAAACATTCAAGCATTTTGCAGCTCCATAGGGACTCGACGCTTGGCTCCGGAGACTTGTCATCCCCGGACATAAGAACCGAGCGCCCGAAACACGTCGCGAATGTCATTTTGCTCTCAAAATTTTTGGAAACACGTCGCTTCAGTGAGATTTCGCGGGCACAGGGTCATGTTTCGTTCGAACAAACGGTCTCGTTCATCACTGGAGCTGGACGACGGACTTGTGATGTTCAAGCCACAATGTGTGCTTTTGCCGTCACCTCCCGGCGGTTAGCCAAAGCTCCAAACGCAAGATCGAAGTTAGTACGGCAAGCAATCCGACAGCATCTCGCTGATCGAGAAATACAGCGTGGCCTATCAGTACCAACGATCCCGCAGTGTCCGTTGCCAACTTGTGGATGCGCAGACATGCCTCCTGATCTGGATATCGATATGAAGAAGGATTTGAATGGTACAATGGCCACCTATTCTCAGCAGATCCTCATCTCGACTGGTCAAGCCGACTGGAAAAGCAGGATAGAGGACGAGAAGATTTCGGCTCCCTGGGGAAGTGTGGTGGCCAAGATCAAGAGTATACTTGGCCCTAAGGGACGCTATCACGATGTATGTAAGAACGTTCGATTTGCTTGAGGTCAAGGCTGACTTAAACTGACAGCCCTACCGGAACGTGGTCGTAAACACATCCTCGTTCAAGGTACATGAGAGGACCAAGTTTCCGCAAGCTTTACTCTTTCCGTCCTTCTATGTTGTGGACGACGTAGCACCTTCCGACTCCAGCATTGCACAGTTCGTCGAGTCTTTCGTTATCTCGAACCAGTCATCCTCATTGTCGCCCGTCACTCAGAAAAAGCAGAACCACTCCAGTGTCGGCGCATGGCGGGAGAAAGGTCTATTGCGTCCGATTGCCACCCCTACAATACTCATATGCGCCCATAATTCGCGAGACTCTAGGTGCGGTGTTCTGGGGCCGTTGTTGCATTCCGAATTCATGAAGTACATTGACAAGAGACATAATCTTCGTGATAGGGTGGCGTCGGACATTCTCCTCACGGAGAAACAAGACAGACAAGAAAGCAAGATATCTGCGTCCCATCCAATCTTTCGGTCAGATGCTGTTGACTCCGAGCATCCAGGTGAGCGATCTATCAACGTGGGCATGATCTCGCATGTCGGAGGGCACAAATGGGCAGGAAATGTCATCGTCTACATCCCTCCGGGCTATCACCTCGATGCTGTTCAGCGTGAACATCGGGGTTCCAAGCCAAATGGTCACGCTGCAACTGAATCTCCTCTACCGATTGCACACGAGGATCAGCCTCTTACACCCAAAGCACATTCTTCTGGCCTAAGTCCGCTGGCTGGAAAAGGCATTTGGTATGGAAGAGTCCAGCCGAAGCACGTGGAGGGTATCGTTGAGCAGACAATCGGACACGGTAACATCATTCGCGAACTTTTCAGAGGCGGTATCAATAGAAATGGAAGCATGATTAGATTGTGAAATTACACCTATGCTTCGCGGCATCTATTGTCGGTTTTCTGGAACATGTGGATCTCACCCTCTCACCTCTGTTTCATTCGTATGCTTCAGAAGCCGCCCCAAGCCCTGCTTCCACCACTGACCTACCCGAACCCCTGGCTTCATGGACTTTTATTTCAACAGGAATTTCCTGATATGATTAAGGCCAGTGCACCACTTTCTCGCCAATCACGACATACGCTGTGACAGACGATCGGTCATCGGCTGGCCTGGTCATTAAATGTCTCCGTCTCAAGCTTGCGACCTACGGAAAGTTTCATATGATCTTTTGGCTCAGGTGCCTCGCTTGCCGACCACATGCTCCAGATCAAGCGTCCTGACCACATGTGAATCCAAGTTTTTGCCCAGCGTAATTGAGTTCCCCAATTGTCCGCTGCTCCTGTTGAAACGATGCTCACCTGAAGGGCTTGATACAATACGGAAGCTGAGGACGGGCACAGGACGCAAGATACTTCTCTGCGCATCAGTTGGTGGATGGCACTGCTCGCGTTAAAAGCGTCGTCATTTCCCCAGCGCTGGTCTTCCTGTAATCTGCATTCATAGTAGGGTCTCTTCTGTCACATGACAAGCAAGCTAAAGTAGGTCCTTCCTTCAACCCCCTGCTCAGGTAGAGTGCTTTGCGAAGGGGAAAAAGGAGTTTGCGCACGCGATGGCCGTCTTACAAAGTTTCAACGGTTGGCGAGGCTTTAGTGTGGAAGACTGGCAGATCCTTCAGTGACCCACTCCAATGCGCTGCAGAGTTGATCATGGCTAGTAGTTCTAAAACGGTGTCGTCGTCTAGAAAAGTCACTGTAATTTATGAACGTATCTTAGCGATAAGTGGAGATTGTTTAGTGCCTTTAATGCTGTTTTTAACTACCCGCTTATTTTATATACTTAGTCTAAAGATTTCTTCTTTCGAAGCAGATTTTATGATGTTTAACAACTATATACCTCTTTGATAAAAACATATGTAGATAAGTAGAATTTTTTCTATCTTAAAAAATTAGCTTAACTAACTTACTTAGTGTTATTTTACTACTAATAGGGGTAAGTACTTTATTTAACACCCTTAACGCGCTTATATATTTATATTAGCTTAGCTTATAAGTGCTTTAATTAAATATTCTTATAGCTAAATATTCAGAAATCTCTTCGGTTAGAAATAAAACCTTAATCACTTTTATACAAGTAAATTTACAATAACTACTACTTCCTTTTCTATTGATTTTAATACTAATATCTAAAGCTATAACTTACCAGTCTTAATATAATTAATCCTAAGCCTACTCGTTTAAGCTTAACTTTCTAAACAAGCTTTTAGATTTTTCTACTTAGATTTATTATATTATACATAAGGCTACTCACTAAGAAGTATCAACAACAGGGGGTTTTGCATTTAGAATTAGTGACAGTCTACTGTAGCGGGACGAAAGACGCTACTGCAAGCTAGTATACCAGCCACCTACAGCTTCCCAACTGACGACTCCGTTTGGAATTTCACGCACGCAGCCGACCATCCTGTCGCTTCAATGTCGCGTACTGAAAAGATACTCTTATTAGTTCATGCATAGAGTCTGGTCTAGACTTGCTTTCGCCTTAGCACGGGATCGCGTAGAAATGGTGTAAGTACCGCGCAAGACAGAACCTGCGTTGACAACCAGCTACCTGGTTCTGTAATTCAGTCAGTTTCTCGTCCATATCAAGCTTTTTAACGTGCTTCTCGCGGCAAGAGTCACGCCTAGCTACCGCATCTTCACCTGTTGAGCGGCCAAGGACGTACCGGATCGATCCCTTACTGCATAGCAACAGCGGGTAGTGAGAATTGCGTTATCAATTTAGACGACGACCCGGAGGGGCTGGGATATGGAAAACTTATGTCACCATCTCGCCAAGATGATCGTTTCACCGGAACATCGTCTGACAAGAGTGCCAAGCCTTACAAGCAGCGGAACCCTCGCCTTGATCGACCATTGAAAGGGTACTCGATGCCATGTAGAAAATACTTCATGCATTTGGCGCTACTAACGATGCCCATTCGAGCTACCTTGGCCCTTGGCGCCTGTGCAGCAACCATGCGGTGCTCTCTTGGCCATGATAAAGAAACGAGAGAAGACCTAGCTCTCGGGCGGTTCCAGATTGAGATCGGGAAGTCCTGCTTAGTCTGGATCGCGAGATCGTGTCAAGGTTGGCAACATCAGAAGTCTCTTATAACAAGTACCATCCGTCTTCGTATACGGGCTGCGCTGCAAGACAATTGTTACATGACCAGTTGTTAAGTGTTTCTACGAGAATGTCGAGCCAAAACTTCAAATCTTTGGTTGAGGTGGGCGAGTCACCTCCATTGGAGGATGACGAAAACAATTTGGTCCTGCAGCGTGACTGGACGTCGCAGGAAGAAGCCAAAGCGAAACGGAAGTAAGTACCTCATCACAACGTGCTTCATGGAGAACATCGAGTAACAAGAGCACCTTGTAGGTTGGACTTCATCGTTATGCCTCTCCTGACCCTTGGATTTTTCTGCCTTCGTAAGCCTTGTTCACATTCATACTCACTCATATTCCAACTCAAGATTACGCAGAGCTTGATCGAGGGAACATGGCCAACGCAATTACGGACAACTTCATGGAAGATGTTGGCATTGACCAGAATCAATTCAATGTTGGCCAACAGATGCTGTCCCTGGGCATTGTGCTCTTCGAAATCCCCTCAAACATGATCCTCTACCGAGTCGGCCCAGGCAAATGGCTGACGCTCCAACTCTTTCTGTTCGGCATCGTCAGTACGTTCCAGGCCTGGCAGACCAATTATGGCTCGTTCATTGCAACAAGACTTCTCCTTGGCATTACCGAATCTGGCTTCATTCCAGGTGGTTTGTGGACACTTTCCACGTGGTATACGCGAAAGGAGACGGCGAAGCGAGTGATGATCTTCTACTTTGGTAACCAGTTCGGTCAAGCATCTGCGAAGTTGCTTGCATATGGCATCCTTCATATGCGTGGGGTTGGAGGTAAGCCAGGGTGGTTCTGGCTGTTCGTTTTGATGGGCGGCTTCACAGTTTTGAGCGGGTTTATTCTCGGCTTTTTTCTACCTGACTCATTCAGACGCCCTCGCAGCACTTTCTTGCCTGCTGTCTGCCTTTTCACAGAAAAAGAGATACATATCCTGCACACCCGCGTTCTCTTGGATGATCCAATGAAAGGCAAGAAGAAGAAATCCATTGGCCTGCCTGCATTCAAAAAAGCCGTGAGTCCACATTCAGTTGCGCCAGACCCTCGCTGATATGTGATATAGTTTTCTGGCTGGAAAACGTGGATACATGTCTTTATCACGCTTTCGAACAACGGCCCACAGCGCGCCTTTGACACCTACGCCCCGACCATTGTTCGTGGCTTCGGCTTCGGAGCGCTATCGGCAAACGCGCTCGCCTCAGTTGGTCTCTTCCTTCAGATTCCTGTGTCATTCGCATTCAGTTACGTTTCTGACCGTTTGTAAGTTATACATCCGGCACTGTCCCTTGCGAATGGTCCAGATGTCATGGCGATGCCGCTGGCTAACGCGTACTAGCTCGAGACGTGGAGAAACCGTGATGGCTGGCTTCAGCATGCATTTACTTGGCTACATCTTCAATCGAATCTTCACCGAAATCGACAACAGAGGCGTGCGCTACTTCGGTGTTGTCTGGACTCAAACGTTCGGCACGTTCTCACATCCTTTGAACATCACATGGCTATCGCTCACATGCGAAGATTCCGAAGAACGTGCGCTTGCAATGGCAATGTAAGTGCTTTCGATGCCTTTCTGATGTAGTGGTTTTCCCCTGACGCGTACAGGGTCATTATGGGCGCAAACATTGCCGGCATTTATGGCGCACAGATCTTCCGTCAAGACGATCGGCCACGCTACCGTCGCGCGTTCAGCGTCGCATGTGCTATTCTCGCATTCGGCCTGACTCTAGCAATTATACGCTTCCTCGCGGATGTGGTCCGTCGTCGTAAGTCAAGAAAGTTGTCGGAAACTCTTGGCAGTAACAGCGACCGCATCTCGCAGGATGAGAAGACATCCGTCACACCTCCTCCTAGCGATGATCAGCCAGCGCCGCTTGTGCTAGAAGAAGGCCTGAAGCCAGCTGTGTCTCAAGGTCTGAAAGCTACAACATAAACGTCGCTTATGGAGTCATTGTTGGATGTGACACGGTAGATACCACGGGTGACATTTCGTTGAATGGCTCAAGGTTTCTTTTGTTATACAACTTGTCTATGATAGTGTCATCTACGTAGATTCATGTGTGTAACCGTGGGTTTATAATCGTGTTTTTCCAAACTGTACTTTCTCTACACTTCTACGCCCGTAAAATTTCAGCATCTTGTAGATGCTTCTATCACTGCAGATGGTAGCGGCTGCAGATGGTAGCGGGGGTTCACAGAAGTGGAGATAGGGCGCAAGGGATTAGGCTCTCTAGCTATTCGTAGCCCTATCTAGTAGATCAACTGAACGCTGGAGGTTGAGTTCCTCCTGCTTTTGCAGAGTTCTTTGTCACTGGAATCACGTGCTGTTCCTCAGCGTCACTCGTGTGTCTCGCATGTGCGTTCCCTTCTACGCGCCCTTGTCGGTGACAGTTTCTAACTAAACCCAAAACCCACAGGCGTAATTCTTCTAGAAGCTGATGCTTATAGAGAATAACCTATACGATACTAATTGTATCTACAGCCTGAAACTTCTGATCCATGTATCAAGAACTTATATAAGTATTGTATAATACTCTTTTTAATCGTTATCTTTATTTGGTATAATCTGTTATAATATTAACTATTATATAAGATTTTATATTATTAGGCCGCGTAGCTGCTAGCGGGTAGATTAAGTTTAAGGGGCTATAATTATCTATATACACTAGCCTATTAATAACGACTTAACGCTTAAGGGTTAAGTAACTAAAGTAGAGAAGGGGAAAGCTATATACGATGCGCCGGTATAGCTTCGCTTAACCGTAGGTATACTTTAGGTATGTATAAGAATATTTAGTAGGCCTACTAATAGCACGCCGTAAGCGTGCCTTAGATATACCTGGTAGGCGTAATATATACACAAATATAATTAAGCCTAAGATTAGAGTAAAAGATTAAAAGGAGAACTACGTAGTTTTATAAGAAGAACTAATATATTTAGTTCTAATAAATTATATTTTCTTGCATATATTAATAAAGTTAGTATTCTATTAACTACTAATATATAATTTAAAGTTAATTATTCCTCTTAAACTCTCTAAGTTTTAAGTAACAGATATAAGTCTTAGGTTATAGAGATAGTAAGTACCTAGTATAGGTATACTATTACGCGATGCTAAGGTAGTACGGCGGCGGCGTAGGCGACTCACCTGTGCAACGGGGAGAACGCAACGCTTAAGCTCCTTAAGCGTTGAATCGATATTATAGCAATAGCTAGATTAGCGTAATAGATGCTTCCTTACCCATCCCTCGCTAGAGGCTCGCCTCTAACCGCCGGCCTACGCTGGTTCTAATAATTTTCAACGCTTTCCAGGTACTCGGTCGTACGGAGGGGGGCCTACTAGGCGCCGGATAGGCGTAAAGGAACGAGCTTAACGACGCGCGCGTCCCTTACCTATATAGATTTAAGCGAGTAGCGAAGCGTAACGCACGAGTATAATAGGCGATATAATAATAAGGAGTAAGGCTACCGCTACCGCTTTAAATAGCCGAAAACCCGCCCGAGAAGGGGGTCGCGGTACTCTTAAGAGTAATATACCTATAGGCGAAATACGAACTAGTAACGCGAGGGAAATAGGCGAGGGTAGTAGCGCCCCTCGGCCGGAGGAAATCAACGAAGAGGTAGAGATACGACTTCTTATAGAGCTACGAGCGTAGATCGCTTAGAAAACACGGCGTAACGAAATTAACCGCCTATAACGATAACTTATAAGGGATAAGCCTATTAGCGATATAAGCGAGTCGGGCTATAAGAGAGTAGAAATAAGCGCCGCTATCGCGCCTACGAAATACCTAAGACTAGTAGAACCTCTACTATATAAGAGAAGAAGCCCGAAGGAGCTTACTAAATTCCTTAACGTATACGAGATTTACTTTAGAGGTATTAGCCTCCTTAAGGCGGAAGAGCTTAAAAGAATTAACCTAGCTACGGTATACCTAAGAGAGTATACTACCTTAGCCTTTCTATACGTATAAGATACTATCCGTATATAGTAAATATTTATTAATTACCTATAAGGGAATATAAGGGACTCTATAAGCTATATTTTAAACGTAACTTTTAAGTTATATAAAATAAAAAAGAAGAAGAGCTAAAGCGTATATATACTACTATATAAGATTAAGTCGCTTAAAAGCGATTTAGAAAAGGATTTCTCTAAGGAATAGCGTAAGATATAGTATTTCCTTAATACGCTAAATTAGAATATATAAGCGCGTATTCTTATAACTAGTAAGATAATTAAGTCGCGTAATAAGGTCTTAAAGGCTATCGCGCGAATTAAAGATATACGTATTAAAGCCGTTTAATAAGAGAGAAGTAGCGGTTTATATACGCTAAGTAAACCTTTAAGAGGTTTTAAGAGTAGCTAAGCTACTAGTAAGTTACTCTTCGCGAAGAGCGATCGCGTAAGGGTCGTTATATAGTAGGAATAAAGGGTTAAGTATAAGTAGTTAAGGGCGCTAAGCGGCCTCTTAAGGTGCTTTAATTATAATAAAGTAGAATACCTAGCGCGCGACTATTTTAAATCGCGTAAGAATAGAGTACTAAAATTATATTCTAAGAGTAGTAATAGATTAAAAAACTAGAGGATAGCGCTATAAACGCCGCTATAGCGCTAGATCTTACGGAGACGGCTATTTTAAATAATAAGTATATTAAAATTAAGTTTAGTATAAATACGAAATAAGATAGCTATAAGCTACGCGTACTTATTAATATAAAAGTAAAGAACAACTTTATATCGTAGAAGATAGTAGTAAAGCTAAGGCTTAACCTAGTACTTATAATAACTACTATTTACGCGGTTAATAGTCGTTCTTTAAATATATATAGTTAATACGCTTACGAGTTATATATTATAAACTCGCTAGGTAAGGGTTATAGTATACTTATAAACCTTATCTTAATATATATAAGGCGCTATAATATTATCCTTAGTATAAAGTAGATACGCGCCTATAACTCTAATATAAACTAGAAAATAAGTACGTAAATATACTATTAAAAGAGTAACTTTATAGCGATTTATATAATATTAAGTAAGGCTATATATAAAGAGGTTAAGCCTTTATACTTAATATACTAGTATTTAGCAGCTAATAAGAGTACTTAAAATATATACTTACGAGCGTTAGTAGCGAAGTAGCCTACGCTATTAAACGAATATTATAACTATATAAACGTATTCGCTAAGGGCGACGCTATATTACTATTAAAGAATACACGAGTTATATACTTTATACCGATTAAGAAAGGGAAGACGGCGCTATATAGGCTAATCTACCCTTTAAGCGGTAAGAAACTAAAAGTACTAAGGAACTACTTAAAGGAGGCTCTTATAAAGAGCTAAATTAAGTTAAGTAAATCGCTAGCGAGCGTATTTATTCTCTTTATATTAAAGAAGAATAGGATTTTATAACTTTACGTTAACTATCGCGATCTTAATAAGATTACTATTAAAAATAAATACCCTCTTTCTCTTATTATAAAGACGCTAAATCGCCTTAAAAACGCGTATTATTATATAAAGCTAAATCTATAAAACGTATATTATAGGATCCGTATTATTAAATAAAATATATAAAAGATTATATTTTATATACGATACGGCTAGTTTAAGTATTTAGTAATATTATTTAAGCTTACTAACGTATTAGTAATATTTTAAGTATATATTAATAAAACGCTAAAGGATTATTTTAATATATTCTATATTACGTATATAAACGATATCCTTATCTTTAGTTAAACTCGTAAAAAGTATATATAATATATACGCCTTATTCTATAATAACTAAGAGATACGTTTCTTTTAGTAAAGCTATTAAAGTACGACTTTTTTACTATAAAAGTAGATTTCTTAGGGTATTATATAGGAGTTAACGGTATATTAATAGATTCTAGTAGAGTATAAGCTATTTAAAAATAGCCTTAACTCTTATTATATTAAAATATTTAAGTCTTTTTAGGGTTCGCGAACTTCTATTAAGGGTTTATTTACTAATACTTTACGATAGTTATACCTATTATAAACCTACTCTTAGATATAAAAGTAAATAAGAAGATAAGGCTATTTAAGTAGAGCGAATAAGCGAAGTAAGCGTTTACTAAGCTAAAAGACTACTTCGCTTTAGCGCTAATACTAAAGTACTATAACCTCGCGAAACTCTATTAAATTAAAACTAACGCGTTAGAAAGTAAGCTAGGCGGTATACTTACCTAATCCTATAAGGCGTAAGAGGAAAGTAAGTAAATTATATAGTACTCGGTTACGTTTTACTCTTATAAGATATATAAAGTAAAGAGAAATTATAAAGTAAGTAACTAGAAGATACTTATAATTATTAAGGTATTTAAACTTTAGCGATACTATCTTAAATCGCTTATATATACTATAGTAGTACTTACTAACTATAAGACGCTATAGAGTTTTATAATAATAAATACGTTAAGTAGATAATAAAACCGCTAAGCGAAGCTACTTACTACTTATAACTTTCGTATTAAGTATTATTAGAAAAAGAAGAATTCGGCTAACGGTTTATTATAGTAACTAAACTATATTATCGCGAAGGAAGGCGATTAGAGCCTTATACGCGACTTACTACTTACTCGTATACCTAGAATAGAGAAGTAGCTCGCTATATAGCCTAAGAATTAAGCCTACGTTACGATACTTATAAGAGTATATATATAAGAGGTAAAGGCTACGCTTAAAAAGAGTAAACTAGGCGTTACTTAGTTACTCTCTATTACTCGTAAGAAGTAAAGGAGACTAAAGAAGAACTTTAAGAGTAACTTATAACCTATAGTTAATCGCGATAACGCGAGAAAGGAGCCTATAATACGCGAGTAAAAGCTATTTAACGCGCTAACGTAACTAATAAAATAATTCTAAATAAGAGACCCCTTTTATATCTATTAAAAGTAAAAGATATACCTAAATAAAAGAGTTATAAACGCGCTCTATAAGGGAGTTTAAACTATAGACTCTATAGGGCTTATATAAGTTAATAGCGTTATTTATATTTCTAAGGACTTTACTATACGATAAAAGATCCTTTACGTAAACTATAATAATCTATAGTAAAGCGGATATTTTAGTAAGAAGCGTATATTTAAAGTAATTAAAAGATTCTACTAGTAGGCTACTATTACGCAAAACGTAAAGAAGTATATTAAAATATATAATATATACTAGAGAATAAAGATCTTATAATATAAGCTATATAGCCTATTAGCGCCGCTTCTGCTACCGAAAAGGCTTTAGTAGAATATCGCTATAGACTTTATCGTAAACCTATCGCTATTAAGATATAAACGGCGAGTATATAATTTAATCCTTATTATCGTATATTATTACTCTAAAATAGTACGATTTATCGCGTATATTAAGAATATTAATATAAGGAAGTTTATAATTATCCTAAAAGATAAAATCTTCTTAAAATACGATATACCGCGGTTAATAATAAGTAATAAAGGAATAGTCTTTATATTAAAATACTAGGGTACTCTTTACTATTATTTATCTATCCGTAGGCGCCTCTTAATTACGTTTTATCCTTAAATAAACGGCTAAACTAAGCGTATAAACTAGACTCTTAAATACTACTTATAATACTATCTCAATTACGAATAAAATAACTAAAAATCGCTACTTATAGGTATAAAATATATAACTAATTAGAGTATAAGTACTATAATAAAGAAAACCCTCTTTAAGGTAATATATAATTTTATTTTAGCGATACTAGAGAATATTAAATAAGAGATTTAAGTAAGTAATAATATCGCTATATATAATTAAATCGTAAGTATATAGCGAACGTAATTAGAACTTAAGAAAAAATAGCTTATAGTATAAGCGAATATAAAAAGGTATTATAATACGAAACGTAAACTAATATCGTTTCTAGTAAGAAGTTTTATTCTAGTAGCCTTAAAGAATATTCGTATATAGAGATTTAGTAAGAAGCTAGTAAACCGTTTTTTAAAGCTCTTTAAAATAAAGGCGAAGATCGGCGAGAATATATACCGCTTAAGGCTACCCTTAAGGTATAAGCGTATTTATTTAATTTTTTACGTCTCCCTCTTAGAGCTATATTATAAGCGAGACGGCTTCGAACCCTTAGCGCTTATTAAAATAAACGAAAACGAATAATACGAAGTTAATTATATTCTTAAAAAGCGAGATACGAAAGAGAAAAAACTATATCTTATACGCTAGTAAGGATATAATAAAGCTAACGATATATAAAAGCCTATTAAGTATCTTAAGCACGCGTAAAAGAAACTATAAGAGTAGAAAGCGCGACTAAGATTATAAGAAAATATATAGTACTTATATTTATATTATAAGGCCGTAGGTTTAAACTTATACGATTAGTAACTAGCGCTAAGAGCGCTACCGCTAAGTAAGCTTAATAGTATTAATAATATTAGCTAGGCGTATATAGCGTATATAAGTAAGTAGCTACTCCTCTATATAGTCGCCGCTACTATTTCTATTATTCTTCTTATTATCGCTTTAAATAGATACGTTTATAGCGTTTTATACGAATCGTTAGCTACTATAAGTAAAGCGTAAGAGAATAAACGAGACTTACTACTTTATAAAACTTATTAATACTAGTATATAAAGTATTATTAAGTCGCTAGATACTCTTAAGAACTAGTTAAAAAGTAGAGAAGCTATAAAACGCGAGAGAGGTAGTATAAGAAGTTATAGAAACGCTAGTAGAAGACGTAAATACTAAAAACGTAGTAGAAGCGGTAGCGTATATATATTATATTAACGTATAAGTAGCGCGCGTATTAGTACCGCGAATATTAAAGTAAAGTAAATTATAAAGCGTAGTAACGCGCCTCTTCTAATTCTTAAAGAGCTTAACGCGGCTTAATATTATTAGCGTAAGCGACTCGTAAGGTACCGTTTTATTTTTCTTATAATAGACGTCGCGAATTATAATAACTACGCGTAAGGCTATAAGAGCTAAGCTAGAATACTTAAATTAAAGCTATACGCGGGTTAGTTATAAGCGATATAATAACTAAAGTAACTTACTTACTTATAGCCTAATTATCTACCTTAAACGTAAGTATTATAGCGCTTATTAATAGGTTAGTAGTAGCTAGTAAGCGTATACTACGGGTTTTCCTTACTATATATAGTTAGTAAGCTACTATTACGAGTATTAGAGTACTTATAGAATTCGTAAGTAGTAGGTGTACTAAAGAAAGTTAATAAGGTCTTCGTTATCTTAAGGTACTTAAAGTACCGAAGGCGTAGCGAGAAGTATAAGCGTAGGCGTAAGAGTTAAAGTAAGCGTAAGCGTAGGTATAAGGATAGCCGAAGTAAGTATAGGCGTAGGTATAAGGACGATCGGAGTTAAAGGCGTAAACGAGAAGACTATAGGACTAGATAAAATAACCGAAGCGATAGTAGGCGAAATAGAGAACGTAGGTATAGTAACTATAGAAATAGAAAAGAGCGGCTTAAGAGCGAGTATTATAGTAGTAGCTAAGAGAGAACCGAGTATTATATTATCGTTATTAAGATCGTTACCCTTAGCGTTAGCTATAGCTATAAGAGAGCGAGAGAGTAGAGAGCGTAAAGCGTAGAGAGAGAATAGTAAGAGAGTTAACTAAAAGATATATAACTAACCCTAAACTCGTTAAAAATCCGCTTCTCGCCGAGATAAACCTAAGAGTAGAGCGCTAGGTGCGAAAGAAAGTAATATAGTAAGTAATATATAAGTAGTAGAGCCTTAACGCCTAGGAGTAAGTAATAGGCTATAATACTCGCCGGTATAGTGGTAGGAATAATATCGCTATTATAGGTAGATACCGACTTATAAAAGTAATAGTTAATAGAAAGAAAGAAAGAAAGAAAGAAGAAGCTTAAGGGATATAAGATATTTATACGTACTATACTTACTAATAGGTATACGTATATAGCTATTAATACGGTAGTAATAATATAAAAGAAATAATAAGTAACGGTAAGTAAACTAGTACTCGTAAGCTATACGCTTATAAAAATAAGGGACTAAGCACGCGTCGCGAAGCCGCTAATATTTTAGTTTAGCCTTAGTTAAGTAGATCCGTAGATAGATTAGAGGTGTAGCCGCGCCCTATTAGCGGTATCGCGAAGAAAAGTGTATACGTACGTAGTAATAGCTATAGCTGTAATAGAATACGAGTTAAGGACGACTCGCTCTCGGGGAGGGGGATAATTATCACGCGATGCTAAGGTAGTACGGCGGCGGCGTAGGCGACTCACCTACGCAACGGGGAGAACGCAACGCTTAAGCTCCTTAAGCGTTGAATCGATATTATAGCAATAGCTAGATTAGCGTAATAGATGCTTCCTTACCCATCCCTCGCTAGAGGCTCGCCTCTAACCGCCGGCCTACGCTGGTTCTAATATATGCTTCGTAATATTTAATATTCGATAGTAAAAGAAGGCCTAGTTAAGCGTATATTAGCATGCAGACACTGGTCTTAGCGATACGTAATGCAGCTAGATAGATAAATCAGCGTCTAGAAACGCTACTAGAACCGAGTACTCTATAAGCTTATCGAGGGATGATAAGACTAAACTGATTTCTAGCCCGGTATAGTGCTATTTAGTACTTTACTTAATCTAGACCTATTTTTACTATCGAATATTAAATATTACTAAACACACCTGTATAATAGAGTTTAAGCGACTAAATTTTAGTTATATATAAAACTACCACAAATCGTTTTCTAAATATGTATTATAGCCTACTGCATTAGATCTTATAAAAAGAGGTATATCGTAGTAATAATAAAGAGTTATTAGGACTATCTTTATGTAAATTATATACTTAGATTAACCACAGTTAAGTTTTAATACATAAATTTATAATTCATATACTTATCTTCTTCTTTCGTATTAGAGAAAATCTTAAGTATCTAATTAATAAGATGGTAAGCTTTCTTAGTATCATTTTATCTCACTAGGTATTATCTATCTCGTATATCACGTTAGAGCCTTCTTATCTACGTACCTTAGCTTTTTCGCTATAAAGGTATATGTTATATACATGAAGTTTTCAAGTCTCTTATGTAATATACCTTAGTATAGCTAACTTAGAACTACTAAAAAGAGTGTTATAAAAGTAAGATAAGATAAAAGTACAAAGTTATATATCTCTTAACAGTTTTAAGAAGTTTATAATAGGTTTTTACTAGACTTAAGTTTAAGTGAGTATAGTGTTTTAAAGATCTTAAAAACATTTTTTAGTAAAGATTATATCTTATCGGGTTAGAATCAAGATACATAGCTTACTAATCTTTAGTGCTTACAAAGACACTACGTACATATTTACTTAATATAAACTATACTAAATATCTCTCTTCTTAAAGAGCAAACTTATTAAAATAAGCGCTTATATATATACTCTTTTTAATAATTTAGATAGAACTAGTTGAATCTATTTATAGTCTTGCTAGTCTCGTAAAACTTAGTTTTATCTTGATAGATTTTTGATAAGTAATATAATCGAATATAAGAAAAGCTACATATATTACTTAGTAAAATATTTACTATCCTTACTTTCTTGTTTTATAATATTAACGTTACTTATATTTGTAGCTTCAAGCTTGAACTATAGAGTAGAAATATATCGGCTTAGAAGAATAATAATTATTATTAACGCTTTATAGTTTCCAAGAAACCGATTACTTAGGTAAGCGTAGATTAACCAGTGAAATATAGAATTTTATAATGACTTCCAAGGCTCTATATACTCCGTGTGTCAGTATACGTAAGCTGCTTTAAGAGACTGTAATTTGTATCTATGAAATAGACACAGGTCCATCTTCGTATCATAGAAATTAGCAACCATCGGATTACTCCGCCATTGAGTGTGGCTTAGACACTTCAACAGGGAGCATAAGATCCCTATCTCTCCTATCGTGTGCCTGAATATAGATTTCGAATAATTTCCCATTGTTCTGTGGAACACATACATATACTCTGCTCGAAAGATCTCACCTTGCTACTCATTCGATATTTTGGAAGATCACACATCCTTAGTCATGATTCTACAACAAGCCTTTACCCTCGTGTGCGGAAGCTAAGGACCGCTCCTCTCCGCGAGCTACGTGCTCTGCATAAAAAATATGCGTGCGACATTTCGAGTTGCTTACGATACATAGCGAACTCGGAATCCCTCGTCCTGAATACAGCACTCACATTCGTATCCTCGGTATCGATGAATTTCCGCTCTTCTAAGATGACGTAAAGATCTAACGTACGTAGCTCCGCCTAAGTAAGAGGTCAGAGGTGCGTTTGCGTATCACAACCGTCGGACAAGAGCGTCAGCGACAATCCATATAAGTTTGGCTAGGCTTGCGCTCCAAAGTGTCATCCAAGCATCCCTTTCAGACAGAAGATGCAGAAAATTGTCTGAGACACTCTTACTTGGTCGCGTTCACGTCTCAGAAGCACTGGTTGGCGCAACAAGTAAGTTTCAATTACGTACCAGGACAGCCGATTGTGCAAGCTCTGGTCTTCAATCAATAAGGGCATACTCGTCGTCATCGTTTACATCAACCAGTGCACTAGATTCAAAATACGCATTATCAGAATATGTCATATGCCACGTCTATATGACATGCCACATTCAATTCACTCCCTTTCTCTACTTTGCTTTCTGCCGCTGATCATAGCCGGCTCCTATCGGCGGCCTTGCCTTCAATCCTTCGGCCCTGCTCATCGAATCTGATAACATCTCCGGTTAACAGCGCATCCTGCAACGCTCTGGCAATTTGCATAACTTTTAGGCCTCCCTCTAGTGGCAATGGCACTGGCTTGTCTTCCAAGATCGAGTTTATGAACTCATTGGCCTCAAGCGTGAAGGCGTATTCGAATCGCTGCCAGTATTCCGGCTGAACCTCGTGTCGAACACCAATCTTATCAGAGATCACAACATTGTTTGCTCTTGGCACCACGTTGACACTTACCTTGCCAGTTGTGCCGGTGATCTCTGTGCATACATCGTGACCAACAGCTTGAGTTCTTGAGCAATAGTAGTGAGCAATTTTGCCGCCCCAGAATTCGACAACACCAATGGCATTGTCAACGTCCTTGGACTCTGCGAGCTCAGGATGATGTTGAAGAGTGCCTGTGGCCCAGCAAGCCTTTGGGATCGGGTCGGACAGATACCATAGAGTCAGATCGATATCGTGAATGGCACAGTCAACCATGATGCCACCGTTCTTCTTGGCATATCGAACGAAAAAGCCAGTATTGTCAAGGAGGTCGCCAGTCTGTGAGCGGACGAGGAAAGGTACGCCCACAACGTTGTCTTTGAGAATCTTCTCAGCGGCATCGCGGTAGCTGGCATCAAAGCGTCGCGAGAAGCCCGCCATGACTTTCAACTCTGGCTTGCGCTTAGCGGCATCGATGACCTTTTGGCACTCATCGAGATCTGTGCTCAGTGGCTTCTCACACAGGACATGCAAGTTCTTCTCGATAGCAGCGAGAGTTTGAGAAGCGTGAACATCGGTGCTCGTGCTGACCCAGACTGCTTGAAGTCTTGGCATTGAGATCATCTTCTGGTAGTCATCGAAGACTTGGATGCCATAGGATTGGTACTCTGGGTTAGATCGTGCCCAGGCGATTTCGCTTGGTTCCGTGGTGCAGACAGCAACGACTTTCGCGTTCGAGACTCTATGAAGTAGAGTGTGCACATGTCGCTTGCCCATTCGGCCAAGGCCGACGACGGCAATTGTAACTTGTCGCTGTTGAGACATGAGGGGCTGACGCTTTTCGAGTCCAGGGCTGTATTGAGGCAAGAACGATGTTTTCCAAATATTCTGTGCGTCTTGAAAGATCTCAGTGCTCTGGCTGTGCACCTGGAAACTCTTTATAAAGGAGAATAGGAGCTATGCATTTGGCCACGTGCTACTTGAATGCTAGATTCCAATGAGTCGCCGAGGGCACCGGTTCGGCTTCCTGAATAATAGCTTCGCCATTGTTTACTCTTTTGGGCGCCGAGAATATGCACATATGGTAGAAATCCCGCTCCGCATATTTTACTAAACTGGACTCTGACAATTCGAGTAGGTACTAAGCGCGGCGCACTCCCGAGTTGAGTTTTGCAGCCCATGATATGCGACACGTCGCGATGCCTCGAGCATTGGCGCCATCGAAAATTTCTATTCCGTACAAACAACGTTGCCTTTGCCGAGTCTGATCCTATGACTTTGTCTTTGGTGGGACGATTGGTGCGTTGAATGGGGCTGAAAAGCAATTCCGCAAACCCATCACGATTGTCACCTGACCTCACTACTGAGGCTTCCTCTTCAGACACGTCGCGTAAAGCTTTCCCTTTTCATGCGAACCAGTTTTTCGCTGAATTTGCCATTCTACGTCAAGACGCACGACGATGGACTTCGAGGTTTTGCACATAGCTTTGCTAGATGCAAGGTATGAACTGTATTTAAGTGCGGCGTGACAGTTGAGGCGTGACCAAATATCGAAATGTCTGCTTTCGCTCGTGGAAGTGGCCTAATAGATGTGCTTTGGCGTAGTCCAGCAATTTACAGGAAGCATTGAAGTCTTGCAGAAATTCCATATGGTCCTATCTGTGCTCGAAAGTATGGTCAAGCAGCATTTTGGCAATCGTTCAAAGAAAGGAGAGGCAATGAAGCGCGAGCTCGGGCTCACACGGCTGGTCTCCAAGACTGCCACGAAGCGTCTTTATATCCCTAGAACCAGTTTGGCTCGGCAAGGACTGGTCTACGTCTTTCCTGTTCGACACTTGGTCTAAAGGGAATCTTGCCGAGACAATGTCTAGCATGAACATCTACAGAATCAGACACGGAGTGTCGACAGATTTGGAAGTTCGAGGAATATAAGCTGATGCAATGTTAGTGGGAGGCCCTGTCAGCCGCATGACGCAGATCAAGTCCAGGCTCGCTCATCCCAATGTGAGACTCATACTGCGCATAGTGAAGTCTAAGCCCAGTTCAACCACAAGTCGCCTCCATTCCGTCTCAACTTGAGGATAGGTGGTGGAAGAACCTGCATGATTGAGTTGCAAAGGTTGAGTAACGCAGTGAGACTGGACTTGACAGGCCTCTGGGTTGGGCGCGTGAACTGGGAGGAAAGGCATACGGTCGCTGTCGCCAACGACCTATCTAGCAGCAAAGAGGATCATTCTTCATTTGCGAGCGTAGCTCGGAGCGACCTGCCATCTCTGGATTCACATCCCCACTTTCCTCTTTCGGAACCTTGTGCGTGAATGAGCAACAAAAGCCATTCATATCTGCGACAGCAACGAGGATGGCATTTGTAGACGAAGTGGCAGCAATTCTGGCTATGAGAAACCCAGGAGTCGATCGAGCGAAGACTGATTTCAATGACAAGCAGCCTGAAACCAGTGAATATTTGAGCCAAAATGGTGGCAAATACGGCAACATCGGCGACCCTGCCTTGACCATTTTAGGAAGAGCTCCCGACCAAAACCGGCGGCTGCTGGCAAGGTATATATGTATGATTCAATCGCAGTGGCATTGACGTCCAGCATCTTCAATCACCGAAGCAGAGACCTAGTCCTTTTCACCATGATTACGAATGGGCATGTGAATGGCACTGATGGCATGGTTGGCCTAGGTGGAAAATCCGCAGCAAATGGCAGATTGTACAGCACGAGCGATCCGAGCAGCATCGCGACGCTCACGAGCCTGTGCTCTCGCACGGTGCAGCAGTCCGAGTATCCTCATTGCAAAAACGTGCAAAACAATATTCCGATCTATGACCTCTCTGCCTACTCGTCGAGCGACGACTCTACTGTTTCAGCACTTCAGGATGAATGGCACTCCATCCTCCACCAGGGCCCAGGCGTCTACGTTCTCAAGCACTTCTTCCCAAGTACTTCCCTATCACAGATCGATCGAGCCAATGAAGTTTTTGACCGGATCATCGCCGCAGAGGCCTCAAGCGCACGCGGAGATCACTTCGCAGCCTCGAATGCCAACTCCCGCATCTGGAATTCACTTCAGAAGCACGCAATCGCAGATCCGGCATCCTTCATCCAGTACTATTCCAACTCATGGCTGCGACACGTAAGCGAATCCTGGCTTGGTCCAGATTATACCGTCACAGCTCAGGTAAACATCGTTCGACCAGGAGGTGCACCGCAGATGCCTCACAGAGATTACCACCTTGGGTTTCAGACCGCTGAGCAGTGCGCAAGGTGGCCGAAGACGATGCACTCTACTAGTCAGTTTCTTACACTGCAGGGGGCAGTGGCGCACAGTGCTATGCCTCTTGAGAGCGGTCCTACCAGATTTTTACCATTTTCGCAACTGCTCGAAGACGGCTACATGATGTGGCGAACAGAGGAGGTCGAGGAATATTTTGCAGATAAATGGGTCAGCTTGCCTCTGGAGAAGGGAGATGCAGTGTTCTTCAATCCTGCTCTCATTCATGCTGCAGGCGAGAACCACACGGTACGAGGGGTAGACGGTGTTGATAGGAGTGCGAATTTGCTGCAGATTAGCAGCGCTTTTGGGAAGACGATGGAGAGAATCGATCATGAGCAAATCGTGATCGCTTGCTGGGAAGAGCTGAAAGCCCAAGTCGAGGGAGGGTTGGATGCTCTGGGAACAGAGTGTGCGCTCCGGACAATGACTGATGGCTACCCATTCCCGACCAATCTAGATAGGAGGCCACCAGCGCCTGGTGGTATGGCTCCAGAGAGTCAGACTGATATTGTGCGGAGGAGCTTGCAGGAAAGTAAAACGAAAGAGGAGATTGAGCAGATTCTGCGACAGTTCAGGGAAGAGTCGAGCGCTTGACTTGGTAGCCTATGTTCGTTCGTGGACTTACGGCTGCGTTTAATGGACCAAGATCGGTTTGATGACTTCTGTCTTCATGTCCTCCAATGCTTGTGCCACATCTTTCGCGGCGTAGAATTTGATAAACTTGTCGAAAGGGAATTTTCCGTCCCTGTACCACCGAATCATTTTTGGGACATGATCCCTTGACAGGCAATTTCCAAGATAGTTGACTTCGATCCGTTTGGTGTTTCCCCAGAAGTCCTGAAGATCGAAAGGTATGATAGACGTCGGAACCGGAATAGGAATACCAATCTGTAGTAATTTTCCTCTCTTGCTTAAACTCTTGATACACCCATTGATAATGGGAAGCACACCCGTGGTATCGAGAGCGAAATTGATTCTGCCGTCGTCGACCAAAGCCTTGACCTCGCCGGCAACATCAGCTGGGTATGTCTCTTTGGCAGTGTCCAAATGGCTTGTATTGTATAGATGGGTCGCGCCGAGCTCCTGTGCGATCTCAAGTCTGCTTTGGACCCTGTCGACGACAATGATTGCTCGGCATCCTTGGAGCTTTGCAGCCATCACTGCACCCAGCCCCACCGCACCGAGGCCCGCCACAAGAATCACATCGGTTGGCTTTGCTGCTGCTGCCTCCACAATCGCTCCGCTTCCTGTCATCAACCCACAACCCAGCGGACTGAATTTCTTTAGCTCTTCGTTGTCATTTACAAGTCCTCTGACATTGACCACGCTCTTCTCATCAACCATGCTCAGACTCGCGAAACTGCTCTGACCGAAGAACTTGCCGCCAATGTCAGCACCATCACCACTCTTCCAAATGCGGTCAAGACAAGCGGCATTCTCCTCGTTGAACTTCTGGCAGTAGGTTGGGACATCATCTGTGCAGAGATCACAGGATCCGCAGTAGGTATAGCTGAGCAGCACCGGATCTCCTACTTGCACGTGCTTGACTTCACTGCCGACAGCCTCAACATATCCTGAACCTTCATGGCCAAGGACTTTGGGGTAGGAGCCCATGATTCCATCAGGCAAGCCGCCAACGAAGACATCAGTATGGCATATTCCAACTGCGAGCATGCGAACCAGGACCTCTTTGGGACCAGGTTCCGTGCGAGTAATGGTGATTGGTTCATGGCTGAAGTTCAGCTTGCCGGGCTCGCTTGGAGCATATGCCACGACTGCCGTTACGTTTTGGTCAGACATGATGAAGTAGGTGAATCTGCGTATGTGCGTTGTTGAAAACCCTGTGATAGAGATAAAGAGGTGTATACTGAGCTTGCAGCTTTTGTACAGTTCAACTTATGATGGGTCTGCTATGGTCCCTCTGTTGCGACGAGCAGTTCCCTAACGGACCGAGGACACTCTTGATGTACAACTTGGAGGCCTGATGTGCAGGTTAGGCCCCCTCGTCGCCAGGGTGCAAAGTTCGAACTTCGCATCCTTGTGTGACCCTGCGCAAAGTTATAGGAAGGCCGTGGGGGCTATAAATCTCGAGATCTCGTTTTCCGCTGTAAATGGAGACGAAAATGAGGGGTTACGGAGAGGATACTCGTTCTAGGCTTGTGTGGCGGCAGCACGAGCAATCGGACTTGGTCGACTGCATTGCGGTATTAGGATCCCTAACGCAGTTGAATATTTATTATTTTTTCTCGCGCTCATGGGAAGGCTCTGACTTCAATCTATCACCAATCGTCTGTACGAACAGCTTTTCTTGTCGTGACACAATGAATAGCAATCATTTCCACTATTGCTGCAACGCGCCCTCCACAAGCGAATTTACCTGACAGGTGGTCGCGCTGACTGTGGTGACTGCGACAATCAATCAAGAGCTATATCTGGCAACGTTCATATACTGCTAATCATAAAACTTGGAGTTTCAGGGCACGAAAATAAAAGTCAGCAAATGTGAGGTAATCGTTCAGCTCCATGATGATGTTTTACGTGTCAACTTCATAGACATGCCCACTAACATCCCTCTGCTCTGTGTTGCCCCAGGGGTCAGAAGATCGCCGTCGCGTTCAACCAGCTAGCGACACCGCCTATGGTTCTGAACGGTGCGCTTGTCACAAAGAACGTGTATCGCTTGTTCTTCTTGGCCAGCTCACTGACCCTTTCGAGGTCGACCATCTCACCTATTGGCACTCCCCACAAAGCGAGCAAATATTCGTGCAGCATGTATTGCTCAACGGTTGGCCATCTTTCGAAAGCGGGCGCGTCACCACCAACCGCACTAAAGTAGCAATCGTGCAGCCAATCAATCATTTCCGGCTGCTGTTTCACACCAGCCCAAGTCCCATGCTCCCTTTTCGCGAGTTCAGCATTGTGCTCGGGACTTCTAGAATTGTAGTCTGCGGTCCAGCCCGATCGGATGAAGAGTATGTCGCCAACTTTGATGTCGCCCCCTTGAGACACCGGTCGAATGTCCATGCCTTGAAATTTCCCAACCTCAACAAGGTCATCGTAGGAGATTGCATGCGGCGTAGCAGTATCATAAGAGATGCCCTTGCTTTCAGCGTATGCTCTGTAGTCAAGTAGCACACCACGGCCAGTGAAGCCATGTTCGCGCCACAGATGAATACTGCATTTATGAGACTTCTCGTTACCATTAGTGAACTCTGTGTGCTTAGTATTATTGTAGAAAGTCGTGGTTGATTGATGGGCCACATGACGGAAACCGTCCCATTGCGTTCCAGACTGAGTGTTCATCAAGTAAATGTCATCATAAGCCCGTCCTTCGGCAAGGGGCGTAATCTCGTGTTTGAACTGCTGACGCCCGAACGCGGGTAGAGCCGGGACATCAGAGGGCAGATCCAGGGGCGCGGTTTCACCGGTCTTGATCTCTTTGGCTGCTTCTTTGACCCGAGTTGGTGTGAGCAAGTTGATTCTTCCACAGTAGTCGTCCCTGAGGCCGTCAGCTTGCTGATCAGTGAAATCTTGACTCTCACCAACGCACTTTCCCCATACCCAGCATGCACCTTCTGGTTGTCCTGGTTCCTGTGAGCAGTCCTTGCGGAGAGGGAAAGAAGTATTGTCTGGATTCCAAGGAAGCGACTTTGGATCTTGTGTCTTTCCAAACATGATGTCTTTAGTTTGGCTAAGCCTTCGGGCTGCAGATGAGAGTACGCTCATGTTGAAGACAAATCCTGTTCTAACTTGAAGATAAACTCTCTGGGACTAAAAGAACAGTTTAGGATGTGAGCTTAAGCGGCTTACCTCCATTGTCGCGGAAACCGGCTTTTCTGACTCGTAGGAGTAACTGTATGCCGAGGTTTGCAGGCAAAGGGTTGGGGTGCGCTAACGTGTTGTGATTCGCCGGAGAGGCTGGAACGGAGCTGCATTTGACACATCGACGAACAAGATTAATATCACTTCCCCGCTCTGGCGAAGCCCTGTGTCTGTCCAGACGTATGACAATTTGCATATGGCATATGCACGTGGGTTGGCAATGCATGACAGGAAGTGCTTGTGAGAATGGGTGCAAGTACAAAATAGAGACACAAAATTTCGGAATATTCACGTTCGATGTTGTGCCTTGAAGCCTTGATCTGTTTCTACAACCACACGTTTCTGGCTGCTTGAAAATGACCCTTCAGCAGTGTAGAGGACGAACAAGCTTACTGCAAGATCGGAGCATCAACACCCAGCCAATTCCAACCGTTGTCAAGCTCCAAGCCACCGCTGGTGAATGGGAAAGAAAAACCATCGGCTGAAAAATTCTGCTCCTGGAATTGAGGTCCGTAGATATTAATTGCATGTTTTTGGTTAATGTCAGGCACTTGTTGACCATAATTTCTGCGGCTGACTCCAGAACCTGCAGTCACATCGGATGCTGTAGAGAAGTCGAGACGCTGTGCTCCTGGAAAAGCCATGAAGCTGTCAAACGTGACGAATGGGTCTTCTGAACTGGCGGTCCAAGAAGTGTCCAGTAATGAAGGCCCTGCAGAGGCGTACTCATAGGGGGAGTGGCGAACTCCATCACTATTAATGCTTGGAGATAGCTGTGATGAATGAGAGCTGCAGCTGGGCGTCGGAAGTCCATCAACAGGGCGATGGGGCCTTGAAGTATGAGAGATTGAGCTTCGACTAGTCCCTGCTTCTGGATAGGTACCTGGCTTGATAGGTACAAAGTGCTTACCCATGCCAATGGAAATGGTTCCGAAATATGGTATGGCAATTTGGCATGTCTCTGTTTGGTATTTCTCCTCCGGTGTATCGCAGACGCCGGTTCGAACTTTCCCAATCATGTCGAGCGCTTTCGCGCATTGTGACGCTACTGCGCCGCCAGGCTCATTCGCTGCAACTTGCAAAAGCGTAATCGTACGGTCAATAAGGGCGGAATCTTCTTGATCCTGCTCTAGATCTGGCTGTTGAGCAATAGTGCCTCTCGTGCGTGAGTTGTATCCACAAATATTGAGTAACAGGAGCATCGCTGCTGTAAAAGCTTGAAAGTCGAGCAACTTACAAATGTAAGGACCGACACTTTCGGCTCCACGCAAGGCATCGAAATAGCTGATCATCTCACGGGCCGCATCAAGAGTCACCGTATGAGAGTATTGATATAGTTTATCTGCTGAAGATCTCAGCATGAATGGCATGTGCAACAGGACTTTGCTATGGTAATGGAAGAATTGTGCTTGAAGGCGGTCGAAATGCTCTTCAATTGTCGTTCCTGGCAGCCTTTCTGTGGTCCACCAGTTCTCTGGCGTTGCTGAACGAAGCTCATCTAGTTCCCGGTCGAGATTGAGTGTCACCGAGTAAGGAACTGTTGTGGGACTCTGGTTTCTATCTATCACTTTGGTCATCAGCGGTGCCATTCTGGCAAGGTAAGCTTCGCCAGCAGCAGTATCTTGCGCAACAGCGGCAGCCTCAGCCATTGAGGATTGAATAAAAGTCTCGGCCACAGAATACGGCAGTCCGAGTATAAGTGACAGATATCTGTCGCCCATGACGAGATGAGTCCACACCATCAAGTGTCGGTAATAGTCTGTGTCAGGGTTCTTTGGCCGACGCAAAGAGAGCCTATGAAGGCCAAGGAGTTGACCAAATGCAATTGCTCGGTGATAAAGCAGCCACGATCTTCTTGGCCGCCCGAGATTGATGTGGTATTTGGCCTCAAGAATCATGCATTCCAACCCATCGATGGTGGCAGCAATTTCGTCGTCTGATATAATCAGCTTGTCGACCGTGGATATGTATCTTTCCATCAAAGTGGCCGGATTCTCTTTCATCGAAACTCTGCTCCAATCAAAATCATGTGGCAATTGATTAACGCTCAAAGCAATACACAGCATTATCTTCGCAATTTCAGCTGGCTTTTCGGATCTCAGCGAGTGCGACACTGATTCTTTAATCGTAACGCATCTTCGATCGGTAATGTGAGGGAACATTGTCCGCCATATAGCCCACCATTCCTGCGAGTTTTCTAGTATCACCTCTAGGTCGTCTGGCGTTGGGAGCAGTTGCAATAGTGCGGCGATGAGGGACTTAGACTTGTTGTACTGTGCTCGGGAGACGGTGACTGGGACTTCCTTGCGCGTGATTACGGCGTTGTCGAACAATGACAAAGCCGGAGCATTGGTATCATGTGTCCCAGCAGGCAGGAAGATCGTTTCCTCACTTGCATGTCCAGGTCTTACCGGACTTCGGAGACTCTTTAAAACTTCCGCTGCGCGAAGCCGAGTGAGTATCCATCTTTGAACAACGAATGTGGACAGGAAAAGGATTTGCGACCCAGAAGACGCTATCGAAGAGCATGGATTGACATACCTGCTTGCGTATCTGTCTGTATGGTGGTTCTTTCGACACTCCGAGGGCCCGATGCGCCATTCTTCTCTGGCAGTCTCTCAAGCACCTGCTTTACCAGGTCCTCGAGATATCCCACTCTGTCTTTCAGGCTCGAATTTTGGTCATCCTTCTGTTGCGAAGTACTCGATGGGTGCGTGAGACTTGAGATGTCACCGTGTTCTTGATCGACGCACGTTGAACCTCTAGCGAAACACTCATTGCATATCGATGTTCTGCCTGGCTCAAAAGTGCATCTAATCTTTCTCCTTCTACACTCGATACAGCTTTTCGTGCCTTTCCTCATCTTCTTCCTAGGTGGGCCTTGTGCATGATCTGTGGTTACTGGGCCAAAATAGGCCTGCGGTGATGCGGCTTGCGACATCTCCTGCAGCCAGAGGCTCTGGTACAGTCGTCGACCGCAGTAAGATGTGATGTATATTGGAAATGACGTCTGGTCACTGCAGGACGATTGAAGGACCGAGATTTGGCATGCGACCCGTCTTCGAAGTGCTGCCGCTTCTCAATAGCAATATGTTTCGTAAGATGAGCTCGACGACCCGGATGACTACGACGTAATCTGTCCTGAAACGAACGCAAGCACGCATTTGGCCGGGCAGTGGGCTTTAGGCGGGAGGCGCAGAATGGTACCTTGTCCAACAAGGAGATCACCAGTATGCACGCTGCTGCTGACAAAAGTTTCGGCCGAAGGAGTCCGTTGATCGTTCAACGCCACATCTCATTGGCAATCTTGCCCTGGTGGATCCCTGTAGGATTTTGAGTAGTGTTGATGCCGCGTAAAGCATTGGCTGAGCTTGTTCTCCTCAGGCATCATGCTTGACCAGCCCGCGCTCACCGTTTCGAGCTGGTCGAAACCCATGTTGCAACCTTCACAGGCTGATACCGTACCTGAATAGCAGTCAGCATGGCATGGTTTTATAACCGGGGAAACTCGCGGTCAGACCTGTCCGTGATGGTCTGCGTCAACAGCATGCACAATAGCCATTAATTTGAGATGGTGGGCACGTCTGAGGCGCGCGCTAAGGGAGGTCCAGTTGAATCGGCATACCTTCCTTTCGTGTGTTTTCTCTGCGTGCTCATTGTCAGACTTGAATGCCTAAACAAACATTTTGGGGTCGTGGTATCATTTTCGCGCCTCACACTGTGCCGCCATTGCTCCGACCGGTCAGTGCACCAATGTTTCGATGCCTTCCTCTGTCATTGTGACCGGTGCGACCGGCTTACTTGGTCGACAAGTCCTCAAAGTCTTCGACAACGCTGGATGGACATCTCTGGGTACAGGCTTCACCAGAGCCTCTCCTCCCAAGATCCGAAAGATTGATATCCAAGATGAGAACGCTGTTGTGGAGCTGCTTCACGAAGTGAAGTAGGTTGTCTCGCATCATTGACAGTTATTGCTGCCTATTCCTACACATCTTCCAAGGACCAATAAATCACATTCTCTGACTTGTCCACAGGCCGCAAGTTATTGTTCACTGTGCAGCAGACAGACAGCCGGACTCTTGCACTCAGAACCCTGAAGCAGCTCGTAAACTCAATGTCACAGCAACGTCGTCACTTGCAAAGTATGCTGCCGCCAATTCTATCTTCTTGATCTACATCTCGACCGATTACGTGTTTCCTGGTCAACCTGGGCAAGCGCCTTTTAAAGCGTCCGACAAGCCGCGGCCAACCAACATCTACGGTCAAACCAAGCTCGACGGCGAACAGGCTGTATTGGAACTCTCGAAACCTGGCCAGGCAGTGGTGTTGCGAGTCCCTGTCCTATATGGAGAGACAGATCCTCAAGATGCGAACAAAGAAAGCGCAGTCAACGTTCTTATGGATGCGTTGTGGAGAAGCCAAGGGGAGGGTGAGAAAGTAATAATGGACGACTATGCCATCCGGTACCCCACAAACACAGCTGATGTAGCACGTGTTTGTCTGGACATTGCAAAGGTCTACACTTCTGTGACTTCGACCGAACTACCCTCCAAGAAGAAGCCAGAAGATCTTCCCCGCATCCTACAATTTAGCTCTGAAGACAGAATGACAAAATACGAAATGGTGCAGAAGCTTGGTGAGATTATGGATTTGCCTATCGATAAAATTGAGAGGGATAAAGAAAGCGGAAAGAAACCTGCCAAGGATGGGACTTTGAGGCCTTATGACTGCCACTTAGACACTGAAGAGTTGAGAAGCCTTGGAATTGACGTGAGCACGGTTGATTTCGTGGCATGGTTCAGAAGGTGGGTTGGCGCATACAGAAAATAGCAGCTGGACCACCAAACGACTGAATTTGCTGATGCTGCAACAAAGTGATCAGAAGTTTCTAGAGCACTTTATTTGAAACAGAGACGATGTCCTAGATCGGCGGCTTCAAGACCATGTTCGAGATGTGTTGCTGAAATGCTCACCTATATGGACGGCATTATGAAATCCCTACGACATTATGATGTCATTGCAATGACGCGTGCATCCTTCTGCTGCTTTGTTCCCAATTGCAAGTCATTCACTGTGTTGTGGATGTCATCAAACACAGGTAGGAGCTATGTCTGCAACAACAAAGGAGCTACATAATCGTTTTGAGCCTCACATTGATACTCAAACCCTTGCAGGCGAGGATGACGCCAGGAATGTCTCGACCAGTGTCGACTATGAGCCACATCCTGAACGGTCACTGAACATATCGGAAGAGCATCAGAAAATCATTCAACACATCACAAATCTGTATTCAGGCAGTTCTGATGAAAGTGACATGGAAGTATATGCGGAGAAGGCGATCTATGATGACCCTTATTCCTACTGCGACACTAGGTACAAAATTGCAGGTACGTGGCCATCGCATGCGGGGTGTGAATCCACCGTGAGAGGCCAAAAATTCTGTGTTCCTTTCGGACGACAAGCTAACTTGGATATTTGCGAAAGGTCAATGGTATGGTTTGCCAAAGGTATGCATTGCTCCGGCTTTGTGCAGGTTCCGTCGTTGACTGTGGACAGGTGTTTAGTAAGCTCCGGACGCTTAAAACAGAAGTGGTGGAGGATTCACCCGACGTGATTGTGTTCAAGCTTCAGCAAGAGTATACGCCAATCGTACTTCGTAAGGCTATGCAAGTGAATAGCCTCGTCTCGCTGGCTCTAGACCACGACGGCAAGGTCAGGTACCACAAGGATCAATGGAACGAAAAGGACTACTCTCATGAGGGCCTCGGGAAGCTGATCAAGAAGTTGAACGGGGACCACTTAACAAAAATCACACAGCCACCCGAGACACTATGATGTACAGCAAACGTTCAAGATGAGCAACATCGTGCCACGCTGAAGGAAAGGGTTCAATTGCTTCTCAACAAATGAGCTTTGCTTGCTTGAGACGTATTATGGCTCAGCTGGGACAACGCTGTCTTCAGGTAAAGGCATGCTTGTGGGATGTGTTGCTCTGTGTCTGACGGTGTCGAATGAAGCGTCATTTTCTTCATCTATCATTAGGGAATGGTTCGATGAAACTTCGTGGTGCAAAAATCTCGGACCAACGACTATCTTAGTCGGTAGTAGGCATGAGTACAGTGGGTAACGCACAGATCGAGAACCAGTGCCGTAGGCATGTCAAGCGCATGGGCATGAAACACGTGGACCTGCACCACGGAGCAGGGCACGCTAAATTAGGGTCCCGAGGTGTGGATGATCTGCCCTAGAGGTGCTAGCATCGGCACAACGATGCTTGTTGCTGCTTGATCATATGCGCCATCGATCAAACGTTTTCGGATAACTCCATATTGAAACATTCCATCACCATTATTGCTACCCTCCCTATACCAACTTTATTGTTTCTAGTCTCCTACCGCGTTCCTAGTGTTGAGATCCGACAAAGCTGTTATTAGCCGCTTTATGCGACTGTACCCATCGCCGTTTGCGGACTTTTTACTGCATGTCAAGTCGACGTTCCAGATCCTAATGGCCACATCCTCGAAGATGCGTTCAGAATTGACTCTAAGTCAAAAGATGTCTCAGCTATTCCACACCTAGCATCGTTCAGATCCGTCGGTCTATCGACGTAGGGGCCTTGCCGCGATATCCAAAGAGTTAGTGTTGCACATTGTGCACGACACTGCAAATATGGCGCCCTCGGGAGTGCCAACACTGATCGAGGCGATCAAGAAAGGCATTCCAGACGTCATCATCAAGAGAAAGCTCAATTTCATAACGATACACTACCTTTACATTGGAGGGATGACCTTCTTCTGGTCCGCCATGTTCTATGCCATAGGCGGAGTCGACTACATTGATGCACTATTCTTCACGAGCGGTGCATGCACTCAGAGTGGACTGAATACGGTCGACGTCAACCTATTAAGGACTGGGCAACAAGCCTTGTTATACTTTCTTGCAATGATGTGCAATCCAATTGCGATCCATACTTCTGTGGTGTTCATTCGACTGTACTGGTTCGAGAAACGCTTCAAAGACGTGGTGCGAGAAGCGAGACAGCTGAGGAGGACCAGGTCACGAGGTCGCCAGCGGAGAAATAGCATGCTCTCGGAGGACACGGAGGGTGGCCGTCCAGAAACAAGTGTTCGTGGTCGAGCTATCCAACTGCTTCGAAGTACTGGTCATCGTGCCGAAGGTCGGTTGATAGCAAACACCAACGCCCCTGCTAAAGAGGAGGAAAAACAAGTCGACTCGACCGACACTTCTCAGGACCATCATAGCGAGAAAAACGAGAAGCCCGTCCGACGGCGACAGAGTGTCGAGTCCTTGGATATGCGACTACCTCAGCAAATGAATCCGGAGCAGCATATACAGTTCTTCCAAAAGCAGAGAGACCCCGGAGACACTACGACCTTACGCATACCTAGTCCTCGCGAATTCGATCGCGGTGGTCGTGTTCAGAGCATTGATGAAAGTTCGGAAGAGCTCGGCCGTGAGACAACACGCTTTGAAACAAGGGATCTATCTCCAGAAGGGACAGCGGCTCTCAAGGTAGGGCAGCACATCACATTCAACGAGCCCGATGCTCCTGTTCACCATAGGAACGCAGCCAAAGCCACAACTTTTCCTCGTATTGAAACTGCCAAAGCCTCCACCCTCGATCCAAGTACTTACGACAATGATCCTATGTTGCGGAACCGGAGTCGCACTCGCAGAGGCTCAACCGGTTTTCTCCGTACGAACACCGCTCGAACGTTAGAACCCGCTCCATATTTGAGCTGGCAACCTACCATTGCAAGGAACTCTTTCTTTGTTAATCTCACAGAAGAGCAGCGGGAAGAGCTTGGCGGTATAGAATACCGTGCTTTGAAAACGCTAGCGCTCATCCTGTTAGGATATTTCTTCCTGTTCCACCTATTCGGACTGGTGTGTTTGACACCATGGATCTACACCACCAGTTACAGTAGCGTGGTTACTTCAATTGGTCAAGGCCGGGCGTGGTGGGGCATCTTCACTGCTCAATCCGCCTTCAATGACTTGGGCTTCACCTTAACGCCAGACTCAATGGTCTCCTTCCAAAGTGCATCTTTTCCCATGCTTTTGATGAGCTTTTTGATCATCATAGGCAATACTGGGTTTCCCTGCATGCTGAGATTTGTTATTTGGGCACTTTCTAAAAGTGTTCCGGTCGGCAGTGGGCTGTGGGAAGAGCTTCAATTTCTCCTCGACCATCCACGCCGTTGCTTCACGCTACTGTTCCCGCGAGCTGCGACGTGGTGGCTCTTTGCGATTCTCATAATCCTCAACGGCCTCGATCTGATTTTCTTCATTATCCTTGACATTAATAACGAGACTGTGATTTCACTGCATCCATGGATCCGAGTATTGGTCGGCATCTTTCAGGCTGCATCGACTCGTACAGCAGGCTTTGTGGCAGTCAATCTCGCCCAGCTCCATCCCGGCATACAGGTGTCATTCCTTATTATGATGTACATCTCAGTCTTTCCTATCGCCATCTCGATGCGACGCACGAACGTGTACGAAGAGAAGAGCTTGGGTATTTACGCCAGTCCCGAAGAGGAGGGTGACGATCAAGACCCAAGTTATGTAGGCGCTCATTTGAGGAAGCAATTGAGCTTCGATTTGTGGTACGTTTTCCTCGGCTTGTTCATCATCAGTATCGCAGAGGGACGCAGGATAGGGAACACAAACGACTATGCGTTCACGATATTCTCGGTCCTGTTCGAGATTGTCTCCGCCTACGGGACTGTGGGACTGTCTCTCGGCTATCCCAACACAAATGCTTCTTTCTCAGCACAGTTCAATGTGGTTTCGAAGCTGGTCATTATCGCGATGCAGATACGTGGACGCCACCGTGGTCTTCCGTACGAACTGGACAGAGCCATTCTGCTACCTTCGGAGAGTTTGCAACGCAAAGAAGCACAAGAGGGCGAGAAACTGCTACAGCGCCGCCGGACCGACTTGACTCGCCTCGACACCCGAGCTACAGCCTCGCAACAAGGACCGGAGGGCGTTCTTACTTCAGCTACAAGCTACAGAAGCAATCACAGCGTGGACAATGCGGGTGGTCAAGCCGGTGAAGAAAAGACAGGTCCCCAGCAACGGCGCATGACGGATAGGTCTGTCGCGAGTTCGACTAAGGGCGCAGAAGAGAAATCCAGTCGCCACCCGATTAGGTCGGGGCTTGGTAACGCCATGTTCAAGGTTGCAGGAGCTGAGACTGCGATCAAGGAAGAAGCAGAGCATGCAGCGTTAGGGTCGCACTAGGTGTACTGGACAAGAAGTTGCTGAAATTCTCGATTCGCCGAAGGTGAGGTGATGGTGTCTCTGGCTTGTACTTGCTTGCCACGCATGACTTTTCCTTTGGGAAAAAACCCATTGGTAGATCGCGAGTCACGAATAAATTTACTGTATCCTTCCGCTCAGTTGTACGACAGCAACTCTGAGGCCAGATAAGCTTTGTAGCGCTTCAGCGCAGCTGTAGTTCGTTAGCGAGCCGGATGCTTGCGGAGGTGATGACCTTAAGCTGCGGCTGTCGTAATCAGAGGCATCACAGGTCGTGCTTGGTAATGTAGTCCAAGAGAAGAAGTATGAGTCCGGTAAAGTAAACAGATTTGCTGTAGGATCGTCTGACATTGCTGTATTCTGCTCCATTTGCAGCGTTACCCAGTAGAAATTTTTTCGATTTAAGCCCAACGCCTGCCAAGGGCGTGCTCTCGCCGACCGAACTTCGCGATGTCTTGGGACTTGGATCTCGATGGTTTTCCACCCTTCAGCGGCGATATGTTCAACTTTCTCTCCTATGTTGTCGACTACTTTGCACCACTCTTGTATGTAGCATCTACACTTGTTCCATCCAATGACTAAAGTTGAACAGCCTCATCGCATCACCAGTCACATCCTACGCTGACCAAATTGCCTCGATTCATCGCAACAAGTCCAGCGATGGCTTTTCCCTCGATATTCCTCTCATCATGCTTGTGGCGTCTATCCTGAAGTTGTTCTATTGGTTCGGCGCGTACTACGACACGTCATTGCTGATACAAGCATGTCTCATGATCGCGGTGCAGTCGGTACTGTTGAAAGTTGCGCTTGACAACAGATCTCCGTCCGGCGCAAGGGGAGGAGTTGAACATAGACCTTTCAGCGCACATACGGCTGACGGAATCCTACAAGAGCTCCTGGCAGGTAAACGGCCGCTCAACTTTTGGCGCTGGAACAGTGCAAAGCCATACTTTCAGTTTCTGGCATACACAACTTGCACTCTACTGTTCATTCACGTTCTGTTGCCGTTCATCTCAAGGACACAAATCTATATCTCTTTGCTCGGATACGTCGGTCTAGCAATAGAAGCATTCCTACCAGTGCCGCAGATCATGAAGAACCACGACGCCAGATCGTGCAAGGGTTTTCGACTGTCCGTCATCATTAATTGGCTCGCTGGAGACACCATGAAGATGTGCTATTTCTTCCTCAGCAAAGAATTCGTTCCCTGGCCGTTTCGGCTTTGTGGCATCTTCCAGGCATGTTGTGATTGCTACCTAGGCCTGCAGTTTTACATGTACGGGGATGGCACCCGACGTACGACGCTTCAGATGAGCCAAATCGGAAAGTCGGCAGGAGGTATGCTTGGTTGAGGCAAGCGATTAGGCAAGCGATTCGAGACATCTGAACTCATCTTTGGATACTTGTTATTCTGTGTGGCGAGCATTTTGTTGCAAAAGTCCTGAAAGGACAAGGAAGGCACCGTATCGGGTCCAAGACTTCGAAGTCTCGAACATTAGCAGCAATAACACGTCCACAAAATATGCCTTTGGAGCCGACAATGGAGACGAACAAGATTTTGGTTGCTTAGTGCATGCTTCAAAGTTGGTTGCAACCGAGCTACTGCTCAGCCTTTACGTATGGAACCTCAGATCGATATACGACCTCAGAAAGAGATCGCTGAGCGCATGCGCCTGTCTGGATAGTAACAGCCGCCGCAGTGTTTACATATCGCTAAGAATGATAGCCTGACACGACTGGGTCACTATCGCCTCATGCATCTCACCGGCACCTTCATTCAGGAGATTCCAGCGTGCATCTGTAGACAACATTTGCAGGACCTCTCGTACGCGCGCACACACGAAATCACCACGCCGGCTGCCTATACATCTGGACAATTCCAGTGTTTCAACCAACGAAATACCGGCTAAACCCAGACCAATAGAGTTGTTTAAGCTTCTCATACTTCGCAGATTGGTGCGGCGAGTCGTGTCTGACAGTGAGAATAGGCAAATGGAGACTTGGAGAGATATATCGTGCAGTAAGCAGCTCGTTGTTGCAAATAGCGCGGATCAACTCGGACTCGCCTCTCGAGTCCCGAGCATCTTAGCTCCGTGAATGTCAGTCTTCATAAGAGTTGAGAACGGCAATCAACGGCATTTTAGTGAATTACAAAGAAGGTCGAGCGTATTTCAAACTTGATTGTCAGTGCAGCAGATGTTCGTTCGGCTGCTTTTCGCTCGTAGGCCCTGTGCACCTGTCCAGAGCGAGTTCCATAATGGCCCTTGCGGCTCGGGACTGGCGGCCGGATGTCCTGATTCGATATATTCATGCGTCTGAAGTGGTGGAGTTCTAGCATTTGGCCTTGCGGTACTCGTAGGCTGCCCCAGCCTCGGCAAATAATTCTGCCAGTCTCTTTGCAATTTCACTTGTCGTTGTCGTTTTCAGACCCGTTCTAGAGCATGTAATTGATATGATCTTCGGGTCAATCCATAGTGCATTTAGTGCGAGTTCTTTCTCAGGAACTTTGGTCCCGAAAAGCTAAATATACAATTCCAACGGCTGCGATTCTCATTCTCGAATCGAATTGATCCGGTGTATCCTACTTAGGTCTCGATTATCTCAGTACATCGGACCATTTCACGCTTCTGGTAGACTTGGTTTCCAATACACTCTCCAATTCGACCTCGAGATTTACCATGAGGTTTTTGGTAGCTGCGACTCCAGCTAGCTTCGTTCTGCAACCAGCTTAGAATCTGCGGAATGCTGTATATTGGGTTGACGAAGCCATACCTGGGAATTGTGGGGCGGCCAAGTCAGTAAGCAATAAGATACTCGAAGCGGATTTTAGAAGTCCAGCTCACCCCCAGTTGCACTTGCCACAGAGAAGCAAGAACCAGTATTCAGGAACACAGCTGCACCTCTCGCCTTTCAATACGTGTTACTGTCAAGCAGACTACTCTTTCCAGCCATACGTCTATACGCGTCTCTCAACTCAACATGCCAACCAGGATCAGCGGAGCTTGCAACGGTTGTAGGGCAAAGAAGCAGAAGGTACGTCCTTCGCCCTCCAGGTCCTCAGATCCTTGCCGTGTCCTCTTGCAAATGCTTCACCCGCAGATTTTTACGAACCTTTTGCTATCCGCCAGCATCATTGTTTGTTAGAATGCTGACATAGGCTGCGAAACTTCAGTGCAGTGGTGACAAGTAAGTCATGCCTAATATGCGACCAAACTCTCCACACTACAAGATTGTCGGGTCTGCGCACCAATATTGAACACGATTGTTGGTAGTGCGCCAGAGCTTTCAGCCTCGACACTCAAGCTCCGTCATCTAGTGATGTATCCATGATGAGCCGTTTCTTGAAAGTTTCGGAATTCAGCACATGAATTGCTTCCTTGTCCTAACTGTTAAAGCCAACAAGCTGACCTCTTCTACTGCAGATCTGGGTGCGCTCAATGCGAAGCCGCTGGCATGCCTTGTACATGGCCTGAGCAACGCAAAAGGTGAGTCAAGCGGCACTTTTATTTCAGACTAAAGTTTTTTACAAGCGTGCAAAGCAGTAAGGGCTAATCTGAGTTTTTGCAGAGGTCCAGCGAAAGGTTACATAGAAGGACTAGAGCATAGGCTGCACGATGCTGAGTCACTACTTCTGCAGATACTGCCACATGTCACAACAGAGCAGTTACAGTCCGCAACGTCAGTGCTCGCAGAATATAACACAGAGAATCCTGGAAGAGCTTCCCCAGACCGGAGAAGCAGCCCACCAATATTGAACAAGAAGACTGGCGTAGAGTATTGGGAGAGCTTCCCATTGACAACTGTCTATGATATCCGAAGATGGCAACTGGATTGCAAGCCGCCTAGCACGAGCAGCGAGGGTTTGTCACTGAAGACCGAAAATAGGACAGTGTCACCGAGTAATCGCGCTCTCTCAGGACATGCCGCGATTTCGAGACAGAAAAGGCGGAGTGTTCAACTACCAGCCTTGTATGATCCAGGCAATTCGACGACCGATGATCTGTACAGACTGCAGAACGAGTCTACTGCCTCAGCGCAAGAGTCACAAGCACAAAACGATCAGATACAGATGACTCTGGATCAAGAGAGGCGACAGAACAGTTGGCAGGCTAAGACGATTAGCACTAATGCAAGCCATGTTGGACCCAGCGCTGCCGTCGGGCAGTATCAGTCTTCAGAGCATCTTGCCTTTGCGGATAACTCAAACGCAAACATATGGCAGTCGACTCAGACAAAAACGAACGTGGAAACGTCAAATCAAGGCCATTTGCAGCAACACATCATGTCAGCAGCTACAAGCGAGACACATTCCCACTTGTTCTGGTGATACAAAGTTTTTTCAAGCCCAAGTACAACCATTTTCAAATTTGGGGTTATCACATATACCGACCCTGCGCCGTGGAATCGTTGCCATTTCCTCCTCCTCCCCCCGGTCCTCCTCCTCCACCAGTACCTGCAAATGCCGAAATCTCCCATCCTGGGTTTGAAGCCATTGGTCCAACCGGACCTGTCATCGTCTCCCATGAGACAGCGCCGAACACATCGAACAGGTTGCTGTCAATGTTACCCCAGAACATCTGATCGTCGATAGATGACCACTCCGGGAGACCCATACTATGGCTCGACTGAGCAAAAGCCATGTCTTGAGGGTCAGCATATATCGCTGCACCACCTCGCTGTTCATTGCCAGCCGTTGCATTAGTATCACTACGAGACGAATTGAATTGGTTGACATTCATGCCACTGAATTGCTGTCCTGGCGGGCTGCTGAAATTCGCGCTCAGATCACTCATCGCAGTGTCCTGGCGTGGGTAGCCGACTGTCATTGCTCCGCTATTCCGATGACTACCTGCACTGCTAGATCGCAGCTCGGGAGACCGGAAGTGAGGCGGTCGGAAATCCGATGAAGCAGGTGAAATGCCTGATACACTGTCACGTTTCGGCGAAGGTTCCGTCTCGCTGTTGTCAATCGACATCGAGTCACGAGTCCGCTTTCGAGTTGGGCCAGCCGAGGGGTTACCTGCGTGTGAGATTGATTCATTGCGACCTGCTGGGAGGTAGCCATTTGAGGAGGCTTTTCTCGAAGTTATGTTTGCAAGAAGAAGCGACAAGACTTTATGACAGTTTTTGACCGTGTACCACTTTATGTTCATTGATTCGAGGATGAGCAAGCACGATTTGATGTCGCTACATGCTCTGGTTTTAGGATACTTTCCTAGCTGGCATGCGAATGCGATGATCAGGCCTGACATCCATGATGCAGAGAGCAGTCCTGGCAGGAACATGGACTGGCCGTTTTCTTTGTGTCTCTTCAGAGCACTTAGCGTATTTCTGGAAGCCCGAATACATACTTGCAGACCTTGCTGGAATTCGGCGGTGGACTGATCAAGCGATAGTCTTGGTCGATTCAAGAGAAGCAGCAGTTGGTGGTAGAGCAATGTGAAAAAGGGCGTTAGCATCTTGTGCTGTTGTACCAAGCCCGGATCCACATCTCCGAGCTCTTCACCACTTGTTGCAGGGTTGAACTCGCCGGTCAGTGTAGACGGCAGATCGTTCCACCAATTCTCGATATCAGCGGTCAGAAAGCCAATTGCGTCTTCTTTCGGAAATCTGAAATTGATCGATTTGTGGAAGATCTCGATGATGCGACCGGTCAATTTCCCGTAGTCTACATATGCCGTCAACGCTGCCTCGCGCAGCTGCTTCCCACGGCCCGACATGTTCTCTGAAGCCCTTGGATCGTCTTCCGCCATTCTGTTCTCTCCCTTGACGGCGTCTGCCGCATCCGTAATCGTCGAGCTCGATGGTTGACGCTGCGGCGCTCGCGGTCGTTCGCCGACAAGGACACGTCCCGAGGCGTCGCGCGGAAGATGCAATTTCAGCTCCTGCTCCTTCTCCTCTTCACGCAGCAAATCGCGCGCCACGGCCTTGTGCAACTCGCCTTGTCCTCCGTTCCGGCTCAGACAGACGTCGATGTCACTGTCTTGAAATGTATTCGGATCACCCAGCGCCAGCGACAGATGCCGGTCAAGCGCGTACGCGCTCCAGAAGACCCGCTTGCGGATCTCGCAATCTTGGGGTGTTAAACTTGCATAGCGAAGCGGGCAGCGGTGGAGGCCCGTATGGTAGATTAGGCGCAGAACGACTCCTGCTAGGGTCGACGAGTGTCGGAGAGAGATGATGGAGAGGAGGTAGAGTTCTGCGGCAAGGAGGAGTTGGATCGTGGGGAGGAGAGGAGTTGTGCTGAGGGGGAGGATTAGGGTCAGCAGGGCTTGGGCGGAATGGATTGTTGACGAGGCAGGTAGCGTGGGCGAGGAGTCGGTAGAGGATGACGCGTGTGAGAGATTAGCGATATTGATGATGATTTGAAAGGTGATCAATTTTAAGGGGTCGACGGATTGAATGTTGCCTAGGTTTGAGATGCCGGTTACGTTGGTTGTGCTGTTCCTCCTTCTGGTGGACAGACTGGAGGATTTGGTTGGGTGTTGTTGGTGCTGCTGTTGCTGTTGTGGGGCCTGCTGTCCGAGGGCTGTGTAGATTTCGGCCATGTCTTGAAGGAACTTCGGACCATGCAGGAAGGGAAACAATGGATGTGTCTGGAGAAAGAACGTAGTCACTAGTTCCATGGCGAATTTCTGGTCTTCTGGTGGACGTCCAACAGCCGCGACGATGCGCCGGTGGAAGTCCTGGTCGTGCAATAACCCTCCGCCTCCATTTCTGCTAGTCGCGGCACCATTTGCAGCTGACCCGTTCACGTTGCGACCACTTGCATCCTCGCCTGTGATGATGTCCTCCGAGGCGGGGACTGCTGCGTCGCCCTCTGTATCGCTGTTGCCATCGAAGCTGGCGCTGGATTGAGCAGCGAACGCGGCGGAGAATGCGCGACGCACGGTGTTGACGAAGTAGACGCCTGAGCTGGAGCCAAGCCAGGCTGTACCCCCCGGGACGGAGAGTTTCTTGAGGGTGCCAATTTCGGCAGTGTGAGAGGGCCGGGTTTCTTCCTCTTGTGAAGTTTCATTAGAGGGAGTCCTGTTTTCTGGAAGGTCGTTGGTATTGGCAGTTGCGAAGGTGCTGACAGAAGATTGGGATCGAGGTGTCATTATGGTGTATGTTGTTGGGATGTATTTAGGCAGAAAGACTTGCTGGCTTGGTTAGCTGTTGCTTTTAATGCTGGTTGCGAGAGCGCTGATCGATGGCGCAGTGGCTTTAGTGCGTGAGCATGACGGCTTTCTCCCTGTGATAATGTCTTCCTCGTGGATCGGGTTTTGCGTGATACTCGACTTTTCTCCTTCCGCAATGAGAAGGCCGTGCTGTGTCGAGGAAGCTGCACCGTCTTGAGATGCTTCGCTAATAACTTTCTATCCCTTAACATTCCCGCCGTATACTCAATGATGCTCGCACACAACGATGTACGGTGAAGACGTCACTCTTACAGCGGCTTCGGTCCTACGAGCGTTGCCCAATACCAACTTTCTCTAAGCCTCAAAAACGCCAAGCGACCGAGGTTTGGAGATCTTGGATGAGTAAGAGCGCCCTGCAGGATCCACAGTGCTGTCTCAGCAATCTTCCCCACCACCAAGGTCTATAGGGGCTTGAATCCAGGAACCAGCGGAACTCTCCGGGCTGTAAGAGATCTGTCAGATCTAGAATGCGAGATTTATACGATATAGAGCTGACAATGCACTTCTCGGACAACGCGTTCAGATTTGAAGATCTTATTATAGCCTATGTATACGGTCCGATTGAGCAAATAACCCTACTCTTTGGTGCAGCAGGGACCATTCACACGCTACTTCTCGAGGCTCTCCACGTCGTGATGTGTCGGCATCATGTATTCGGAGTCTGTGAGTAGATAGGTATTCTATGTCTGTACTTGTGCTGGAGCTGTCTAGCGAAATGCAAGGTACGAAGAGGGACGATGTGCGCTGAGTGACGCACTTCTTCGCTATGAATACGAGTCGCGAATAACACCTACAACCCCACTAGTGTCTTTTACCTCCGTAGACGGCTCAATAACACCTGCCGTCTCGAGGACCTTGATAACGCCGTCCATAGTAGCAGCGTCAACGCCTCTGGTATTCTCAAAGAACGAAGCCGACATCAGCCACTCATCGGCATCCTCCTGTGAATACTGACATCCAAACTCACCTTGCACAAGCCTCTTGATGGCCGACTGTGGATCTTTGTTGAACTCTCGAACGCCTCTGTCCAAGCCGTCAAATATCTTTAGAAGTCTCGGATCAGTTCCTGGCTCCGGAAATACCTTTGTCGAAGCAGCAACGTGCCAACTCGGCCAGGGAGTGTAGATCTCGCCTATGTGCTTCAGCGGTGTTTTGTCACCATCGAAATATGGCTTGGTGGTGAAGTGCTCCCACATGAAGAAATCTGCTGTTGCACTTTGACCATCTTTGCCTGTCACACCATCTCTAAGGTCTTTGAACGGACCAAGAGGATTGACTACCAGACCCTCTGACTTCGAGTCTTTGGCTTGCCGCAACCAGCCTTGCTGCTCAGCCAGCACGAAAGCCATAACATGACTACCACTGCCCATCCGGCTCACGCCCACTCGCCGATGCTGTCGCAGGTCATCGACACTGTTAATATCGTCCCGATTCCTCCCAGTGACAACCGCCCAGCGCAGAGGGCTCTTGACCCATGAGCCGACAATGTTGTATCCTTTCTCTTTCTGACCCTGCGCATTCAGCAGACCCGCTACCCAGCCTTCCGTAAGACCAATGCCAACATCGATTTCGTCCGACCGGAGAGACGTTATCATATGACCTGTGCCCGATGGAAATGGCACCAACTCGACGAGTTCGGTGAATTGAGGCTTTGCAAGGTGTAGAGGTACCAGGTAGTGTTCTGGAACATAGCCTATACGAATAGGTCTCTCAGCGGCCATGCTGGCAAAAGTGCGGATTGTGCGCAGGGCAGATGGTCTAGTTCGGAAAAGGGGTTGTAGAAAGTACATCACGATCTCAGGACCAGCCTGGACGGGGGGAAAAAAGGTCTATATGCAGTGAATGGTATAGAATGCTGGCCAGGAATGCAGGCCAGGAATGCAATGGTGATGCAAAGCTGATGCACCCTTGCTTCGCGGAGGGCTTATCTCCGCAGGCGCCGGATAAGTGCCCCGGGCACTAGTCTCCACTATCAACACATGCCTAAACTTCTGCGCGAAATCGCTTTCCTCTGTCAGCAATTTCAGATCAAAATTATCTCGGTACTTTTTCACCTTCACTTATTTGTTGCTTACTTAGATATCATGGTCGTATTCTATGAGAGCTAAGGTGGTCAGTTGGCATCTTTGAAAGCCAATGCAATAAGTGATATGGCCCAGGTCAGTATATTGAGTTGAGATCGCATAGCTGACCTGAGACACTGGCTATACTGCAGGACAAACAGCAAATTGCTATGTTTGGGAGACAGGATAAACTAGGTAGAATGTCACTATGCATTACTCGCGCAAGTTTCCATCCCACACAGGTCGTCCTAAGGCATGGCTCTTGCGCTTGTGCAACGTTCAATCTTAAGGAAAGAGCTGTCCGCTCATGCTGGGTCGGCAAGGACGCGGCATCGGATCAGCCAGGCATGAGCCGGCAGCTTTTAAGCGGCAAGAGTGTTTGGTACATATACCATTGCGGCAATACCTCTATCGGGACCCTCACCATGCATCACACCGCAAGCTCAGCAGCTCGCTGTATGGCCGCCGCAGTCTCGTCAACCTTCGTAACAAATGGCGAATGGGAAGCGTCAACCGTCTCTGTCCGAATCTCGTACCCTTTCCCAAACTCTTTCACCATCATCTCCTGCACAAACATCGGAATCGCCTGATCCTGCAAACAATACAGATAAGTGCTTGGTATCTCCTGCCAACTAGCATGATTAAGCTTGCTGTAGAAGACCTGGTAACTGAAGGGCTTCAAATTACTGACGAATAAGTCAACCAGGTCCTGGGGCATATCATTGTAGAAGACATCCTCTGGCTTGATAGGGTTGACCTCCGTTTTGTCCTGCGAGACATCCCACCAAGGAAGATCGTTGCCGCCACACACCTCTATGAGGGACTTGCCGCCTGGAATCATGAAGGCGCACATGAAGAAAAGGTGGATTACCCCGCCAGGTTTGCCTTGTGCTTGGCGTGTCTTGTAATCGAGACCGTGCACAGCTTCGCAGGTCGGGACGCTGCCGTACGAGTGCATGACCATTACCACTTTTTGGCCCGCGTCGACGGCTTTCTCGACGTGCTGGCGAACGACGGCGACATCTGGCTGGAAGTCCTTGAGGTGCTCTTTTGGGCCAACGCTGGCGAGGCTGACGTAATCGATTTGGTAGCCAGCGTGCCGTAACTTAGCAGATACCTTGTCAAAGCCTTCTGGTGTGTGCCAAGCGCCGGGGACGAAGATGATGGTTGTTGACGTAGCCATTCTGGTAAGTAATGTGCTTTGTCAAGCTCGAAATCGATCAAGCTGACGAAATACCGCGTAGATGCGGAAGGTCTTTGCTATGGGTTGATCTGAAATCGCGCTGGGTCGGGGTCTTGATGAGAAGATCTTGAACAGTAACGTAGCTACCGAAATATGCTCTGCACTTAGAAATAAGCCGACCACGTCTGGTTGCAGCTTTCCGAAGCGCGGCTGAACCAAGACCACGAGCTTACAAACTCGATTTCGTCATGGTACACTAACTCCACCACGAGGGTTTTGCAACACGAGGGTTTTGCACCACCGCGTCCACCACCACCATTGCAATTGCGATCGCTTACCACTCAACCAATTCATCATATTAGCAATGGATAGAGAATATATCATCTCTCAGGCCCTCAAAGACCTCGACGCCGGTCGTTTTCCCTCTATACGAGCCTGCGCAGCCGTATATAATCTCGATCATACTATATTATCAAGACGAAGACGTGGCTAACGAGATCGCGTTACTAGCCACTTAAACCAACAAAAACTTAGTCCCTTATAAGAGGATATACTAGCTAAATAGCTACTCGAAGCTAAGGCAGTAGGATACGCGTTTAACTATCGCTAATTAAGAGATATAGCCTCTATTATCTACGAGATATCTAGCGGCGACGGAAAGCTAGGAAAAGACTAGGTAAAAAACTTTATAAAGAGGCACCCGGACTTACGTACTAAGAAGGGTATCGCTATAGCTAGCGAACGAGTCTATAATATCTATTCTTTAAACGTTTTCTAGTGGTTTATAATCTTATTATCGCTACTTACTATTTATAAAATTAAGATTACGAACATCTATAATATAGACGAAATAGGTAATACCCTAGGGCCCTACGCGAACTAGATAATTATAGGATCTACTATATCGAAGCGATTCTATATCTCGAGGGTCGAATAGAGGGAATAGGTATCCGTAATCGAGTGTATTAGTGTAATAGGTAAGGCACTAGTTCTATTAGTAATATTTAAAGGGAGAAGCGTCTAATAGTAATAGTTTATCCCCTCTAAGACCCCGGATTAGTACTATACCTCCTTAGATAATACGTACACTACGGACGACCTCGGATTATAATAGCTACGCGAAATATTTATCCCTTAGACTATAATAGGGCTCGAGAAAGGGGAATACCGGTTACTAATCCTAGATAGCCACCGTAGTTACTATACTACGGAATTTATATAGGAATGTTATCAGAATCAGATAATACCCTATTATCTGATTACGCACGCATCGCATATCCTTCAACCGCTTAATCTATGCGTATTCTCGTCCCTTAAACGTGGCTATCGCGCTGCGGTTAACTACTACAGTCAACTAGATAATACCGCACTAGTTAAGAAGCAACGGTTCCTGGAATATTACCGATCTATAAGGGAGGATGCTATGGTAGTACGGAACATCAAATCTGGCTTTAGAACAGCGGGAATCGTACCCTACAACCCGAATAAGATCTTATCCTCACCCTTCGTACGCTAGGTAGCTAGCGGCAGCGAGTACCAGTATCCAGGCACTCCGCGGAAGTAAGGAATACCTGCCTAGGTTCTACGCACCCCTACTAACCACAGGGAGCTATATGAAGCCGTTAATGGCCTCTAAACGACTACTACTCTCGATCGTAATATACGCGATCTCTTTGCCAAGACAGGCCGTATAATAGACCGGCTGCAGTTTCGTCTTGCAGAGGCTCAACGTTAAGCTACTACCTATAAACGCTTGTTAGATGACCACGCAGCTAAATCTAAGAAACAGGGACCGGTTAACCTTAATAGAGCGTTTGCAAATATCGAGAATATAAAGAAAGCCTATGACAAAGCGCAATTGTCTTCAACAGGGAAAAGAGGGCGAACCAGGCAGCAAAGGCCCTCAAAGCGTGCCCCTGCACGTTCTCCTGCCCCTACCGATGCTATTAGGACAGCTATTGAACGCCTACAAGCAGTAGGTAGCAAATAATTAGCGATCGCAATTGCAATGGTGGTGGTGGACGCGGTGGTGCAAAACCCTCGTGTTGCAAAACCCTCGTGGTGGAGTTAGCACATGAAGCAGCCGCGTTCCTGGGAGCCAGCCGCTCGATCTGGTGGGGCCTGCACGTAGACCACCATTCCCACAAAGTTTCTCTTGCTAACGTGGGGTTACTGCGAGAGCTAGCTTCGTTGACATGAGTAAGCGCTGGCCAATTGGGACGGTAGAAGAGGAACCCAAAAGGACTAGAATCTAAACGAAAAGCGAATGCTCATCAATCGGTATTATAGCGGCCGTTAACCAAACAAAGGGATGGAGACCATTACTTCGGCGAGAGCGGCGGAAACATCTTCCGCAACGCGCTCGGTTTGGCAGCGACAGTCGAAGCATCAAGGTCCTTTCTAAACATAGCTCTGAGAGGATTGTGCTTCACATAGTCTGCCTCAGTTTTCACCGCTGAACGAACCCTCTTGTGTCCCTGATTACTCCCAGCAGCGTCAACTTTGATTGGTAAAGGTGCCGGTTTCTGCCGCGCTGCCATCCGCCTAACCGCGACCATATCACGGACCTCGTCTTTCTTTGAGGGATTCATGGTCGTGTCCACCACAAGTCTAGGTTGAGCTCGCAGTCGCGTAGAAGCTGTCCTTCTGGGGTCTTCGCCGTGTTGTGGTTTGATGTCTGAATTATCGTTGTCAGCGTAATTCAGAAAGCCTCTGTAATTGCTCAGGAGAGGGTTTCCTGTCCTGGGTGTTTCCACAGATATTTCTATTGGAGACAGTGCATACGGATCGGTAAAACGGCTCGGGGTCGGTAAAGGTGCTTCTACTATGGTTTGCCGGCTTTTGGCGCCTGCCTCAACGTCGTCTTTCAGAGTGTCTGCATTGGGCAGCCTGTCCGAAATCGGTGACACTGGACTGTCACTTGATAGCGACAGCCCGACTGAGCTTGGCTGACTGTTATCAATGTGTTTCATGTCGCTCAGCTTGATTGCTGGTTCTAAACCCTTGTCTTTGACGCTCACCCGCACGTCCTTCACTGAAGAGGAATCTGAATCTGTCCACGACACTCGCTTGACGTTGTTGCTTTCAATTTCTTTAACATCTTTGGCTTTTGCGAAGCGCACAAAGCCGCGTTTCGTCCTCGAGCGCAGACTGCTCTTTTTTGGCATAGCACCGCCTCCTTCCATCTTGCCTGTCGCATCTTCCGATTGTTTGTATTGCAGACGCTTGCGAACAATGAAGAACGTCACCCATATCACAGCGATACCGCCAATGATACCTCCAAGGATTGCGCCTATCATGCCGGTCTGCAACAATTTGTTGATTTTGGTTGGTCCTTCCGCTAACGGCAGTGCGTTGGGACATAGCGATCGTGGCATTACGTAGTTATCGTACATCTTTGCCTTCGCCAGAAAGAATGTAGAGGCATCATAGTCGATGGTCATATAGAGGTGATGTAGGAACGCGGTGCCTAAGACTAATGGACCGTTGCCTTCTGTGGTTGTGTTTGATGACAACCCAGATGCAGAGAATGGCGTGATATTGGAGGTATTCGAAATCCACTCGGAGGGATAGGTAATCTCATAGCCATCTTCGAGCGTAATAGTGAGGTTTCCATCGAACTTCTTGGGTAGTTGCAAGACGTTCTCTGCACCACCAGTAGGCGACCCACGTAGCGTTGCGTTGAGCCTCGATAAAACTGAGTAAGGAAGTTCCACAGCATATTGACTTGTCGAAATGTACCCGTCAAAACCATCGTCAACCACAAGCCCGATGCTGTCGCCATCCTTAGTGACGAGGGATATTTGCTTCACGTGGACTTTGAAAGGCGAGGCATTAGGGGCTGGCATATCGACTTGGGAGTACTCGTGGATTGTTCCTTCATTGATGCGACCAGCATCATATCCTCCAAGTACGACTGATCCATTCTGCGAACCACCTGCCCTCGGATACGCCGTGCCTAGGTAGAAGCCCACAACATTGCGACCTATCCTGCCAATATCAACTAAGTGCTTGAGCAGAGTACTCGAAGGACCAAGACCCGCTAAGCCAGAGTTGAAGAAAACGTCTAGATCAGACGAACTATCGGACATAACGGCGACTGGATGATCCTCGATGGAAAATTTGGTTGCCGGACTGGGATCCATGAAATGAGTGAAGAGATTTAAGGTTTCTTGTCCGTAGGTTACATTGAGGTTCGTGATGTATGCATCGCTGTCAAGAGACAGATGCTGCGGTGTTTCCTTCCATGAAGTAGAAGCATCTGCACCGAAATGCCCGTGTGTATGGCGAGGGTTAATGCAATCAGCCGGACTACCTTCACCGCAGAAGTCATTCGACGCTAGCCTGGTCTCATTCAATGATATCGCAGGCCATAGTGATTGGTTCTGTGAGCTGGCGCCAGCGCCGATAAAGAGACCATAGGATAAGGCATCAGATCGTCCATCGACGCCTCTACCAACATATTAGCTGGACTGTTTAAAGCCACATAAGAGTTGACTACCTACCTGTAATGAATGTCAATGAACAGCCAATCAAGGTCGCATGTGTCGTTCGTGGCTCTTACTCCTACAGTCACCAGAACCACTAGAAACAGACACCAGATCTGTTGGACAGCCATAGGATTGCGTAACACGATGTCAAATGAGGAGCTGAAGCAGTCCCGTGTAAAGCGTTTTCCAGATGCTGCCTCGATTACAAGAGCACCAGCTCTGTGTGAAGAATTCGATGTAAAACAGACCTCATGGGTATGTAATCATCATGTATCCTCGAATATGCTCTTGAACGGCCTACCCAGTAGGCCGACGGCTGCGATTCTCGTCCAACTTGTCCCAATCAAGTAAGGAATCAATCATCTTTAGCTCTTCTCGCAGATAACAAATCCAAAACGATGGTGGGCAAGCCGCACAAAATCGTCCTCTGATTCGACAGCCTTACGCATTTTTCTGAAGAACAAAGTCCTCTGAAGTCCACATGGAACCGTTTGCAAGATAGTAGTTGGACAAGAATAGCACCAAGCGCTTCTACGGGCCCCACCGTGAACGGCAAGCGGCACAACATCTGATCCACCATCAGTCATGAAACATGCACTAGGACTAAAAAGGTTGCAGTTCCTTTGAGATAAGCGCCTGAAGCACCACTGAGATGTTTCTTTAAGATGTTCGATATGCAGACCTTTTTGAACCTTCTCTACATTGGTTGCTGCGGCCAGAAGTGAGCTGCAGCCAGTGTCCGGCCGTTCAAATTGTGGTGAAAGGTGCTCCAAAGCTTTCCCCTCTTTCAAGCGAGCCAACGCTTTCCCCACAAATTGATTACTGCAACCCTCATCAATCGCTGTTTTCAGACTAGGACGAGCGCTATGAGGCTCCTTACACTTCCGAGTCTTGTAGTTATCCGCGTGACGGTGTATCCGTACGCACGAGAAATCGGCAAAGCTGCCCACCCAGCTCGCCGACCAACGTGAAGGACGGCTTTCCCGTCATTGCCTTGTACAAAGAAGAGCTTCTTCTAACGCAGTAGAGTGGCGCATTCGTCGCTGCTCTTTCAAATCGAGGAGTATTAGGTACCCATTCAATCAATCGGCAAGTGAACTAGAGCCTGGCTTACGTAGAACAACCTCATCGGTAACATCACTTGGACAAGCTGAGATTACATCATTGCAACGTGTAGAGGCAACACTCTCATTTTTCAGCTATCTTAATGTACTGAACCCATCTCATGTCTGCAAAGAATACAACGCTGATGCCCACATGTGCTCACTTCGCTTCGTGCAACAAATTTCCAGGCCAAAACCACTCAAAAGTCCCACTGTGCGTCATACTCGAGTATTATTAGGTGAAGATCATGTCCGGCGTAGTTCGCCAAGCTGGCAGGAGGTACAAAGACCACTACGGCCTCATCAGCTTCAGCAATCGAAGATACCGAGTGGCCGCAGATGGGCTCGTGGTAACATTCACCTGACGTGTTGCAGTTGAGTTGTAAATGTGGCGTCGATCGATCTGCCGGATGTGCAGCCATGACCTGTGCCAGAACGTATAGTACTAGTTTGCGTCATAGGTTCTCCGAGAACCAGATTGACCTATTTGCACAAGTTTGTAGTCCCCACCCCCGTATTTCACTGACTGTCGGATTATGAGACGAAACCATCGGCCCCAGCTTGCCGTCTTCCAACTTACTAAGCCTCGATTCGAAGGCGGTAGTGTTCTGACTGTGAACGATGCCAGTCTCCATGACAAGGGCGCGACCTGGGGGATCTAATTAGAGCTAATCAGCATGGCCCGTATGTTTGCGGAGGATGCGGAGGACGCTGCAATGCTCACCTTCCCGACTCATTGCAGACCACCGCCCGTGCTCCGCGCAGGGTGAATATCGCGGTTCAGCATTGTGGAAGAAGTGCTGGTCGATTTGTGTAGGTATGAAGCCTGAGTCTTCAGGCACCATGGCCATGAGACCGAACATCAACGAAAGGTCTCCAACGAGGTGGCAGCGCGAGTCTGTTGTAGCGCCCTTGAAATATTGCCCAGGCAGAAATTCCTTCAAGCCGACATCCTGTGGGCAAGTTAAACCAATCTGCTGTTCTGAACCATGACTCAGTACTTTCCACAAGCCCTTGCACTGTGGTGAAGCCTTTGCTAGATCCTCAAACTGTAGCCTATTCCACTCTTCGGCAGGTTCTTGCCCTTCTGGGTTCCAATCTGTGCAGTCTCCAGATAAGATCCAGTATGCGTGTTGTGGTTGACACCAAATGATCGATGTTGTGCCTACTGGTTTTACCTCATCTGATGTCAATCCTGGCCATCGGTCGCTCCAGCTATGCCATTCGCCTTTGAAGCCAGTTTTTTCCCATTCATTTGGTGGTCTGGGGTAGTCGATGTGGTTTCGCGGAGGCCACTCCTCCTCACTACGAGGCTTGATCTGCCAGTATCGGTATACAATGTGAAGAGCGAGGTCGGATGCCATAGTAGCATGCGCAAGCAGCTATCAGGGTTCGCCAGCCTGGTGCGCAAGAAGAGTAAATAGAAGGAGACAACGCAAGCTTACACCGCAGCATAACTCAGCTGCTTTACCTTTATCAACAGCGCGCATTGTACTCCAAGTTCCGAAGATAGCTGCATGAACCCTCTGCAAGGACGACGAGCGTCTACCACATGTGAGAGTAAGTGCCACTCACGACATGGAAGCAGCCACAACGTCCAAACAGTGACTCGCTTAAACACGAGCTAAATGCAATGGAAGCGAAGCTCGCAAGCAATACCCTGCCAACATAAACTGGCACCTCCAATAGGTCAGTTGAAAGTTCACGGCGACCGCAGAATAAGCGAATGGTAGCTGCGTTGAGAGAAGGTATCATCGATCGTCGCGCAAATTGCCAGATTTCGCTCTGTCCAGCGCCCTAGAGTGCCTGTCTCAGATCATAGTGAACCATCACAATCAACCTCAGAAGTTCATGTAGAAGCTGTCATTGATATGACACATTTTCCGCTTGCGCCGAGAGTTTCTCTCATGCTCTGACTTTACGTGATCTGTCGCTTCCCTGCGGAGGCTGCATTGTCTCGCGGCACGGAGTGACGTGTCAACACCAACAAAGGCCGCTCCACTTTGCGACAACCGAGGGCAGAGCAAGACCTTGGCTTGATCAGAGATAGGGAAGAGGTGGCGATTCGAGGCAGGACCTTCCGGACAAATACCTCCGAGTTTTTAGGCGCGTTGAGCCTTTGCTGAGACACGTGATCGGTGTCCTTCTGCGTCGCTTAATGAGCAAGCATTGCGGCGTTACTGGACTTTTCTCCGGAAAGAGCATGGCTGGCGCTTGGAGCGCCAAGAACAACGGTGGTCATCCTCTCGCGCTTGAGAAATGAAGAGAAGACGAACCATCAGGAAAACGAGTGCTCTGACCTGAGGAAGGCCTGGGTATTTGTACTGAGGTAGTCGGAACGTTGGCAGGTGAGATATTTTATGATTGGGCCACGACATCTGCGCCTTGCGTCTATGGATACGCCTGGGACCCGCTGCATTGTAAGGCGTAAGGCAAAGCAGGACAAATTTTCGTGGCCAATCTCGCCGCAGCAATGGTAACCATCATTCTTCTCTGACAGAATATCGTGTGAGAGACTTTGCAGACTGAAATACACCCCTGTATGTGCGGCCCGTGTCGATGCTCCCTTCGATCTGTTGATGCTCACGAGAAAAGGGAATCATGAGGTTAAGCTGCTTTGGTTGGCTTGGATGTGATTGTTCTCGCGCCGCTCAGTTTGCAATAGTGGGGGGAAGCTTGTTGTAAGACTGCAGGGTATTGAACTATGGTGTCGGGCATTGCCTGGTGGCAGTACAGCGATGGTCGAGCCAGGAAACATTCACTGATGGGTGGCCGTTTGTGTGTGAGAGCGCTAGCTCCGTAACACACGCAGTGAGAGAGTCGATGTGGTGAGCAGGACTAGGCCACAAGAGCCTCTGGAAGCCTATTGCTCTAACTTATGTGAACTCCGTGTTTACTTTCTCAACGTCGGAATCCGGACTGAGTAGCTGCACTCTGCGATGCGAAGAAGACGTCCACCACTATCGAACGCTCTGCAGCACTAGGGAAAGGCGTGGTGGACGGCTGTCAGGAACAATTTTAACAAATCGAGCATTCTTGTGACCGGCGGAAAATCATGACCGTGTGCGAAAGGCAATTAAAGACCAACCAATACCGGAGCTTTGATGACGCTAACGTTAGCCTGACACCGTATCGTTCATGACCGTGGCATGTGCTCTCAAACGCAACTGGGATGCGTTGCTTGAAATCGGTGGCAAGATAGAAGTTGCAATTTGGCTTATTGCTATGATGATTCTATCTGGAAACTCTATGTCTACAGTATACTACACTAAAGTACACAGCTCTTTCGCTTAAGGGGATGAACCAACATAACTCCTTGTCTTATGCAATGCCTAAGTCCCTCACAGTGCTGGCCATCGCACCCGCAACGCGTCGAGCCACCGGTCATACATGCATGACTCCATGGCGGAGACATGGGGTAAAGCTCCAGAACCCTTAATAAGCTTGTCCAACTCTTTCTCTTCCGAACTTTTCGATATCTTCCCGGGTGACCATATCTGGCTGCTCTCTCTGCTGGAAACTTGTGCGCTCTGGCGGCGATGATGACTTTTGAGGTGTGGGTTGTTTTGAGAAAGAACGAGCTTAGTGGGCGAAGCACTTTTGGCCTCGTCGTGCTTCATACCCTTCAATGCCTTCGACGGTGTGCGCTGCACAGCGCTGGTCTCTCCAACTACCTCCGAAACCTCTCGAGATACCGGGACACTTCTCTGCTGAGGGAGCATATCTCTCAGCTTTGGGTCTTCCTCCATTTTTCGCACAATGCTTTGCAATATGTGATAAAGTCCTTCAGGATCAGCCGCCTCGAGGTCAGAGAATGCTTCTGCTACCCTGCTCACAGCCTCTCGTCGAGCTTGATTAGCTGTGTCATCCAGGACATCTTGACAAGATATGCCAACTGCCTGAGAATAAAGTGTTCTCCCAAGGCTTGCTTCCTTGCTTTCGGCAACTTTTGTGCTAGCTTGAGAAGAGAATCTCGAAAGAGGTGATGGACTATAAATTACTGATCCCTGCTCGAAACCGCCCGATGCGCTTCTCCCGGTGCCATGGTCGTGTCCGTCGATGAGCTTAAGAGATAACGCGGAGGAAGTTTGCGAAGGATCCTCGTTCTCGATGCTGCTGGTAGGAGAAACCCTTCGGAACTGTCTCATGGTAGAAGGGCTGTTGCCAAAGGACACGTTCACTCCAAGTGGCTCTCGCTGCTGAGTGCTCGGTATGCGTTTCCTGGTAGTTGACCGTCGCACCGACGAGTTCGCCTCAGGAAATTGTTGTGATGCTCGTCTTCCTGGCGTTGTGTCAAAATTCACATCTTCCGTACTCGTTGCCTCAAGTGCCAGATTAACACTGGAGGCACGCTGTTCGTTCCATCGCTTCTGGGTGTCAGGTACACTTGGTTGTCTAGTAGAGGCTGCTCTCACCGTGTCGAAGACCCACTCATCGTCATTCTCTGCTTGAGAGACCTTGAGCTGTCGAAGAGTCTCTGCGTAGTATTTCAGATGCCTTTCTCCTCCTCGCCATGCCTCCCACTCCTGCTTCATTTGTATCAGCTCTTGCAGGCCTTCGACTCTTCCAGCATGCCGTATAAACCTATGCTTCAGCATCTGCTTGGCTGTCGGCCGCTGTTCTGGGTCTTTGATTAAGCATAATGAGACAAATTCTTTAAACTCCTTGGACCATTTTCCTCCTTCTAACCGAGGTGCTGGCTGCTTTGGTATCTGGAAGAGGACTTTCATGGGGTGCACATTGGCATGGGGCGGCTGACCATTGGCAAGCTCCATCGCAGTGATACCAAGAGACCAGAGATCCGCCCGAGCATCGTGACCTTCTTGCTGTATGACCTCAGGTGCCATCCAGAACGGCGTCCCCACAAAAGTATTCCTCATGCTCTTCAGGCCGGTGAGCTGTGCAGCGACGCCAAAATCTGCCAGCTTCACCCTTCCGTCCATCCCCAACAGCACATTTGCTGCCTTGATATCACGATGCAGTTTTCCTTCGCCGTGCAGATACGACAAGCCGAGAAGCAACTCACGGCAGATGATTGCAATGTGCGACTCCGTTAGGTGATGAGGTGGAGGCTTCAGCAGATCCGCACACGAACCCCCTCCAAGATACTCCATGACAATCCATAGCGTCTGTTTCCGCAGGAAGGCGGACTTGTACTTCGTTACGTGAGCAGATGCACAAGAGCTCAATACAGCGAGCTCAGATAAAATATCGCTGAGGTCTTCTTCGGAGGACTCGAGGTCAATCTACCACAGGATCAGTATCTGTAGCATGGAAGTAGCATCCGTTATCGCAGGCCTACATGTTTCACTGCAACAATTTCGCCGGTGGCTTTCTCGATGGCCTTGTATACTATTCCAAACGAACCACTGCCAAGCTCTTCCAGCATCTGGTACTTGGCAGCCAGCTGCTCTCCGTCTGCTTCATCTTGCTGGATCTGGAAGGGAGATGAGGAAATGTGTGTCGCATACGAGGGAGACGGACCATCACTAGCTGCCCGTCGCAGTGGTTGGCGATCAGCTTTCGCTTGAAGAGGCGTCAACGTAGCCATCTGGAGACTAAGAATTCTTCCTTATGCTGAATTATCTCCATGTACAGCTATCATGATATCGATTCAAACGTACCGAGAATATAACACGATCATACAGCGTGCAGACCTCGTGGTTAAGTGCGTGCATTGTGCGGACGAGACCCACCGACATGACGTGGGGTCGTCACCATGGCAACCGGTTACGCTTTGCTCAATTGATACTGGGACTCTACGATCTTAGCCCAGGGGTTAGCTCCGCTTTCAGGTCTATACAACGATCAAATCTACAGCGGGCGTTAGAGCCGAGGGTCGCGCAAGTTTCAAGCACCAATTGCGACGCTTTACGGGCCGCACGAATCCACATTGTTTGCGCCTTGCATTTGGGAGTCGCTTTGTAGTGCCTGCACCGAAGCTGAACCGAAGCTGAATTTTCACCGTCGTCGAAGAATATTATCTGGTTTCAGGTGGGCTGAACGGCGCAGTAATGGCTTCACTGTCGTCTAGACGACAAGCACTTGTTCGGTAACGAACGGCCTCTTACAATGCCGAGCCTGTTGGTGAACTCTTATGTCGAACTGTACAACTGCCGGAAATTAACATATTTTGACATGATAGGCAAGGAGGAGGTAAAGGAGAATCAATATTTGGTCTTGCCTGCTTCTCTGCACCCTTTAGGCCGATCCGAATGACAAGGTAAGGACATACTAGGCCCATTGCTTCGAAAACAATTGCTCAAGCTACCTTGGGAAATGTCCTTTCCGCTTTCTGCCTTTCACAGGAGAGGCATCTTCTCCGGCAACGGTTCACTATCATGTTTCAGAATTCAGACACTACGGAGTCATGCTTCGGATGCGATCTTACTAGAAGCGCAAGCCACTGTGAGGTAAGGAGAAACTTCATGGTTTACTGCCCAAATTCAGTATCTGCACTGTCGTGTCTTGCTCAAGCTGGCAGTCTGTAGCTCGCACAACTTGCGTGTTTCGCCCGGTCGGCTATTCCACTCGATATTGATCACTGAAGTTTGATAGGTCATATGTCCTGCAGTGACTGCAGAGGTCAATTGATACGAAGATGACCAGATTTACCAGGCCAGATAGTAGTCAGAGATGCTGTCCTTGACAAGCAAAACCTCACCCATGATCTTGCAGCCCGCACGGGCCGCCTCGGCGTCTAGTCCGTGACCTTCGAACCAGACGCCCGTATCGACTGCCACATCTACACCTCACCGTTCCAATGGAAGTCCCAATCTCGGCGTCTCCCGTATCGGCACTCTGTCCATTGCCGAAGCCTTCTACATCTTGAGACATGCAGACCTCGCTACTTATGAGCGTCTTTGCCTTTAGTGCTTCAATCTATATACCGGTGTCGCGGTAATTCGCGAAGTGGCACGGCGAGGGTAATTCACTCGAAGGGAATGAACTCGATCAGCTGCCGGGTCATACGAACACAGTGTCGGATACGCCGCGTATTGCAATGTGGCAGGGGTGGGTGAAGACATATACCGAGCCAAAAGCTGATTTGTCGAGGAGGATGGAGAGAAACGGTTGGAGAGATGCACGGAGTCACTGACGGGAATACTGAAGCCTATGCAGAGGTATCGGCAGAGGTATCTTGATCCTTTTGGGACGGATAGGAGTTCGAAAATTGGGTTGATGTTGACGGAAAATTTGTGTACTATCCAGGCAAATATGTCAATTGATAGCGGATGATCCATGCGACGTAAATGTACAGGGGACATTACTTGGTGATGGCGGTCTGATGCCGAAGGAGATGGTGGCTCACTGTGGACTTGAGAGCCTCTTCACCGATTCCGCGGTAGGCCGGTACCGGGTGACCCTTTCCGCCTGTGAATGAGGCGGAGATGCTTCAGGCGGCGTCAGGTACTTGCCTTGGCGTAGCTGTGGAAATGCTCCGTTCAAAGATACAGTCATCGTCGGCGTAGGAGCAGTGACTGGATCAACTGTGTTGAAAGACATCGTCGTCAGATAGAAGTTCTGTCTCCATTCTGTCCCTAACCCTCGCTCGTCTCTACGTACGTTGCTCACCAAATATGAATATGAGATTGACCCCGACATAGCATGACATGGTATTGTCCCGTTGGCGGGCGATCAAGTACACTGTCGTGACAGTAAGGCATTCAGAACATTCTATGTGGGTCGGTGCCTTGCAGAAAGTGGGGACGATGGTTCCAGCCGATAGCCTACCTCGGTAGCCGTGCTACTGAAGAGCAAGCCGACACATAAGCTGACAACACGTCTCCGGCAATACCTTACCTGAGAGCATACCTGCCTCACCATCATTGCGCGTGAGCTATCAGACTGACCATACGCACAACAATGGTAACCGACCAATTCGGAAGCACCCTGCCCTGGGCCGAGCCCCCGTGGTACACCGGACGACCCTCCCCATACTACAAGGACTCGCATCGCCATCTCCGCAAGGTCGTTCGCCAATGGGTCGAGGACAATGTTCGCACAGATGAATGGGAGGCTGCCGGCGAGGTACCGAAGGAGGTGTACCTCAAGACCGCCAAAGACGGCCTGTTGATGCCGATCGCCGCTGGGCGCAAGATTCCCGAAGAATGGTATGGCTATCCGATCATAGGCGGCATCAAGCCAGAAGAATGGGATGGCTTTCACGACATGGTTCTATGGGATGAGCTGTATCGTGGAGGGGCGATCTCATCTATTTTCGTTGGGTTGGTAAGTTTACTGTCGCTGAACAATGCGCAAATCGAGTCCCAAGCTGACTCTCAGCCTACAGACCGTCGGTGCCCCGCCAATCCGCCAGTACGCGTCCCCTGAACTTCGCGCCAAGATCCTGCCCCAGATTCTCTCGGGTCAGAAGCGCATCTCCCTAGCAATCACCGAGCCTTCCGCGGGCTCCGATGTCCGTAACATCACCACCACAGCGGAAAAGACTGCCGACGGTCAGCACTACATTGTCAACGGCGAGAAGAAATGGATCACCAATGGTATGTTCTCAGACTACTTCTGCACGGCCGTTAGGACCGGTGGGCCAGGCGCCCAAGGTCTCAGTTTCCTGCTGATTGATCGACATCTCCCTGGCATTAACTGTAGAAAAATCGAGATCGGTGCCGGCAAACTCAGTGCGACGACGTATATTACGTTTGAGGATGTCAAGGTGCCCGCGGAGTACCTTGTGGGCGCCGAGGGCGGCGGGTTCAAGTTCATCATGTCAAATTTCAACCATGAGAGGATCTGGATTGTGTTCCAGGCTTTGAGGGGTGCCAGAACTTGTCTAGAGGACGCCTTTGCGTGGGCGCAGAAGAGGGAGGTGTTCGGGCAGACACTGATTTCGCAGCCAGTCGTGAGGCATAAGCTTGGGTTATGTGGGAAGAAGGTGGATGCACTGCAGGCTTGGACCGAGCAAATTGTATACGAGCTGGATCATCTGAGTGAGACGGATGGCAATAGATTGCTTGGGGGCACCACTGCTCTTCTGAAAGTTGAGGCTGGTATGGTGGGCAAGTTTGTTGCGGACGAATGCGTGAAAATTATGGGCGGGCTTGGTCTGACGAAGACCGGACAAGGCGCGCGAATCGAGGCCATTTCCCGTGGTGTCATCGGTCTAATCGTGCCCGGTGGTTCGGAAGATGTGATGATAGATCTGGGTGTAAGAGAAGCTCTCAAGTTGAGTAAAGCTCGGGCGAAAGCTGCCATGTCGAAGCTGTAAGGCGATTGAGATGCGTGCGTAACTATTTTCATCGAAAGGTCAGTGCAAATATTGGATTTAAACAAAAATAACTCTAAGTCGTCAGCTCTGCCCAAGATGCTTCCATCGGTTTATGATCCTTCCTTGTGAACTCCTTTGTAGATGCTGTAATGCTGTCCTCTGATTCATCATCGCCGTCTTCACTTGCATTGCGTATCTCGACACGCCCTTCAAGCTGTCTCTGAGCAACGGGCGAGTCAGTAGGCCAATTATCCCATGCCTCATCATCTTCGTTGACATCCATCAGCTCTGCCAATAAGCTCGGCGGGCACTTCGAGTCGGTGCTCGATTTGGATTCGTGGTCTTTGGTCGGACTAGGGGCTGCGTTCTCCTTCCGATTTGCGACATTTTGTGCCGTTTGTAGACCAATCACCTTCTCCTGTTTTGTAGGTCTTGGTGTCTCAATGCCGAATTCGTTCCAAAAGCTGTCCTTCTCAGGCTTATACTCATCTTCACTCTTGCCCTTCTTGTTGCCAACTCGTCCATGTCGCTCACACGTGAATTCTGTGAGCTTTTTGTTCGTCTTGGTACGTTTCATGTCCCGCCGTTGCTGCTCAACCGGTATACCATTAACGGGTTCATCTCCCACAGTAGCTTGCCTGATATCCTCAACAAAGTTCCAGAAGCCCTGGCTCACTCCATCGTACACTTGCTTGCTTTGCTTCACGAAGACATCAGCTCCAGGCGGTAGCGATTTCCGGCTTGCATGGGCCAGATCTTTGTATGTCCTGCCGAAATTCAGCTGCGCTGCACCCGTTGCCGAAGTGGCAATCATTTCCTGCAAGGTTTGTTGGCGAGACAGCGAGGCTCCGGAAGGTCTTCTACCACAGTTCTCAATCTCGCCTGAGAACTCGGAAGCTGTTGAGTTAGCACTTGTCGGTTGCTGCCTCGTGGAGAGACTAGTCTCTGGCCTAAACTTCGCCTTGTTGCCACTTGGCGCATTTTCACAGTTGGTTTGCAGCAGACTCAATGTCCTCGTATGCCTGCCTGCAAACACGCGCCCTCCTTTCCCCTTGCTACCATTCGAGTCGGACCTTGCGTAGTCACTCTCCTTCATGGCAAGCTCTTTCATCTTTCTTTCCCGTGCTTCGCGTCTCTTTGTTCTCTCTGCCTCTCCGTCCTCTGCAATACTCGGAGCCGCATTCCTTGACACAGGGCCAAGCTTGACAGTTTTAGTACGTAGTTCTGCCTGTTTCTTCTTTGCCTCGAACATAGCCCACTGTCTCTTCAACCCTGTCAGATCGGATTCTGCCTTTTGTAGCTCCTCTTTCAGTTCCATGACTCTTCTCTCCTGACCTGCGATCAGCGTCAGAAAGTCTGGGCCTTCGCCCGGCACTGCTCCATCTTGTAACTCTTCAGGAGAGGGTATCGGCGGCGTTGGTGTTCCGACGCGATACGGAGAGGAACCCGTTGGTGATTGCGTTAGGGAAGACAGAGACGCACTGTGCGGTAATTGAGAATCGGAGGCTGTCGGTATAAGGATCGGGAAATTCAGTGACAGCTTCTTGGTGTGCCTAAGCCGCTGTTCAAGGACGGTCGAAGTGTCATTGGCTATTATGGCACGACGCAGCGTGTTGGGTAAATCTTCAACTGTATCACTCCCAGTTGTTTGTGTTGTCCTTGTTTCTGCACTAGTAGACACCGTTGTTGACATGTTCGCCGATATGTTGTCGTTCTTCAAAGCCTTAGTCCTGCTCCCTGATCGAGCTCGGTGTTTCTGCTTCCTGAATCATGAAATGAAGGTCTAAGCACGCCCTGAAATTGTCATAGCGGCTGAAACGAAGTAACGAGAACGCTCAGGCCAAGTCATATCCGAGTCACCCGAATACAAGAAAGAAAAGTAGAATCAATGGTGCAGACCTAGAGCATTGCCTTAAACCACTGAGAGACCGAATTGGTTAATTTCACAATCTCATGCACAGGAGTAAGCCAATCCCGGCAGCCATGCAAGGTACCCGAGAAAAGGGCAGGCCGCCGAACTCTTGGCCTTGAACTACAGCGAGCCACCCTGCCTAGCAATGAAGGGACGTCACAGGATCGGACTTTGAAGGGTTATGCGATTTGAAGACGCCTTGCGTTAATATTTGGATAAGCAGCCCTTAGAATACCAATCTCAAGGCTTTGTTCTTATTTATTTGCGCTAGAAAAGTACTACCCAAATGCAACCTGTTCTACAAAACGATCCAAACACTGAGTCCAACAACGGCACCTATAATGAGGATGGTCAAAATAGCAGCTCCTGCCCTGTCTCCTGTTGTGATAGGGTTTCTCTTGAATTCGTCTTCAGGATTGTGAGGAGCATCGTTTCCAGCGTTAGGGTCACTCTTTGAGCTGCCACCAGTCGTAGCTGTAAGTGGCATCATGTCTTCGGTGATCTGCGTTGCACCAATAACTGCTAGCGCGCACATCTAAGAAATATTAGCATGGAACCAGTTTTATGTAATCTGAAGCGTTCCTTACCTGCTGACCAACGCCCTTACTTCCGTCCCACACGGTGGAATACCATTGTCGTCCGCATTCCCTGCCGTTATTTCCTCCAACGCATTGTCCGGCGGCAGCAGTAGCACTTGCCTGAAGCTTCGGCATAATAAGGTCTTTCGTGTAAGGTGCAAGGAGAGTCGTGACGGCCATCCATCTCGAAAGATAAGCCTTGAAACTGCTCTGATCGTTGTTGCAATTTAATGAAGCCTCGCACAACATCTCAGTCATGATGTTGCCACCGTACTCTTGTGGGAAGAAAAGGAAGAGGGCGCCGTCGATGATATTGTCGATTCGAGTTTTCCATTTCTCGTCACCACCAGTGAGATCGTACATCATGGCAGCTCCCATCAAGTTGATGCCATAATTGTACGTCCATACATAGTGCTCAACATCACTGCAGTTGTTGTTGGCATCCGTGTTGTCCCAGATGTAAAGGTGGCCATCTTGTTCTTGGAAGAGCAAAGAGTTTTCCATCCAGGTATAGACTTTGTCAGCCCAGTCAGCATAAGTTTGATTTCCCGTGTATCGAGCTAAGCGAGCAGAAAGCTGGAAGAAGCCCCCGTTGGACACGGTGTTTTTCAGATTGTAGCCAGCGTTGAACGAGTAAACTTGCCATCTAAAGCCACCGCCGCAAGTGGCAGTCTCCCAAAGAGGTACCTGGAAGTTCCAGACTGCCTGTGCGAGCGCAAGCCAGGAAGGAAAGTCACCGCCGACGTCCGGTATGCCAGCCTCAGCTGCCTCCATTGCAGCAAACCCCCAAAAATCTTGATCATCAACACCCATATTCTTTGATTGATTCGGAGGGTTGTAATTCTCTTCCGGCCCAATCTGAAACTTCAAAGCCTCGATTACTGTAGGCTGATAGCTTTCGTCACCTGTATATTGCCAATAATTTATCAATGCTCCCCACATTGCGCCGGCTTCCCACCAGTAGTAACATTCAAGTGACTGACAGGGTCCGGGTAGGATACCAGGCACCTGGCCTGATTCATTTCCTGAATAGTACGTCATCATATCATAAGCGATAGACGAAGTCGCAGACTTTACGGAGTCTGCGCTGCTGATATCTAGTTCGATAGCGCGAGCCACTGGCAGTAAGCATGCCAATGGCAGGTATTTTGCAAGCGTGGACCACATATTTGCGAAAAACGCATCCAAGCTCTTCCAAATGTCACAGAGTACACTCAAAGCCGCAAGATGGCGGCTAGCGAAAGCCGATGGGCTGTCGTGGAATATTGCAACCTAAGCCAGTCGCAGGTTTCTCAAGACACCGTTTGGCGACGTAGGAAAGTCGTATTTGAGGGGATGATGCCGATGCTATAGATTGAATCTAGCGACCGTGGCAAACACAAGATAGCGAAGGTTGCGATGTGTGCCCCTGTGGCAGTAACGATCAAAAGATTGAGGAAGGGACACTTGTTTGGGTCGCAGTTGTCGGACTTGAAATGGTTGCAGCGAGTGTGACGAGATAGAGTTCCTTGGGGCAGGGATGGAACGACGGCGACATTCGTTTTGCGAATACAACCGGCAGCCCGCAAACATGGCAAAATAGCAACGTATCTAGGGTCTCTAGTGACGAACAGCGACAGGTCAGAACCTAGTTTTGGCTAGGCCTCATCTGGAGTTTGTGGTGTTGGGTTGAGGCCATCACAGCCAATTGGAGTCTCTCATGATTCCTCCGCGGCCCCTGAGTGTAGCTAGTGCCTCAAACATAGTATCTGGAGCACTTCCAGGACAAAGCACATTTTAACTTCGAGATTGCACGTCTTGCAAATATAGTCTCCCGTTGTACGTCGCAAAGTAAATTATCCCACTTCACAGTCATAACAGCTTCGCCAAATGCTCGAAATCTTATCGGAGCATTGATATCATTGCTCAGCAGTTCCCCCACGAGCTGGGGAAGCTGGGCAAGCTAAGGTTGAGGCTTAGAGCTCGCGCCAAGTGCTGATTCCAGACCCCAAGCAGTTTTCCAGTTGCGGAAGTCGTCATAGGGGTGTTCCCAGTACGGATATATGTCCATAAAAAAAGCCTGCTTGACCGCAACGTCGGCGGATTTTATGCTATGGTAACGGTAAAACTAATGGCACGAGTACATTCGGCGTTCAGACTCGGAGAATGTGTGTTTGGGAACAGATCAAGATCGTTACACATCCAAAAGCGGCCCGACGCCAAACACAGGCCTGTGCTGTGGTAACAGATCGTTGGAGGAATACCAACACATCATCGCAAGAATTCCCACCAAAATCACAACTCGATAGGCTTTGGTTCTCCCCAGATCTTTGCCTCCGCGATAGTTTCTTCTGCAGAATCAAGCTTGTTGCTCATTTCAAATTCTTCTTTGTGCGACAACATTGTGGTTGGCTAAGCCCGATATCTCCTGATAGCCAAATCGAGTCCAGCGACAGCGAAGATGACAAGAGTAGCCACCTGCCAGCTGATACCGGCCAGTATCAACCCGTCTACGAGCGTCACCATCGGTTGACTACCATCGACTATCGACGCAATCTCACTGTCAGTCTTATGGGGCACTAGAGCATCAACATCAGCAGAGACGAAAATCCAGGTCTAGAATTTCGGTCGCAGTCGGGAAAACTGCTGATTAAATACTCGCACAAGGTGCTACGGAATGAGGTAGATTGTAGCTGACGTGAGTGCGCGCACAAGGGGTAAGACAGCATGTCCGGATCTGGAAGCTGATCAGCTCAAATGAGTTGCCAAATGCTACAATCCGTCTGGCATAGATAGAGCCTTCGTGAAGCAGCCGAGCAGCCGAAATACAGGGCAACCATGAACGTCAAGGTCTTATGGCGTATACCCAAGTAAAGAATGGGGAGCCCGCACGTTGCGAAGGTGACGAGGGAGAAGATCGTAGACGAATAATTGACTGATACCCATAGATAGATGCTTTCTCAGGGCAGGCTGTTTTGTTACCCCGGCAGTCAGTGGTTGGTCTGAGAGCAACCGACTGACATTTTGGTCAGGTGTTATGTTGAATTAGTCGATCCCTGTCGGACATCCGTGGTAGGTTCATGTCAGTGAAACGCATAACTCTTTGTGGTTTGTTGCGTCTCGTTGATTTGGTCATCGTCTCATTGGCAAGATCAAACACCGTCTTGACTTCCAACCACGTTGTCAGCATTTACCTGACATTACTGATAGCATTGTGTAGCCGTCTAAATCGTTAGCTGCGCAAAGTAGGCTCGTCCATTTACCAGAAATACGTGCATGAATGTGTTCCTTGGTCAGTTTTTGAGCATGGGTTACTGAAAGTGCATCAGAGCTCGGCAGACAAGTTCCTAAGACTAGCAAAGCTGTGCTATCGGTATCAGCCTGCACCAGAAGGTTGTCATTTGCAAACGTGTCGCAATGCAGTACTGAAGCCATTTGTGCACCATTCTCCCGCTTTCAGATCGCGTCGGAATAGCTGGCTGCAATTCAGAATCGTTTTCCCCCTAACGCTAGCCAAGAAATTCACATGCGAGTAAACGTGAGTCTCCCTTCTCGGCACGATTGTGCTTCGTTGACTTGCTGCACGTCCGACACGTCCATCGTTAGCAACCGCGCGACTCGCAGAGTATAGCTTTTAGTACCCAAGTGATCGAGTGTTCGGAGCTCTGCGGCCATGAGGCTAATGGTTGCCAATGAGAACGCGCTCTGTTAATGGGACGATTACTCTACATATTCCTGTTGCTGGAGCCACAGTTCCACTGAGACGCGCCTTGACGCCTCGCGCTTTCAAAGCCCCGCTGTAGCATTCGTACAATTATCTTCAGCTGCACATCACGAGCACTCCGTCGAAAACGGCAGAGCAATCTTAACGTTAGCACCTCATCACCTGGTCTTTGCTGACTTAAGCAGAAGCGAAGGATGCTACAAACTGTAGCAACTTCATCGTCGTATTGTCTATTGCTCACGCATCATGTTGACGACCTCACTGCCAATGCTGCCACCTCCAGTAACATCCTTGCTTCCCATTCTGCATGAACACTCCGAGTCTGACACAACTAATATTCATGATGGACGAGCCTCACTACAAACACAGCAACAGCGCCGTACAAGAGGGCACCCTCACCCAAATTATCCTCGCAACGAGCTAGCAATGCTGTCTTATGATGAACGGTTGCTCGCGCAACGGAAACTCGCAATACAAATGTACGGATATTCGTGGCTGAAGCCTGCAGGATGCCTTAAGACGATGCTGGGTCGTAGAGAGGAAGAACTCGAGCGAGAGGAGGTAGAAAGACAACTAAGGGAAGTAGAGATGCAAGAGAGAAATGCTGCTGAGATGGAAGAGACCGAGGCGCAGGCCCGACGCGATCAGCAGGCCGCCCGAGAAGCACGGGGCGAGGATATAGGTGAAGATGAGGGCGAACAAGATCTTGATGACGAGGTTCCAGATATGGATGCGCAAGACGACTTCGAAGAGGAGGACAGCGCAGGAGATGAAGATGGAGGAGATGTCGATCTTGATGATGAGGTGCCGGAAGCTGATAGTGGCTGGGTGTACGACACGACTCGTGATCCTGATACAGACACGGAGGACGAAGAGCCGCGATCATCCTCAAGACCAGGTAATGGTCCTCAGGCACGGGCAAATATGCCAATCAATCTTCAGGGCATCGATAGATCAGGGCAAGCACGTATCGAGTCACACGAGTTGGATGATGAGATGCTTGATGGGGCGGACGTGGGTGAATTCATTCCAGAGGATGATCTTGATGGTGATGTGCCGGATATGGATGGAAGCCTACGAGATCTTGATGATGACGTCCCGACTGCCAACGACGATGATGGCGGATGGGAGCACACTGATACAGAGCTGGAGGAAAGCGACATGGACATTAGCATCATGCCACCTGGCGTTACGGCACAACATTCTTCCATGCCCTTGCCATCCTCACAGAATGGGCCACAACAGCGGCCCCTGCGGTACGGCGCAGCTAGACAGCAGAGCGTTATGAGCTCCGGTATGCGAAGAACATCCGGAAACGTACCATTGCCCATGGGTCCACCTGCACATCCGGCAAGTGCACGCAATGGCAGACGGGGACTCATTCGTTCACAACGTCTTCCACCCAATTATACACCGGACCAGCCAGGAAGTGATATGAGCATAAGCGCATTAATCAGCACAGGCAACACAATCGCAAGTTCAGAGAGGAGTGTTCCGGCTCAGAGAAGCTGGCTGGACCCAGCAAGTGCTAGGCGCAACTTGTTTGGTAACAGCAGAAACGTCGCAACTCAGTCCACAAGTTGGACTTCTGCAGAGGCATCGTCACATCAGTTAGCAGAGGGTGAGTCTCGGACAAACATAGGAGGATTAAGACAAGTCAGTAGTGGGGGCTTGTTCACGCCTTCTCCGAATGCGCAGCGACAACGGCTAGACGCAACACCAATAGAAGAGCCAAGAAGCAGAACTAGGAGCGGAAGAGCTGTAAGTGGGAATAGAGGAGGAAGAAGTGCTGGACCTGTTTGAGCTTATCTATAAGAAGCAGCCATACAGTTCCAGGCCGACGACGCTTGTCTGCAAAAGAAGTTCATTGCTGAGCACGCCAGGAGCGGCTGACTCAACGTACTGATTCACAGCCTAGTACATTGATGTCCTAAGCATGAAGTGCTATGCTGGATTGTTCCCCCTTCTCAAGCATCATCAAGCCTAGCTCGAAAAATGCCTCGACGTTCAGAGACATACTGTCATTCCAATTTGCCATGCGTGAAGCTCAGCTCAAGCATGCATCTTCCGCCAACAGCCGTCTTCACGCTTCTTTAAGAATGTATGCAACGCCTTAACACCCTGCTCTTGATAAATTCGTGTATGCGTACATTTAAACACCACCAAATTTGCCGCCATTGAAATTCAAATTCTCCATCTCCGGCATCGATGCCTCCCACTCATTGAAGTGCGTTGAAAGCATTTGTGCCACGCCATTGTCCTTCCTCTTATGTCGTGGATCATATAAATTGCTCAAAACAACCAAACATAAACAAAAATCAACCAAACAGCCGCAAAGAACCCCAACCAGACTTTCCACCCAACACCCGTCCGCTCCGCCATCCTCAGCATCCTCCTCATTGTTCCCTTCAACTTGACGCTCGTATTCTCAAACGAGTCATTTATAGTCGCTGCTAACGAGCTGCTATCCCTAATCTCATCGCCAATTGCTATACTAAGTTGCTTCAGCTGCGAGACTTTCGACGAGAGCAGACTTGTCTGTGCATTTTCGTTCTGTGCCTCGAGGTGGTCGAGAACAGCGGTAGAGGTGTAGTTGGACTTTGGCGGTGTATATGTGCCGTGGGATGGCGAAGGTTGTGATTGTGGTCGGAAGGGCGATGGGGATGCGTGACTAGGGGTTGAGGTGTATGGCTGCTGTGATTGCTGAGAATAGTAGGGTGAGGAAGGTCTGTTGGGATCTGGGTAGCCGTATGAGGGTCGATTCTGAGAGGCGCTGGAGGACGGACGTGAGCCGGGGTAGTCTGCGAAGAGTCCTGATGCTGCTGCGCCGGGCCGCCGGTTAAGAGATGAGTATCTGTTGGACATTTTCAGGGTTGCGGATGTGTTCGTGGTAGACGATGTATAGAATGTTACGGTTGCATAGTGTAAGAAATCCCAAGTGACTAAGCACGCTGGTGAAACTTGAAGTTAGCTCGCTCAATGCTTCAATCGTTCCTGCTACTGTGTCTCTACCACAGGTCACGACAGTTTGAAGGAAAAAAGGCTGCGATGACGTATTTTGTCCTTGTGCACCGCCATAGTCCTGCCCGAGATTGTAGCCTGGATTCCTGATTTTGCAGGAGCGGCCACCAAATGCTTCTACTATGATTACAATTTTTACTTATACTCATATTCGCCTCTGCCGACTAAAGTGCTGATACAATACCTTCTGGCATTACCGAAGCTCGGCACAGCCTCTCGTTGATATGGTCGCTCCAGGCTGCTCCAAATATGCCAATGACGGTACAGTAGGCCTTGTGCTCAACTGACCCCTGAATGGCATCGTGACCCAATTAAGATCTTGATTTTGATGGCCTGTCAGTCTGTTTTCGATGGGTATTCCTTCGAGCGTCAACAACTCTAAAGGAGGAAATAGCTGTTTGATTTCCAAATTCACCGTCTTGGCTCTTTATGCACGTCTAAACTTATGCTCTGTTTTTCTTGCTCCCAGAGCGGGCTCCCCAACACTTCCAACGAACGCACTCCAACCATGACTGGCCCTGTCCGAGAGGTTACATTTTAGACTCACTGTCAGAGGTATTTATTGGAAAGATTCTAATTTTCAAACTGTAGCACATCCTGGCACCTTTGAAGCCGACCGAAAAGGCACCAAGGAGGCGATCACATGGCAATGCATATGATCGAAAGATTTCTAAGAGAACAAACGCTGCATTTGACAGGCTGCGATTAGCAGCAACAGAAGTTTTCAGATGTTATTTTATGTGATCAAACCACCTTGAGCAACTATTCAATCGATCTGAGAGTCCCACCACCGCGATTTGCAAGCCGGACTATAGCGAATTGCAACGAATTGACAATAGCGCCAAATGAAATGGGTTGGACTTCTCGTCGAAGCAGCTTCAGACGAGTCGAGAGTTGCATGGCGAGATTGGTTGCTGCACAAGAGGATTGACTTTATCGTTAGGCATTCTAAAGGCAGACCGCCAATTCAAACCCAAGGTCTAGAGCTTCGAACATGACATCCAATGAAAGTGGTATCTTTCTTACTCGTCCAGAGCATACCCGCTTCAGATTGCATCTGGCCGGGTCACAGCCACTCTGGCATGTTATCCGCTGTGGTCGAAGTTCATCCTCGATGCATCCGCAAACAGATCGCTGGCCTTGTTGAAGTATTTTTGAAAAGCGCGGATCAGGACTTGGTTGAAGTCAAGATGTCAAGCGCACTAGGCCGAGAAGTCTTCATACCGCATTGTTGGCCGGCAAGGGCCGTATTCGAAAACACATCAGGTGAGGCCCTTAGCCCTTGGTTGCTTTTGTGGATGAGACAGTAGAAAGACGGAAGCTCGATACACAAATACCGAACCCCGAACAGTCAACGGGCAAGTAGTAACGTAGCGCTTCCTCATGGGAATCCCAGCGTCATTGAGCACACCGGCAGCGAAGAAGCGGCGCTCGGTATCAGCAAAGGCCTACATGTTCGTCGCAGGGACTTGCCTGATTTTTGGTGAACGAACGACAAGTGCCGAATGCAGAATTTATGGACAGCAAGAATCTCTGTCTCTAGCTATACTTCAACGGCGTTCTGTTCAGTTCAGATCTGCTTTCTTCAGTTCCTCACAAAATGGACTGTGCTTGAATGCTCGGTAGGGGACGACCGTCGGTACCGCTCGGTGTTCGTTGCCCGAACCAATGATCGCCTTGCGCGCAAGACGAGTTCCCGCAGCGCCAAAAGTGATGGAAAATCAAAGTCAACGCATGACGTTAAAGGCAAAAGGCGGGGTTCCCAAGATGCTGCGAGATCGTATCACACCGTTTACCAAGACTTTTCGTTGTGGTAAATACCCACCGCTTGGAAGTGTTCATCGGGGCGAATCAAGCCAAAATTGTTGTCATCTGCATATCGAGGCTCTTCTAGAACCACAGCTCTTCTGGAACCGCGGCTCTTCGTCGAAAAACTTTGGCCAGCCTTCTCCAAAATTGCGGGGAAGACTTTAGCTTGTCTTGTCCTTTTGGTGCCTCAGGCGCTGCTGATATTGTAAGATTGGTGCAATGAGGTCTAGAAAATTGAGTATGAGGTTTCTACGCACTTGCAAGTTGACATTTGTGTTCCCCGAGTTCTTCGTCGTTATGACCTAAATTTGCGCAACACTCGGTGTGTCCGAAATACCACGTTGCTCTCATGATGGAGTCACCAACGAAGCCGATCATCTCCCCAAACGGCTCAGCCACCTAGTGTCTAACCTACTTTCAGACTAGAATCTGTTCAAAATGCTTGTTAAATTATCGTCTGCGTTTCGCAAGCCGATGATTGTACAATTTCGATGGGTCCTGCTCCCACAATAGTCGTTTTTGTTGCGGAACTGAATTACCTGCATGACGCTTGGATAGTGGTCGGACAGCCGAGGATCAACGTGGACGGTGCTTACATCCACCAATATTCTCTCGGATCATATTCTTAGGCTGGCTAGTCCTGGGACAACCCTACCACCGATTCGTACACCGAGCCAGGCACCGAACACACCGAGCAGCATTCTCTAGGACTTCAATCTACTCATCATCCACATAACGATGCGTGGTAATTTGACTTATGCGCTTATCAATCATGCCCTCCAGCCTCCAGGCCAGCTACGTACTCGGAGAGACTCACAGATCTGGGGCTTGGCGCCCCCCCGGCCCCAGCCTGCATGGCGAAAGCTTCTGGAAGCAGTCGGGACAAGCGGAGGCTAGTGCAACTCTGGCTCATGCATGACCTGTAGCAGCATTCAACACCTGTCAGAAGGATGTTTCTGCCGTTGATTATGCGAGAATATGCATGAACCTGGTGCGTGTCCATCCTAGTCTCTCTTCTGTGATATACTGCTGTCAGAAGCAGCCCCTCGGTCTGAAGGTTTATATGTAGGGCAAATCCTCTTCCATTACTTTGAATCCGACCAAGCTTCACATCACCGTCTCTCATAAAACTTCAAGATCGTGACACAGAGATTATGTCTGGAAAACAAGACAGCTCTCCTTCCTCTACACCTCCGGCCACACACACCGAGCACTTGGACATCAGGCCTAAAGACTACAGAGCTACTTCCGTTCCAGGCCTCCCACCTCATCAGGAACATGGCGTTGCCATTGACCACAAAATACCACAAGATGATGTGATCCAAGCACAACCAGACCTCCTATGGAGCAGAATAAGGCATTACTTGCGAGAGCCGTTTGCCGAATTCTGGGGCGTTTTCATACTTATAATGTTTGGTGATGGTGTTGTGGCTCAAGTCGTCCTTTCAAACGGCGAGAAAGGCGACTACCAGTCCATCTCATGGGGCTGGGGGCTTGGTGTTATGCTTGGAGTCTACACAGCTGGGATATCAGGTGCACACTTAAATCCAGGTAAGCAGTATCTGCTGGTGCTCCGCGCCATTCTATAAATCCGGCCATAACTAATCCAATCAAAGCCGTCACGTTTGCCAACTGTGTGTTCCGCAAGTTTCCCTGGCGCAAGTTCCTTCCATACGCCTGTGCTCAAGTACTTGGAGCTTTCTGCGCCTCAGGAGTCGTCTACGCCAACTACAAATCTGCGATTGACGTCTTTGAAGGTGGGCGACAATTTCGCACTGTCCCGGGCTATTCAGAGACCGCGACAGCGGGCATCTTTTGCACCTATCCAGGTAAGATCATAGATGATTACTATGCGTCAACAAAAGTCTGACATTACCAGCTGAATTCATGACACGAACGGGAATGTTCTTCTCCGAATTCATCGCCAGTGCGCTTCTAATGTTCCTTATCTACGCACTGAAAGACGACGGAAACATCGGTGCCGGCCCACTTACACCTCTGGGTCTCTTCTTCGTCATCTTTGGTATCGGTGCTTGCTTCGGCTGGGAAACCGGCTATGCGATCAACTTGGCCCGTGACTTTGGGCCACGAGTCAGTAAGTCGATTCTGGATCTTTTATCGCTGAAAGCAGTCACTGACCATTTACAGTGTCATATTTCCTTGGGTACGGACGCGAGGTCTTTTCGGCAGGCGGCTACTATTTCTGGATACCCATGGTTGCGCCATTCTTTGGCTGCACGTTTGGTGGCTGGCTGTACGATATGTTCATGTGGACCGGAGAGTCACCTATCAATACTGAGGCGGCCGGGCTTGCGAGACTGGCACATCCGAGCAGGAAAGTGTGGTCGAACACGTATGAGGAGAAGAGTGACGCAACGACACCTGTTTGAACGCTATCAGGGCGTGACAGGTAATAACGCAAAGATGCTTCTTCCCAAACCACATGGAACAAGCAGAAATCATTTCTGTACACAGACCATCAGACATCACCAATCTATGTCCTTGTACATTGTGATATCTTATAGCCTGTTGCGACATCGATGCTAATAACATGCGTGTCACTCATCGTAGCTATTCAGGAACTCGACTTTGCTTCTGCCTGTCTCAATCGTAGAAGAGCCTTTTGAACAAGCATGACTCGCCCACCCTTGTCCAGTATCAAATCCCCCTCATAAGGTGTCGCTGATCATAGTTACTGTGTATGTTCCCGTGGAGGCTCTCGACGATCGATATCGTCGGTCCAAAAACCCTAGCTCCAGCAGCAGGGAAACGACACCTCCACAGAACATTTTGTGAAAGTCAAGACGAGAATACAGTGCAGTCTGACTGCAGAGAGAATGTATTGTCTAGTGCTGCGAGCAGGCAGCAAGTACGGCCGTGAAATACGAGGCAGGATGCGCCGTTTCGGTGGGTGCAGGGATTATGCCAGCAGGACAAGAGTTTGCGGTGACGGCTCACGAGCTATGTGAAATCTTTGGTGGTGCCGAGGCACTCGGTGAACGTGGACGTTGTTGGGTAGCTTGACATTGCGCAAAGGTGTTTGATCTCAGCGGCCACAGAATCGAAGTAACACAGCCACGTAGGGGGTCTTACTAGATTTTCGAGCGTCAGCAAAGCGCGGGAGACAGCACTTGAAATACCATTGTTTGCGAGCTCATTTGAACCAGCCACGTCAAGGGACTATATCACAAGATGCTGAAGAGAGAGTTCGCAGGATTCATAAAGATGCTCAAGCAATCACGACTACCCAAGCGTTATTGTTCTAGAAGGCCATCACAACCGTCCTGTCCACAACGCTAAGTCCATGAGGGACGATAGCTCCCTGGGAACTCGTTGATAGGTAGCATGACCCAAAAGCGCAGTCGACCTGTAGTGCCAGCCGAAACTGCTGCAGCGCAAACCGAGATTACAGTTCTATTCGTGGCTTCCATGAAACCTGCTCAATCATAGCCCATTCGTTCAAAAATGCCAATGCAAAATTCGTTGCCTCGAAAACAGTCGTCGAGACATCAAGAGGTAAGTAGAAGTCCTTCGTCAGTTCCTTTGGGTTGAGCTTCTCGGGATTGCGCTTGCTGAAATCCTTCGTTCGCCGAGACCAGGTGCCAGGATACTGTTCTTCGATTAGATCGTATGGAAGCAGCTTCGAGCCATCTAGCCATGCGTTTCTCAATTCTTTCGAGTTTTGGATCAGCTCGTCACGGAGCCTGAGGAAGGCTTCTTGTTTCTTGGTACTGTCATCTGAGCTTCTTGTGTTCCCGTCACTGCCCGGCGTGGGAGCAGAACCAATGTGATCGTCGGGCAAAGTCTCTCTGGCAAGCCGTTTAAGGTTCTCTTGATGAAAGCACTGCCGCCAGACAGCGCCGAGCTGGACGACGAGCCCATGCAGATGCTTGTAAGGTCGTGATTGTTTCAATACCATGTTAAAATAAGGTACAATCGTGGCCCAACCAGGATCGACGTGCGGCCGAGCTTGAGCTTGAGCTGCAGAATTGAGCATAAAGCAAAGCAAAGCCTCGATCAAGAGCACGACGCCTTGTTGCCTACTCTTTCCTTCGCCTTCACTCGCAAGTCTTGAGCCTTCCTTTTTCAAGGTCCTGCCAAGTTGGAATATCCGGCTATTTAAGTTCGTCCATGCTGCGTATTCTTCGTTCTTTGCAGATGCTGAGGTTGGAGCTGGCGAGGTCTTTGGCTGTAAGGATTGGCTTATTGCTAGTGGCGTAGAGGTGCGGCCTGCCTCTTGTGAAGGTGTTCGTGCTTCAGCGGTCTCCGCAGAGGCTACTCTCTGCATCGTGGCTGATTTCAGCTCTTTCTTCGGTGTCGAAAACGTGGATCTGGGTTTTACCGAGTGCGGTGGTGTTTTACCAGCAGTGTCCGGTCTTGGTGTCGTAGGCCGCTCAAGCTTAAAAGTTGGTTCGAGAGAGGAGGCTGCGACCTTTGGTCTTTTGGCCGATGTTTCGGAAATAGGCTCGGCAGGCCGCTTCTTATCACATTTTGGAGGATCGACCTTGGAACTTTGCTTTGAGGACGACATTCGTTCCTTTTCGGAAGCTAGTGTTGTCTCTCTTCTCGGTCTAGGTGTAAGTTTTAGCAGCATGTCAACTCGCTTGTAATTCTTCTTGCCATATCGGAGCACAATGATATGTGTCTGTCGTGGTCTTGGGCTTGCAGTTCGTCCATTCGGAAGAGTTGAATTGGTCTTTATGGCTGTCGCGGATGATGGCTTTGCAGTCGGTGAAGCACCTGTCGTGACCGCAGCAGAGGACTTCGCTGCAAGCTGAGTTTCGGATCGGCCACGTCCAGGAGATGAGTCTCTCACGCCAGAATCCACTCTCTTGTCACCTCGAGTGGGAGAGCCTACGCTCTTTAAAATGGAGCGAACATCTTCGCTTCTTTGCAGAGGAGTAGCGGCAGCAGCCCTCTCAAGAGCTTGTGGTAGCTTGGGAGAAAGCAGAATAGGAAGTTCTCTTGGCTTCGGCTTCTTTCCAGTTGCAGGCATGTCAGGCGAAAGTAGGGCTGGGAGGGCCCTCTTCTCAGAGGGCTCTACTTTGGCTTTGGACCCGTTGACAGCGGTCTTATTCTCTTCAGCGGATAGCCGGCGCTTCTTTGCTGGCCGTTGTGATTCCCTGTCATGCTGCGTTGTGGTTTCTACCGAGGATTTAGATATAGACTGAGGTTCTGGCAAAGCTGGTTCAGGCTTGACATATTTCTTTTCCGCCGCTCGATCAGTGTTTGCTTTGGGTTCGTTGTCAAGCATCTTCGAATCAGCCTCCTCCTTGTGACTTTTGATTGCTTGCTTTCGAATGTCCTCAGCAGGTCGGCGCTCTGGGGTGTTGAGAGCACTCTTGTCCTTTGTCTTGTACTCTTTAAGACTGATCTTCTTTTTGGGCGCGGCCTCCATGGGAGTCTGAGGTCTGCTTGGGTATTCCGATTGCGGCGTAGGTGCTTGCGCAAGAAGCCTTCCGTCTTCGTCGATACGCGTGCCATCCACCCTCAGCAACATCTCATCGTCATCTTGGTGTAGCAGCAGGCTCATGTATTGAAGCTGCTCTTCTTTTCTGTGGAATGGGGTGTTCAGGTACCATCGATTAGGGTCGGTAGTATGTCTTCGGTAAGGAAAGTCGGAAGGTATAGTGATCACATATGGCTGTTTTGGCAAGACGCGATCGCTTACTTCAGCTATTCGACCGTCAAACTTCGCGAAGGGGTTTCGAGACCTGTCAGCGGATGGCCGTTTCTGAGTATGAAATTGACTCTGTGAAGATGGATTGACAGCTCTTTGGGACATAGTGGACACCGGGTTACAGGCGACCTGGAACTGCCTGAAAACTCATTCCAGCTTCATGCGATGCCCAAACAGAAGATGAGACATAGAGGGACACTTGGGCTAGCGTGCGCGCATTGTGATATCGCTGCCGTGCTGTTTTCACAGGCACGACCACGCTTGCCAAGCAATCCTCTCGCCGGACAGTGAATGAGTGGCCTTGCGATGCTGGTTTCGTGACAACAATCTGAGAGTACTTCCCGTGGTTGCAAGGGTTCGTGCGACTCGGTTATCCTCGATTATAGGAGCGCAGTCAAGCAGATGGCTTTGCGTCTGTCTCACGTAGCATGCAACTATGCAGAAGGGTGCGGATGGGATGACGACAATGTCACGGGCGCTGTCGAGTGAAGGACGGTTATGCCGGGGTAGGAGGGGGTCGCAATGGTCTGCTAAACCAGGAAGCTTTTGCTAAGGAACAAAACGTGTCTTCGAAGAATGATGTACGCCTGAGACGACGGCAATATGCGACCGCGAAACGACGACCTTGGAAAGTCAGTGAGCGCGGACGATGGACGGGCGTAGGCGAGGGCCTGAGTGGACAACGGCTTGCGCCAGGCTTGTACTGAATGAGGTTTAGCTCCAGAAGCCGCAACCCTTTGCCTGCTGTGGGACAAATACAGGACAATTTGTTTGAGTCAAGCGTTGTCGGGTGGGCACGGGAAGGATTGACCAATCCTGGCCAATCTACGCCTTCTGCCTCCGCGGAAACGCTAATTGTATTTGCACCACGGTTCCAGTTCGGCGTCTGCATTCGAGGTCTGTTCTCAATGCAAAATTCGCGAAGTCGTTGACACCCTCGCTGACATGTAGTAGCCAACATCGTACATTACTCGTCAGACAGAGCATCTGCTCGGCACGATTTGGTCGCCAGATCAAGGCGGTCCACTTTGTCTATAACGCTGTATAACCAATAACTTTGCGCTCAAATGCTCATTTAATCGTCGACTTCGTGTATGCGCCCATACTGACCTCGGTTGCTGTCACTGCGTTCTCGATTCCTCGTCCTGGACACCATACGCCCTATCCAACCACCCAGACCCTCACCACCGTTTTGGCTTCTGCCTCGAGCGACAGCCTTACCATCAGGTCCAACTTCGATATCGGGAGGGTCAATGTCTAGCCCAGGTATAGCGTCGTTTGCACTGAACGCACCTGGGTATGGTGATCCTCTTCGAATATCCATGGATGCCGGAGATCCAACGCCCATCAAGGAACCTCGCTCGGCTTGAGTCGATGGTGTTGGCATGGCTGTGGTTGCATCGCCGAACAACGCATTCATGTCTTCCAAGCGCACATTTGCAGTCTCCGGATAAAGGAAGTACACTGTGTTTGTTAGAAGGGGTACCTCAGAGCGGCTGGCGGCTCGGCTTACCAAGAACAAAACTCACAGCACAAAAGAACGCATGAAGCAGGTATAGTCGCCATTTAATAAGCTCCTGAAGAATCGGCGTCATCTCACCGACAAGCCAATTGAACGCCCAATTGCTTGCTGTACTCAAACTGGCACCTTTAGCTCGAATGCTTAGTGGTAGGATCTCAGGAGGATAGAGCCAGGGAATAGGTCCCCAGCTCGCACCGAATGCTGCGTTGTATATCATAACGAAGATAACGACTAGGGTTGGGGTCCATCTGATGTCAATGAAGAGGAAGTAGGATATCAATGACAGTGAGATGATCATAGCTACTGCTCCAGACAGTAGGATCGGTCTCCGTCCCCATCGATCGACCAGGTACCAGGGAGGAATTGTCGAGGCTAGGTAGGTGAAAGAGTTGATTCCAGTCATCAAGATAGCGTCACGGCCGACCCAGCCAGCGGATTCGAAAACGAGGGGGGCATAATAAGATATGACGTTGATGCCGTTTAGTTGAGCAAACGCTTGGGCAGACATCGCGATAAACACTCGCTTGTAGTACCTCTTGAACATGTCTGTGTAAGTTCTTTCGCCTTCTTGTCGTTGTATAAGAACATTCATTTTGATTTCTCGGTACTCTTGACGGGCCTTGTCATTGTGAATGTCACCTTTGCCGTACAGATTAGCAATGACCACGATGCCTTCTTCATCATGATCGTTGTCGAGCAACCAACTGCTTTGGCATTAGCAAATGTAAGAGTACAGACTTGTCTGACTTACCGTGGTGATTCGCAAATGATCAAACTGCCAAGGCCAAGCAAGGCACCCATAACACATTGCATGAGCAATGGTACTCGCCATGCGTAATCGCTCTCAATATAGCTGCAGAAATAATCGACCCAGACACTTGCCGCGTAGCCAGAGATGTTGCCCGTAAATTCTATGCACGCGAGTTTTCCACGATTATGCGGTGGGCTGATCTCTGATTGATATACGGGGACAATGGTTGAAAGGGCTCCGACTCCGAAACCAGCAATGACTCGACCTAGCATCATCATAGGCATGCCATTGGCAAATGTTTGGCACATCCCGCCAAGGAAGAAGACCATGGAGCCATAGAGGATAGTTCTACGGCGCCCGATGAGATCGCCTATCCTGCCAACACATAGAGAAGCGATGAGGGCGCCGACTTCGAGAATGGCAACCATAGTACCAATCTCAGCACGGGTTGGCTGATTGAAGTAGTCTTTGAAGAACGGGCCACTGGGTCTATTAGCATGCGTCGGAGGTGTTGTTTCTTGGGAAGGATTCGTACGTGATAATGCCAGACATAACGCCCTGATCATAGCCAAACAGGAACACGCCTAATGATACAAATACACTAGTGAAGTATCTGGCCAATTCACGTCAGCAGCGAGTAATTTTGCTGTTCGAACACCACATACAAGAGAGGTTTTCCGACCAAGCCGCGGGTCCGGGCGGTCTGGCGATCTGAGGGTGCCATGATGAGAGCGAGGAGCTTCTCGGCTGTGCTTATCTGCCTCGGTGGAGGACTTGGTATGGTGATAGCCTCTTTATCGATGCCAGGATGAGTGTGCTTCCCCTCCGAATCGTCTTGATGCCGAAATGTGACCTTCTTTGACCTTCCTCCACCGTGAGCACGAGTCTCAAGGGTACGGCCTTCACTGTTGAGAGGATCAAGCTCAATGCGGAGAGGGTCCTCCTCGTCAGCTAGCTGCTCTGCGATGTCACCGGTATCGCTCCAGAGTGAGAAGTCGTCGGATTCTGTAGCTGAGGAGTATGACCTCTCCCGCCCTGGACCGTCCTTTTCGTCTACGGCGGAAGTCAACGCGACAGCTGCTTCGTCAACGTGCTCGGTGTGTTGTCGACGGTGGAGGGAGTTGATGGATTTGCCTTTAGGAGCAATGGTGACGGTGAGGGCAGTCTGGAGACGGCCCTCTCGGTGTCAAGGGAAGTATGAGGTTGAAGCAGGCCTCGGTCAAGTTGCACGTGTGGATTCGAAAATTCTCAGAAAGTGGCCGGAGGAGTTCGCAAGTTGAGGGCTTGTGCAGTCTGCTGGATGCTCAAATCCCGGACCGAAACTCGTGAATGGCTCAGATCGAGACCATGTGTGAAAAATTGGTCAAATGTTGTGGAGATCGTGACAACGAAAAGCAGAAGGAGCCTAACTTTGGTCATACAGATCGTGGAAGCGAAAGCACAGGCACAGATCACCAGCCAGGAGAATGCTCATTGATCACCTGGCCAGATAAGGGCGAATCTGGCTTGAGGGCTGATCAAGGCCAAGCTTTGCAAGGGTCTGACTGCTGTGAAACTCTGCCGAGCATGCGACGAACCCATAAGCCAGGCGCAGCGCCATTCCACTTGCGCTCTAGTAATCTTGCTCATCTTAGAAGATTTCAATTCAACAGACCTCACTTCTTGCTTTCAGCATGTACGAAAAGAAATCCAGCTGCTTTCTTGCTTCCAAAATGACACTTTTCGCTTTATCGAGGCGTTTTGGTCATAGAAAGCAAAAATCGGCAAGGTCCACGTCGACGCCACAACCAGGCGTAGCGCCCAACAGATGTAGAATGCTGTGCTCATCGCACGGCTGAGAATCAGAGGGTCAGGGTTTGAAGGCAACTTTCTATATCAGAATGATTGACGAACTCAGGCCATTTCACTGTAACATATGAAAGTACGCTGATGATGCTGAATTGTTTTACTGCTGAGTGATATAAGATCGAAGCCGGGTCATCACTGGGAAGCGTATGAGTAACAGCAAAACCCTACCGCAATGCCAGCGACGACAGCCTGGTGTACGCACATTGTTCATGCTTATTTAACTGGTAGCAAGGAGACTGCTGGAGACTGCTCAAACCCCTCTGTCACACTAGCCGTAAGTTTTGCTGAGCGGTAAGACGCACAGCAGGTCGAGCGCTCTTCTGCCTTGTTCCCAGGTTGGATGCCTCTGTTTTGCGCTGAGGCCTTGCTCTGCAAAGCAACCATAGCAACGGCGCTTAATTAAGCCGACTTCAGGTGGTCAATTTTGTTTTCTCGCGTTGTCATTTCCATGCTCATCGTTACGACTTTCCTGCTACGAGAGTGTTCTTTGGTAGGAATTTGCATGTCTATATTGGGCTACGAAGGTCGTCAAGTAGACTTGGCGAGTCTCTTTCAAACACACGACGGAAACACCAGTAAAGTAATCGACTTTTGTCATGGTCGAGGGGTCGGCTTTGTCGCTGTCAGACCCTTGTAAGGATTATGAAAGAGTCCTAGCTATTATGGAACACCTTTCTCTGTCATTGAAATCTGCTGTGCGCCAAATAATTAAGAAACAGAAAGAAAACCGTAAAAGATGCCATAATGATTCACACGTGACCGCCAAGAAGGAAGAGCCTTCTGCGAGGTATTTGCAAGCCTGTATTCGCTGATCGTGCATTGTTGTTAGACATGTCGCCGCCGCAGATAATTGCCCTGCGAGGTGCCGTTGCCTTTTCAGACTTTCGAAGGCGGGCACTAGCATTACAGGCAGAGCTCGAAGATGTTCGAGGGTGGTTCGTCCACTACGTCGATCTGTTGCAGCCGCTAGACCAACACGCCTCGGATTTACTCAGCAAGCTATTAGGTGATGGGGATGTAAAAGAAGATGTCGAAAACCCTGCTAGTGCGACAACTTTGTATGTCCTACCAAGACCGGGCACGATCTCACCCTGGAGTTCCAAAGCCACCAACATTGCGCAGGTGTGTGGTCTACGACAATTCGTAGCAAGAATTGAGAGAGGTATCAAACTTGTTGTCAAGCTCAAAAATGGGCGGACAAGTCTTACAAATAAACAGCTGGACTTTCTGCATGATCGCATGACCGAAAAGGTATATGAAACAGAACCAAACCTGTCTGAAGAGTTTGTAACGCAGCCTGCAAGACCTCTACAAGCTTTTGACTTGGCTGAGAATGGAGCCTCACCACTGGATAAACTACAGGAACTGAACAAGACCTTAGGGTTGGCACTTGACGCATCGGAGATACAGTACTTAGCGGACGCATATGCAACAGGCGGCCCAGTCGACCGCAAGCCTACTGATGTTGAGCTCTTCATGTTTGCGCAGGTCAATTCCGAGCACTGTAGGCACAAGATTTTCAACGCTTCCTGGACGATTGATGGAAATAGAAAAGATAACAGCCTGTTTGGCATGATCAGAAATACTCACAAGGTCAGTCCACTCGGCACTGTGAGTGCTTACGAAGACAATGCTGCGGTGCTTCAAGGGTTCGGGGGCACGCAGTGGTGTCCAAATACGAGTACAGGTCAATGGTTACCCGTAGACGAGATGGTCCCTTACCTGGCAAAGGTCGAGACGCACAATCATCCTACCGCTGTATCCCCATTCCCAGGCGCTGCCACTGGCTCCGGAGGGGAGATTCGAGACGAGGGCGCAGTCGGGAGAGGATCAAAGCCCAAAGCAGGACTTATTGGCTTTACGGTCTCGGACCTTCTGATACCTGGACATCAGCAACCATGGGAACTAAATTATGGAAAGCCCAACCACATTGCTAGCAGCCTTGACATCATGCTCGAAGCACCCATAGGTAGTGCTGCATTCAATAACGAGTTTGGTCGGCCTTGCATTAATGGATATTTCAGGACGCTCTTGACGGAGGTAGAAGTCGATGGTCAACGTACAGAAGTTCGAGGCTACCACAAGCCAATAATGATTGCCGGAGGAATGGGGACGGTGAGGCCTCATCTGGCTCTGAAGAAGCCCGACCTTGTTAGTGCAGGAGCTCATCTGATAGTGATGGGCGGACCTGCGATGTTAATTGGCCTTGGTGGTGGTGCAGCTTCCAGTATCACTTCGGGATCTGGATCGGTTGACCTCGACTTCGCGAGTGTGCAGCGAGGTAATCCTGAGATGCAGAGACGTGCTCAAGAAGTTATCAATGCATGCTCTTCTCTTGGTGAAGAGAGCCCAATCCTCTTCATCCATGACGTTGGTGCTGGAGGGTTATCAAATGCGCTTCCAGAACTGGTCAAAGACGCAGGATTCTTAGGTGCCAAATTTGAGCTTCGAGATATCGACAACGCGGATGGCAGCATGAGTCCAATGGAGATTTGGTGTTGCGAAGCACAAGAGAGATATGTTTTGGCCGTGGCGCAAGATGGCTTGAACAAGTTCAGAGCCATTGCTGAACGGGAGAGGTGTCGCTACTCGATCGTTGGACAGGCAACTGGCAAGAAGAACAACCCTGAAAACAGAATAAAATTGACAGATCGGGACAACATGACCGGTCAGCAACCGATCGATCTGCCAATGTCTGTTTTGTTCGGCAAGCCCCCAAAGATGAGCAAAGACGTCCAGACTCGCAGATTACAGCCTCAGGTCTTTGACACCAGCCTCAGCAAGTACCTCCCTGGAATGTCATCGGACAAAGTGCTCGATGAGGCAGTAAGCCGTGTTTTGCAAATGCCTGCAGTTGGCTCCAAGACATTCCTCATCACAATTGGTGATAGGACAGTCGGCGGCTTGACAGCTCGCGACCAGTTTGTTGGACCCTGGCAGGTCCCAGTTGCGGATGTCGGCGTCACTGCGACCTCACTTACCCAAGCGATTAAGACAGGAGAGGCTGAAGCCATGGGAGAGAAGCCGACCCTTGCCTTGATTTCATATATTGCATCTGCTCGAATGGCAGTTGCAGAGGCCTTGATGAACTTGACGGCTGCTGACATTAAAGAAAGACTGTCAGAGGTGAAGCTGTCCGCCAACTGGATGTCTGCTGCCAACCATCCTGGCGAAGGCGCCGGGATATATGAAGCTGTGGAAGCAATCGGTATGCATCTGTGTCCCGAACTAGGCATTTCAATACCTGTCGGCAAGGACTCGATGTCAATGAAGATGAAATGGCAGGACAGCGACACCAAAGAAAATAAGGAGGTCACAGCACCTCTTTCACTCGTCATCTCGGCCTTCGCCCCTGTCGTCGACGTCACCAGAACCTGGACTCCCCAAGTCCGCCGCTACAACGAAGTTGGCGAAACAAGTCTCTTCTTCGTCGACTTAGGCCTCGGCCACAAAGCCATGGGTGGTTCAGTCCTCGCTCAGTCCTTCAAACAACTTGGCGACCATAGTCCCGACGTCAGAGACGTCTCTCTCCTCAAAGACTTCTTCGACGCAACCCAAAAACTGCATGAACAAGACCTAGTCCTCGCCTACCACGATCGCAGTGACGGCGGCCTCTTCACAACTCTCGCCGAAATGTCCTTCGCCGGTCGCTGCGGCATGTCCGTCTCCCTCGATTCTATCTGTCCCTCGCCAAATGTTGAACACATCATTCCCACTCTCTTCAACGAAGAATTGGGCGCTCTGTTCCAAGTCCGTCGCGCCGACGAAACAAAGTTCAAAGCTTGCTTCGCCACTTGCGGCCCTCCACCGGGCCTCATCCACAAAATCGGCAGCATAGGCAAGGAATCCTCCGCTAAGCAGAACCTCAGCATTTACTGGCGCGCCAAATTGATCTACCGCGCCTCGCGCTCCTCTCTACAGCAAACCTGGTCAAACACTTCCCACTGGATGCAACAACTCCGCGACAATCCATACTGCGCCGACCAAGAGCACGCGAATTTAGCTGACGATCTCGATGCAGGCCTGACCTACCGCCTCTCGTTCGACCCCAAAGCCCAGCTCACCCCTGCGTACGCATCGGTCCTAAATTACATCCGCCCGGCCTCCAAGCCTCGCGTAGCCATCCTGCGAGACCAAGGCACAAACGGCCATGCCGAAATGGCGTTTGCGTTTCACACGGCCGGGTTCGCCGCCTACGACGTACACATGACAGATCTCATGTCCGGCCGCACCTCTCTCTCGACCTTCCAAGGCCTTGCGCTCTGCGGCGGTTTCTCGTTCGGAGATGTCCTCGGCGCGGGCCAAGGTTGGGCGAAGTCGATCCTGTTCCATCCTCCAACCCGTGCCGAGTTTGCTACGTTCTTCAAGAGGACCGACACATTCACACTGGGCGTCTGTAACGGTTGTCAAGTGCTGAGCAAGCTCAAGGAGCTCATACCCGGTGCTGACACCTGGCCGAGCTTTGAGCGGAACGAGTCAGAGCAGTACGAGGCAAGGGTGTGTATGGTCAAGATCACTGACCCATCACCTCTATCCACTCCACCGGGCACTGAATCCTTGGCGCCGAGTGTCTTCCTGCACGGCATGAACACATCGGCCCTGCCCATTGCCACCGCCCACGGCGAGGGCCGCGCCAGCTTCCTCTGTAACATCCCACCAAACACTCTCTCCGCCTCCTCCCAATCATCCCTCGCCGCCCAAAATGTGCAGCTTGCAAAGTCCTTCGTTGAGTCTGGACTCGCTCCAATTCGGTACGTGGACAATACGAGTCTGAAGCCGACGCAGCGGTACCCATTCAACCCGAATGGGTCGCCGGAGGCGATTGCTGGTGTGAGGAGTAGAGATGGGCGTGTCCTGGCTCTGATGCCGCATCCCGAGAGGACAGTGCTGGGGGCCGCAGCGGGGAGCTATGTGCCGGAGAGCAGGAGGGAGGAGTTTGTAGAACACGGAGGTGCTTGGATGAGGTTGTTCAGGAGTGCGAGGAGGTGGTGTGGTTAAGGTTGGGATCCGAGCGTGTGTTGACGCGTGGCGTCCCGGTAGTCAGGAGGACCATCGCGCATTCTGTTCTATTGAGACCAGGCTTGGTAGAGAAGTGAGGTGTTTGTTCAAGACATCATTACGCATTAGTCGTGCTACGCATATTCTAGAAGAGTTGTGCCCCTCTACCTACTGTATACAACGCTGTAATCTGTTCATACAATGTATAGTTATCTCCGTTCTCCTTCTTGATGCAAATGAAGCTCCCCACCAGCCGGTGGATTTGACAACGCCCGTAACGCTCTCTGTGCAGACTCCTGAAGCTCACTTTATAGCCATGCTGCTCTATGTCCTTTTCGCAAACGGCTTCTCTCTTGACTTGCCTATACCACCCAGCCATAGCAGTTGCACACGTCTTACTGTATGTTTATTGCAATCACTCTATTGCACCTAGTTGACCAGAGGCTCCCCCACCAGCGCCTTTGATTCTTCGATGTGATGTCAGTGACGTGTCTGAACATTTCTTATACTCTCCTTCCACAATGAAATTCTCAGGCATGGACTTATGCCTTTCTTGATCTCGTCGTCGGGTCAGATCGTCCAGTCGTAACCGCACCATTGCTGCTCTTGTCATCTGCATTTTTGGATGCCTCTGCACCGGGGAGGGGCAGATCCTTCATGGCAATGAGTGCATCTCGGCCAGTATTTCTTCTCGGTCGTCCAGACTTAACATCCTTCTTATACGTTGCAAAGTAGAACGAGATGAAGAGGAGGAGGTAGGAGCTGAGGATGACGACGCCGGCAATAGCTGCGAACTCTTCGCCTGCGCATCGACCGGCGTTCGGCATCCAGGGGAAGTAGACACTGGTAAAGTATGTGTAGGACGCGAAGTAAACGAAGCCGAGATCGACGATGAATTGAGTAATCTGCATGATGGTGATGTACTTCTTCCACCAGATTCGGATGCCTCGGGCGGCTTGGAAGTAGTACCTGTCTTATGTAAGTATTGGTCCAGACCGGAGGTGGGACTTTTTCGCCTACCAGTACATCACGACGTGAACAGTCAAGTTGAGTGTGATTGGGACCCACGAGACTGCAGTGTGTCCAATCAGCTGGGTGTAGCAGAGCAGAGCGGTAGCTCCATGGTGATAAGTATGGAGAAAGGTCAGAGGCTTCTTTTTAACGACCAGGAAAACGGTGTCGATGAGTTCGAGGTATTTCGTGAGGTAGTTCATCTGCGCAAGTCAATCCTGGGAGCTTTGGCAGGCCCTCCAATACTCACATAGTACAAAATGACCAAGTGCTTGGTCCAGCCTCCCTGGTAGTTGCAAATGGCATAGAAAATGCCTCCGTTGTACAAGGTGGGCAGAAGCTGCTCAATAAAGAGGGCCAACAGCCCGCCACTGATGATGGTCAGGTACAAATTGTGCACCATGAAAGGTCCATTCAAGACAAATGGCTTTCGATTGCGCATTATCTCTCGTCCTCCGAATATTATAACATAGTATGCCGCCAAGGCGATCAATGTCTCTTGTAACGTGGACATATAAGTCTGTCCAACCTTGAACTTGAAATTTTCTGGCGCGTAGCCAAAGATTGTTGAATAGAAACTGCTGAAGATTGGCCATAGTTTAACGCCAAACGGTCGCTCGAGCGTCGGCATGCCGACTTCGAAGTCTTTGAACAAGTTCGCCATTGCGTCCAAGCAGTGCTGTTAAAAAATGATTTTGGCTGAATTGCCGCAAGGACAAATGTCGAAAATAGAAAATGCTGAAGGAGGGACTATGAAGCAGAAAAGACGCTGTCGCAGACGGACGTGAAGTGTCAAAATTTGAACTGCAATCGGAAGCAGTGGGAGAGGCGCATTCGGCTGGGGTGGCAGTATTTGACCAAATCGAAATTGTTCGCAATAATGCACATTTGCTACGGGGGTCCGACGTCAGGGGAAAAGTCCACGCTGCACGACCACCGAACAGATCGTCAAGGGACGCTTGTCTTGATTACTCTGCCAAGCCATCCCCGTTCCTGGCTTGCCGATTGGTGCAATTTCATAGGTCAATTTCCTCAAAGCGACTGCCGCCGTTTGTCGTATTTTGTGCGACAGACGCGCAATCCAAGGGACGATGTGTCTTGTGCTTCGATATGTTCCGAGGCTAGACAAGTGCATCTGAAAAGGAGAACGTGCTTAACGGGTATTACAATGCACGTTTCTCGTATGAAGACACACGGAGATGTTATCCGCAAGAATTCAACAAACAGGCAAGTCAGCCGGTCGGTAGAAGCACGGAAAGAACAAGCCTCTCAGGAGTTCTCAGTTTTTGATGGGGAAAATGCAGCTTTGGAGCTTTGCTTAACCGTACCAGTACCTGCGCCAACGGTTCAAGCTCAATTTGATGACTTCAAAGTCAAGCCAAAGTACCACAATATCACGAATACCACATCACTCCACCCACCTCCGCTCCTTTGAAGCCGTTGAGACGCAGCAATGACTCTGAACGTCCTTCGAGCTGCTGCTCGACCAGCGATCTCGTTGCTCCGACCTGCATTTAGAGCTGCTCCAAGAGCTCCGCGTGTAGCTCCTTCCACCTCAATTCTTTGCGCCAGAACCCCATTCAGCTCCTCTGCAGTCCAGAGAAGCTCAGATCATGGTGAAGAGACGTTTGAGGAGTTCTCACAACGGTACGACACGACTATCACATCCCGCAAATACACGCATTCGAGAATTTACGCACGTCACACCACTTTGCGAAGAGATTTTGCGACAACGTGGACATATAGCTAATGTGGTGACCATCAGATACGAGGCGGAATTTGACAAGGTGCAGGATGTTTTCGAATTACAAGTACGACTCGTTTGGTGGATGATATTGCGTATGCGTGGTCTGACCTTTCGCAGAGAAACTTGAACAACGCTTTTGCCTATGATCTCGTGCCCTCTCCTGGTGTCATCACAGCTGCATTGAAGGCCGCTCGACGAGTCAATGACTACCCAACCGCTGTCAGGATATTCGAAGGTACGCTGGCAGATACGCGACTCTCCTCATAGCATTTGATATAACGAGCTCCCGACACATGCTGACCATTCACAACAGGCATCAAGGCAAAGGTTGAGAACTCGCATCAGTATCAGGAATACCTCGAGGAGTTGAAACCAGTGAGAGAAGAGCTAGGCATCAACCTGAAGGAGGACTTGTACCCAGAAGGCACCGATAGCCCGTACTACAACCCATAGGGAAACACAAGCAGCCTGGTTGTCTTTTTTGGTCGGGAAGATGGTAGGGGAGGATCGCAGCGCCGTCAAGAAGGTTGGCATGTGTTCGACGCTGATGCCTGGTGTTGAGCCCGTTGAGCAGGCTTTGGGTCAGCACACTCCGGGATGGAAAGCTGAATATGCTTCTTGTGTTTGCAATGACCAAAACCCGACGTGCAACACCTGATCTGTGCGTGCTTTTCTTTTCTTCGTCTTGCGATGTTTGCTCTTTCAGGCTTTGAATATTCTTGCGTGCTGTGACCTAACATTTCGTAATCTTCTCGCCTGAGCCAACATTTATATCCTCCTGAGCCCTCGCGCTACGAATGCCAAACGGACGCGAAAACTCCACCAAGGGCATTTATTGCAAGAAATACTTCACTTGTGTCTAATTATCGGATCCAGATGCTAAGAGAATCAGATACTTCATACATGTCACCTCCTAACTCTAGACGCCTTGTGAATGCCCGCCTGGTTTCACGCTAAAAAATCCAGTCACCCACGCTGTACCCAAGTTCTCCGGGAAAACGAGCAAAATATATATAAATAGTCTATCGAAACAGTGCCCAGCCCGGCTTTTTCAACATGCTCGCACCTCATCCCATACCGACATATTTGAACCACAACGGCCTGCAATCCTCCCTCTGCAGCCACGACTCGCCCGCGTAAAACTGCCCAGCCTTGCATCCCTTGCACTTGGGCGAGTTTGGACAATTGTAAAACGGCACATGATTGTATCCGATGTCTTTGAACCAATGAATTTTGCTCGAGTCCTCAAACAGCCCCAAGGCAATAGCGTGAACTGGTGCGTCACCCCACCGCTCGTAGAAGAAACCACCCGCCCGGTCTAGGTGGCTGAAGTAGTCCTCGTACGCTTGTGAGCGCCAGAAGCTCATGTCTGCGATCTCGAAATTCGTCCAGAAGTGGCAGGTGCTGTAGCCGTGCGCTTTGAGGTTTACGTCGGGCCGCCGCTCGTTGTCGACGAGCCATTGCATCGCGTTGTTGCGAGACAAATGCTCTGGATGCGCGGCGAGAAACTTGATCGTCTCAGGCCACAGACTCGGTATGGACTCGGGGGAATCAAATAGGTTGATGTTGAACCCGTACGTCTTGTTGTGGTCCTGCATGTACCGGAACACGTCGTAGTCCACGTCACAGAAGAACCTGACTTTTGGTTCTACCCGCCAGTAGTACTGCATATGCTCGAGGGCCGGATGCCGGTAGAACATCCCGCTGTTCCATCTGCACATCTTGTTATAGGACGATTTCCCGGCGTATTGCACGCCATTTTCGCTGAGGATTTTGGCGGATTCTTCGTAGAGCTCTTGGCTGATCCAGCTGGGCATCTCCCAGTGTTCCTTCGGTATGAGTTCGTAGTTGCATTTTGCTTTTGTGACGGCTTGCGTTTTGCGCTTGAATTCTTCGGTGAAGGGGACGTCGTTGAAGAAGGTCCACGGGTAGTTGAATTTGTGGTTCCAGGTCGCTTCAAGTTCGCGCATGGACGGGATCAAGTCGTCGAGTTCTTCGTTGCGGACGAGCGAGAGGAGCGTGGCGTTTATGCGGGCGCTGTTGGGGCTGTTGGGAGAATAATCGCTGGTGGTGTGGCGCCATAGTGGTTCGGGAGGCTCACCGACGGGATCGAGGAGCGGATCTTTGTCCCAGTGTGTTATCTTGCCGCCGCTATTGACATCGCTGTTCGTGTACTCTGAATTCGGCAGACCGACGGGGTTCGGTGAATGGAATTTTGAAATATATACGAGGACGAAGATGAGGAATATGCAAACGGCTCCAAGGAAGCGAATTGGTCGTGCTACGCTCATCATTGAATGGTCGGACTATGCCTCATTGCCATGGGAAGGCTGTGAGGAGTCGTCCTGTTGTACAAGTTTCTGGGAACACGTTGGCGCAAAAGAACATGAAATTGCAGATCGCATGCGCATGGTTTTGGGGTGGTTCTCGGGTCCATTGGAGACCAGGGCTCCCGCAGCCAAGACCGGGCCAGGATTCTCAACCGCGTCCTTTTAATATTTGGTACTGCTGCGTCCATCTTTGTTTCTGAGTCGTCTTTCGGACTTGAATCAACACTTCGGCCAATCTACTCGATCCTAAAAGCAGAGCATGTTGCTACACGCTCTACAATCGCTCAGATGGCTACACCGGCCACCTTGAACTCTTGGCTGGACCGGCTATCTTCTTCGATACTGGACACCACTACCACTCATGACAATCATGACAAAAAGCGCTTGCAAGATACTTTCCGTCGGCGCGTCAAACGACACACTTATGCTCGCACGAATCAGTTCGAAGTCCAGGAGCGTTTAGACGGCCTAGAGGAGAAATTCCAGATACTGACGCTTGACAATCTCTCCGACGCTCTGCGACTCAGGAGAAATGAGCTTAAGGACTTTGAACATCATTGGCTGCCGGATGTGCTGGATCTTTTTCTTCATCTCGCCGGTGATCCAGCGCGCAATGAGAACTTGCTTGAGCTTTACCGTGTACCACCGAGGGTAGGTACGCCACCACCCCTGCGATGGGATGATATCATAGCAGAGGACCCGATTGATCGTCACGATAGACTATGGCGTGTGCCAGACTTTCGCGATGTGGATGACTCAGAGTATGAAGATCGTGACACCTCCTTCAGCAGTCCCATTTCGCAGAAGTCTGCCAAGCAAAGAGCTCAGGAGCAGTCCCAGAAAGCAGAAGTATCTCCCTGTAATTTGTTGTACAGCCTGAAAGATGATTCCGCCAGCGCTCAATTGGAAGGTGTCGGTCTGATCCCTGCTACGGATAACGTGACGGAGGAGTATTTCATTCGACAAGCTCTTTTCTTCGTTAGATCTCATCCGTCCACTCTGTTTGTTAAGAAACGTGATGCCTATCGAACGCATCCAGCTGTGCGGGTACAGGGAATCCCGAAAACATCGATCGACAGCCTTGCGACGCAGTTGAGCCAGGTTCGCATACATGCCGACATTGTTCAGGAATGGGTACAGACCGAGACAGACTGCACGTATATCACTGCCATGAAGAATGCCACAGAAGACTTCATCAGGGCATACTGCAGATCGGTCGATGCTATGCAACAAGAACTACTTTATCCACAGAGAGACACTGCTGTTAGCATAATCGTGTTGTCTAGGAATATCGAGGACGCTAGTCAAGACATATCTACCATCGCGCAGTTCCTGAAGCAAGTTGGGAATGGAGACTCGATTAGCTGTCTCGATACACTTTACTCCGCTGTGCGTGTAACACAGATGAGCGGAGATGCGCAAGGCTACGATTGCTTACGCCGGTTGCTCGTACCAGGCTTAAAAACCTATCTAAGGCCGATATGGAATTGGTTGGAATGTGGTCAAATCGGTCCAGCAACATCCCGCTTCTTTGTAAAGTCGAAATCTTCCACGTCAGGACTGCGCCGACTATGGCAAGATCAGTATTCACTTCTGACGGTAGGATCTGAGCGGCCACCTGCCTTTTTGGCGAGTACCGTCCAAGATGTCCTCGCATGTGGGAAGACCTCGGCCTTTCTCAGTCAGCTAATTCGGCATGTTAGCGAGCCACCACAACTTGATCCATCGTACACGGCTTTTGATGAGTTCATGCTCTCGGTCGACAACGGTTTGTCCGTGCCTTTTACTGCTTCTTTCGAAAATGCCTGGCAAGAGAGAGTTACGGATCTGCTGCGGTCTCAGACGAAGAAGTTGCAAACTCTCCTCGGTACGCGCTGCGGTTTCCGGGAAACCCTTGATGCATTAGGTCAGGTCTACCTGCGACAGGATAGTGTCTTGTTTGATGACATGGAGACGAAGATTTTCGATAGAATCGATCGGTGCATGGACAACTGGAATGATAGATTCCAGCTGAGGGACATGCTCGAAGATGCTTTCATCACCCTCGATGCTCGCCGTACCACTGAATCCATTACCATCCATTCAGCATATACCTCGTCCAGAAGCATGCAGAGCAGGAGGACATCCGTGAAGATTCTCAGCGCATTATCTTTCGAGTATACACTGTCCTGGCCGCTGGCAAACATCATTGACGAAGATGCGATGACTGCGTATCGACGCGTGTCTCTAGTCTTAATGCAGGTCCGAAGGGCCAGGTACTGCACCGAGCGAATTGGTTATCTCTCCGCAATGAACACACCTTTGGGGGAAGACGCCAGCTCATCTGACCAGAAGTTTGCACAAGTTCTTGCGTTCTCACTGCTCAACTTCGTCAACACAGTTTACGACCATTTCATGACCATCACTATCAGGCCCCTCACACGCATAATGAGGCGAGACATGTCAAGCGCATTAACCGTGGACGAAATGATCACCACCCACAAACGTTACATCGTGCGCCTCGAGCACTCGTGCCTGGCTGCGCCCAAGGTCAAAGTCTTGAGACAATCCCTCACAGCGCTTCTCGACCTTTGCATACGCTTCTCCGACCTGGTCTCGAACCCGGCCAAGGCGCAACATGCTGACTCGGATCACGAAGCAAGCTCTTTCACGTCCGCTTTGAGTCGCAACAAAGCGCTTCGAGCAGACCAGTACGGCTCCGATAGCGAAGACGATAAGGCAGCTCAACTGGGTGATGGCTACTCTTCTTTCATTGTCTTGGACGATGGTACAACGGTCGTGAAGGAGCTTCGCAAGGTACAAGCACAGTTTCAAAAGCAGCTCAAGTTCTTCGTTGCTGGGTTGCGTGGTGTTGGAAAAGCAGGAGAACATGTGCAGGACCTCGAATATTTGGCAGATAGATTGAGTTGGAATCAAATCAAGTAGGTTATCTACGGGCCAGACTGAGTGGTGCGCAAAGCAAGACACATCTGCACTTTATCGGCCTGTGTCTCAGGGCGCCTTCCTTGAAGTCTCCCAAGCCCTTGGCATTGCCTTGCCCCAACAAGATAATCAGATCAAGCTTGGGTATCGATCCATCGAGTCTCTTCTCAAGTTGAGGCCTCGATACGCCCGGTGCCCTCCCTGTGCTCCAGTATGGTCCAAAGTATTTCAAAACGATGTTTCAAGCTTCTATTATCTGCTCTTCCTTCATGAAACATAGTTCTCTGGCAAAAATGACCCTCCAGCTATGATCAAGTTCATATTCGTCATGCCCACATACTGCACAGGAGTCTTCTTCGTCAGGAAAGCTGATATCTGGTCAGCTGAGACGGAAGGACCCTTCCCTTTCTTCTTCGCCGCTCCTGCCTGAACCGCAACACTAGCTGTCGCAGCTGCAGCGCCTTCTGGTTTTCCACCCTCGCCTGGCTTGACCGTCGAGCCTTCCTTAGCAGGTAGGTTCACGTCCCACACCCTCACCGTCTGGTCTGCACCACCGGAAACGAGGACTGTAGACTCGACACTCCATGACAAGGACCAAATGCCGCCTTTGCCATGACCGCGCAATTGTTTGAGTAGCTTGCCTGGGGCGAGATCCCATAGAAGGATATTCCCGGTGTCGTCACCACTCGCGAGTAGCTTGCCATTTCGGCTGCAAGCCAGTGCAGTGATAGGCGAGTTATGGCCAGTGAACATCCGCACCGGTGCGCCATTCGATACTGACCACATTCGAACAGTCTTATCGGAGCTGGCAGTGAATACGTATGCTGTATTTGGGTGCCAGGCAACGACGTCCACGTCGTCATCGTGACCGACGAAAAAACGACGGGGCGATACCTTGCTGGTAATCCAGAGTCTGGCAGTGCGGTCAGCACCACCGCTGAGGAAGTAGGTGCCAAGCGGCGAGAATTTAACATCCCAAACTGGCGACACATGCCCCCTGTAAATCACCATGCACTGGAAGAGTGTCAAATTCCACAGACGAATAGTGCGATCCTCCGATGATGACAGTAGCCATTGTGGCTTGGTATCGATGTCTTGGTTCGGTGGCTGGACGGTCGAAGGTGCAAATGACAGACTGTAGACTGGGCCCGCATGACCTACGAGGCGCTTTGAGTTGACTGGCTGGCCAGCATCGTCGACACCGATCTGCGTCCCCTCCATAGACCATACCCGTATATAGGACATATCGGTGCCAACGGCAACTAAGCTATTATCGCCAGAAAACTCCATGCATGTAATGTGGTCTTTCGTATTGTGGAAAGTGTAGATGACGCAGCTCAGACCAGGTCCAACGCCCCCTGTCCGACCTTCAAGCTTCAAACGATCTCGGTTTTCACGAATTTTTTGTACCTCCATAGCCACGTCTCGAGCGGTTGAGACCGGATATGGTATGTCTGTTCGACTTGGTCCATCCTCTTCATCTTCCTGCTTGATGTTGATCTTCTCGTGCGTTTCAATGAGCGATTGCTCTCCCGGCAAAGCAGGATTCTCAAGGTCCAATTCTCCAACGTCACCACGCACATCCTCTTCCAGCTCTTTCTCCATTGGCAATTTGCCCAGCTTGAGAGCGGCGAGAGTGTTACCCACGTTGGGATCTGTCGATGAGATGGCGTTTCCTGGACGGTGACCTGGAATGCCTTCATCTTCCACTACCTGATCTTCTTGGCCTCGGCGGAGAATTGCTTCAAAGGAGTACTTATCGTCCGACGTGCGAGCGACCTGCCGTATGTCCATGTGCTTTTCTATTATCTGGATGAAGAGCTTGTACCATGCATTCGGCAGGCCTTCAAGGAATTGCATAAGGTATTGAAAACTGGCGTTCGTGATTGGTAGTCGGTATCGGTTCTCCTTGTATGTCTTCGCGATGCCGTCTTCTTCCTGATGTTCCGGCAACAAACTATGCTCCAGTCGTTGTAGATCGTACTCGTGGACCTGCCGAAACTGTTCCTGGTACTTGTTCCAGAAGGCTCGAGCATCTCTGATGTAGAGCTGGTCAACGAGATTAAGAAAAGAATAGACGAAGAATGGCCACAGGAGCCGCTGGATCTCAGGCTTGTAAACCTCGAGAGCATCCTTTGTCCATTGTTCTAACCGGGCGTAAGCTTCTAGGTACTTTGGTGGTCCGGAATCCTTCGGTTTTGGCTCTGCGTCGGCTGGTATCGCTTGATTAGAAGATTCTGCTCTGAGCATAGCCTCAGAACGTGAATAGCCCTTCTTGTTCAGATAGTCGATGACCTGTCAGAAGTCTCGTCAGCAATCGTCACGCTAGTACCAGCAACAACAAAATCTATCGCACAAGCGGGTATGTACTGTCTACATTGCCTGAAACTAGCTGCTGCGCTTGAACGGGATATTTGCTAAGGTCTGCTTGCTCAGAGAGTGCTCTATCCGCTGCTTCTGCCTGGCAAAAAGGGCTGTCGATCGATTGAATTAAGTGATTTCCATGTTTCCGCTCATAGTCTGTGGTGTGGGCCCAAAAAGACTTCGTTGCCAGACAAAATTGGAGATGGACCTCAAGAAGCAGACATCCTTGATCAGATCGGAGAGCCCATGTTACCGTAGCATAGTAGGTTCATTGAAGCCTCAGTTGAAGTGCAAGGGTGTCTTAACCAAAAATGCCGACAACCTCACTTTCCGCAGAGCGAAAACAAAATCCAGGGAGGTGCGACGACTTACAATCTGATTGAGGTTTTGCTGTGAGAGAGGCGCATTGCCGCCAGTCGATGCCGGGGCTGCTGCGCCAGACGCAGGGCCAACGCCATTGACTACAGCATTCGTCGTTGGCGTTGGCAATGGACCGTTCGGACCTGCACTGGCGCTTCGCGGCCCTGCAGGGCTCGCAGGAGGAATATTTCCCGACATGCTGCTATCTCGTCATCGCGTTCGGTGCGGAAGAAGTTCTGCGCTATCAGCAAGACGACTATTCGATATCAAGCAGATGATTGCGTCGTCGGCGATGCAGTATTGATGCAGTCTTATAATATGAATTGAATGAGACGCGGCAACGTCGCCATGACAGACCCCTGCCATTTCAACTCATCCGATGAATAGCCGTGACGCTAGCTTGTTCAGACAAGGCGCCCTTACATGCTGCTACTACCACGCACTCGTTTACGAACTCATATCCCGTTGCAATCATGTCTGCCGATGAGGGACAAACGGAAAAAGTCCCTATCGTATCGCCTGAGCAGCGCATTAAAGAGCTTAACGAGATCGACCATGCCATCTCAGAAATCTTGTCTTCGGCTTCCAAAGCGATAGGCTTGCTTCCGAACGAAGAATATGATGTGCCCAATCCAAAGCTAAGAGATGTAAAGGAAGATTTCCGCGCAGCAGCCGCCGACTATTTCAGTACACTTTCTCGAGTCGAAGTCCAGCTACGGCGACAGGTTTACGCACTGGAAGAAGCAGGCTTGATCTCGAAAGGGTCTACCTACGATGCGAACCGCGCGACAGGCATGAACGAAGATCAGACAAGCAGGCGAGGGGGTGGAGGGCCCCTCGACAGCAGCTGGTTGAATGCGCGAGCGAAGGACTATATCGGCCAGGGTCTGAAGCGGGAGATCTTGGACGAAGCGAAGACATTTCTAGAGAAGAACAAAATCGAGGTGGGCGCCGACCCAAATGACAGAATGCAGATTGATCGCGGTGAAGGCTGATCGACGATTTCTGAAGCGAAAAAATCTTCGAAAAGAACAACTCAACGTCTATATGCGTCTGTCGATAAGCGGTGTGAAGCAGTCTCGGAGCTTGCACAATGGACAGTCTGCGTACCTATTTCGAGCATAATTAAAAGGTTTCGAGCCAAGTCCTCGGACGTTCGTGAAGAGCAGTGGTAGTCCACGGGCTATTGTCATCTGCTGCTGTCAGGAACAGAACAATTCATTCTATACGACGAGTTATGGCTGATAGGACACTCAAGCCCAGAGTATCTGTGCGATCTCCCGCGAGGCAGCTGAGCAGATCCACACGTCTAAGCTATGATTACGTGAGCTGCTGAGACAAACGGACAACGAATATGAAGCCTCGAATATTGGTTTTTACAATATCTAGGTCATACCTCAACGACAAAGCTGTGTTCACCCTGTCACAATCCTGCCAGACTCTGTGCTCTGCTCAGTGTTAGGAACCTCATGCCTGGTCTGCGCCGAAGGACCCAGCTCATGAATAACCGCTGCATTTACTGGCTTGGGCTCGTTGGTGTGCAACACTGAATTGACTTCTGTTGGCGAACTTGGTTGAAATTGCTGGGAAAGAGAAGCATCGGGCCTCGGCTCGGCTTCTTGTCGCCGCTTTCTTCGCCGCACAAACCAGGTGAAGAGCACAGCAAAGGCCACAACTGCAACAAACGCAACGACTCCGACAGCAATGCCGGCCTTTACCCCAGTCGAGAGCGAAGACTTTTGCGCAAGATTTGTTGTTTGAGAAGTGCTCGATTCCAATGGGCCACTGCTCGGTATGTTCGTTACATCTGGTTCGATTAACGAAGTGGAGGTCATGGCTGGTGTTGTGGTCGTTCTTGCTGATGCAGAGGCTGTAGCTGTTGTGGACGCAGTAGCACTTGGATCACTTTCTTCAAATTTGAATAACGTATCGTCCACAGCAGCGTCTTCAGACATCGCGAGTGTATTCCATCCAACAGCAGACCCTGCAAGAAAATACATTGGTCCCGCAAACGAGCTCTGCATTTGCCATGCCGTATCTCCATCTTCCAATATTCGTCCCGTTAAATTCCACTGTTGACCAGTAACTGGACCAGGTGATTGGAGGCTTGGCTGCGAAGCATTGTTGCCCCATTGATCCATGCAGAACTGACCGGAAGTCAGAGTTGCGCAGATGTTCCACAGTTGAGGGTCGACGCCGGAAGGACTGACGGCAAACTCTAGCGGACTAGAGACTCCGGACATTCCATTCGTATCGATGAGGGTCAAATTGCTACCCGTGTTGAAAGCCACGTACGCATTTTCTGTCCCAATAGAGCCGATGCGGTACTTGCTTGAGGTGCTGAGGGTTTGCATGGCTAAGAGCAATATTGTTCAGTGCGTCGGTGGGTTGATTGCCTTCCGCTTTGGCAGACGAGCTGGCCTCTCACGGGACAATTGACGGCGCAAAATTTGCGCATCTGATACTGTAGAGAATCTATCAGTCCTTGAGAGCGTATTAGCCTGGACATGCGAACGTTTTGCATTTTCGTGAAAGTGTCGGTCGGTCTCGCAGAGGTTAGAGCGTGACACAAAAGTGGCTCAGCCACAGAATGACGGGCCTATAGAGGGTTTGTATTAATAGAGTCCCTGGAACACGCGATGGCACGATCTTGTCAAGAGCAAATCATAATCGCCGAGACATTCTATATGTTTGGTGGAAATCAGGCACGGGCAGGCATCTGGGCCCGAGCAGACTTTCTGCCTAAATACGCTATCGCCTGAGACGGCAAAGTCAACGACACCCGAGCGAGCTTTGTCAAACGATGAAGATTCAGGGACAAATCGATATTCTGTTGATGCCGGTGGTAAGAGTACGATGTAATGCTTGCTTTCTGTACTTAGTCATGAAGACCTTAGCTTTCGATGCAGGGATGTCGCGATGGTGCTCAGGAAGCAGAGATGAAGTAGATCTTTGCGGTAATGAAAAGCTTTTTCCCATGACTCCACACAAGTTGGCGAGTCCAATAGCGATGCATTGACAATCCGGGCTATTCGCCCAACATACATGTTTGAGAAGACGCATATAATCTGCAACTAACGCGGCGACTTGACCTCCCATTCCCACTCATCCTCGTCGCAAAGAGTACCCGGCATAGGCAACTCCCCATAATTCCAGTAACGCCTCATCACTTCCCAGACACACTTACTCGGGTTGACCGGCACACTCGCATGGCCATATATGTTCGTTTGCAGCACTACACTCCCTTCATGCTTCTCGCTTTCAATGAACGCTGCTTCGAGTGGACACACAGGATCCGCCTCATTTCCAATGAACAGAATTGGCTTAGCGCCTCGTTTGCTGTCATAATCTCTGAGCTTGGAGCCAAAGGGACCAGTAAACCGAACGTGCTCAGGCGCGCGCTTAGACGTTGGCCAGCGGGTGCAAGTCAGTGCTGTACTCGCAAAGAAGCCGACACCAAGAGGGAAATATGACTGAAGTGAGGTAAGGTAGGACTTGAAACTCTTGCTGCTCCAACTGTTGATGGGATTGCCGTCCGTACAGGCTATTATACGCTCTGTATCTTCCGTATTTGCAAATCGACCAGGCGGAATTGGATTGTCCCAGGAGTCATTCGTGGGGCGAATGGAGATGGGATCGGCTCGCTTGTGAGGATCTTGTACGGCGCCGCCGGTGATAGATGCGATGAGAGTCGTGTTCGGTTGTGACTGCATTAGGTCGTGAAGGGCTTGTGCGAGGTAGCCGAACCGTTGTTTTGGGAAGTAGAGGGCTGAGAAGATCTGAACTTTGACTTGAGAGGCCGTCAGGACATCGGCTCGACGCACTTCGGCGTTGGAGATAGGAATGGGAAATTGAGACAGCTGAGCCAGCAAAGCGTCCACTTTGGCTTGGATTAGGGAAGGGCTGGAGTCATGAAGCGCACACTTGGAGGGCCCCAGAAGGTAACATAAGTCGTAGAAATGTTGAAGGACGCGGCCAGTGTCTATGAGAGCGCGGGACCATGCCGAAGAGAGGTAGTCGCTTGTCCCAACCACACCATCAATAACTGCCTTGCCAATCCGATGTGGAAATGCCGAAGCGAAGGTGTTGCCAACGTACGTGCCATATGAGATGCCCCAATAGTTGATCAGCGGATTTTTGACATGCGGATTCAGCGCATCTGCTATGGTAAGCATGTCTTGTACCGTTAGGTATGTCGTCATGTAGCGCATGATGGTATCGTTGCAAGCTTGGCCGAATGCTTCCGCTGCTGCCAAACCATACTCGATATTAAAGTCAGATTCATCGATACCTCCAAGTGCATGTTGCTTAAGCCAGTAAGACTGTCGCTCCAGATCGTTTGCAAAGCACTCAGGACGTGGCGTGGTATTTTCAACCCCTCGAGGGTCCCAACTGATCAGGTCGAAATATTTTGGACCCGAAATCTTGGACTGTGCCTCGTAGCCAGCCCATCTGAGGAAGTCCACGCCTGAGCCTCCGGGACCCCCAGGGTTTACGAAGATGCTTCCGCCGTAGTTTGCATGGGATCTCGAAACATTGGTTGGATCTCTAATGACGGCGATTGCGATAGTATCCTTCAGTGACGAGTCATGATAGTCCATTGGGACTTCCAGGCGCGCACATTCCTGCCGCTCGTAGCATGCGTGCCATATCAGCTGCTTCGACGGAACGACTGACGACCAGTTGAAAGTGCTGCTCGGCGTCCTCCCAACATCCTTCCCTCCACCTTCCGAAGGACGTTGCAAAGGGTGGTCAAAGAGAGACAAAGCGTACGTAAGTAGTCGCTGGATGGGAAACATTGCTTTACTTACCGCTGCCTTCTGGCGTGCTTGCACGATGGCATTGAAGCAATAACATAGAAGGATACAAAGGCAAGCTATGGGGTTGCCTGAGCTGATTCTGAGGCCCCTGAAATCGCGGCCAACTTGGATGCTTAATGGCTCCTATGCAAATCACGAGGCTTATATCAATGCAACGCTACATCGATGAGCCGCGCATATGCATACTAGACTTTCACTAATCGCTCGAGACAGCATTGCTTTCGTGTAGGGGAAGAGCTTTGGTAACATTGCCCCAGCCGTCGCTGGGGAGAGCTCCGCAAGGCAGCGACTGCCGAAGAACAGCCGATGCGTACAAGAAATTGTCAAAAGAAAGAGTTTGCCCTGTAAAGCTGTTCCTAGCGTAAATATCGCATAAGATACCTTTACCTTATCCTCCAGGAAAAATAAATAGTTATGGAAGTGCTCACAGAAGCGCCAGAGATCAGCTCCTTCGTACCGTTAATCGAGCATCAGTCAACCACGCCAGCCTCATTCGCGTCTGGGCCGCCAGTACTACATTATTTTAGTGACCGTTGCAGAGTCACAGTCGCAGAGGATGAATTGCAAAGCGCTCCAGCGCTTTCCAGTCTTGTGTCCAAAGCGTCAGCTTCAGCACATTCGAACGAGCCATTACAGATAGAGGCGAGCAACGGGTCGCACACTGCGCAAAAGACCATAGAAGACATCGACGTCTGGGTGACCTCTGAGTACGCCCAAAATTGACTTGGTCGGCTTTCCACCCAGGAACTGACAAATCGCAGAAAACTACTCCTCTTTTCCAAAGCCTACTCAACCGGCGTCTCAATACCCTACCCAACCATCTCCCTCCACGCAATCCAGTCGCTCCCCACCCCGTCCTCCACAGAACCACAATCCCAGGGCCTCTATATGCAATTGATACCGTCCCTCCCCTCCGCTGATGACGAGGAGCCACCTGACACTGTCTCTCTGACGATCATTCCGACGGCATCCGCACCACCACCACCACCTGCAACGGTTCCAACCGCGAACGAAGACATCGCAGTAGAAACAGAGGATAAGCCAGAGCAGACACCAGTCCTCGCCCTCTTCACCGCGTTAAGTGATTGCTCAAATTTACATCCTGATCCAGTTGAGGACGGCGATGAGGAAAGACAAGGAAACAGGTTAATGCAGGCTGGTCTTGTGATTCCGGGGACTAGTGACGGGAGTATGCCGCCTCCAATGCCAGGGAGCGGTGGGTGGATCACGGCAGAGAATATGCATGAGTTCATTGACGAAGAGGGGAACTGGATTGAGAACGACGAGGATGGTGAGGAGAGGACGGAAGAGGGAAGAGGAGATGGGGAGCTGGGACCAGGCGCTGGTACGGTCAGGACGCATACTGACGACGACATGAATGGGGGTGGGGGTGAGGATGCGAAGTGGCAGCGAACGTCATGACACACGATCACGATTCACGAAGGTATGACGCACTGGTGAAAAGCAAGCGATGAACGTCGATAGATCATCGGTATCTACTTATAAGACTCTGCCACGAGGCGTGTGCCAATCGAGGTAGGTCGCTTCCCAGACTTTTTCCATTGATTGAAGCCGGCTCGCTGGTCCGATGGTCTGCAACTAATTTCGTCGGCTCAATATATCAGTCGCCATCGACTGCCTTGGTACTGGTGATGCTAAGCAGCCAATCCGCGCCTCAACTATCCCCTCTCGTCGGCGTGATCTCACTCAGCCTCGCACCGGCCTCCGCATCCGCGAACAACCCTATGTCATCTGCTGCATGCTCCGCCGGAGTCGACTCAGCAGGCAATTTCGCGGGGAGCGTAGCCGGAGCCGAAGGCTGCAACTCGGTCTTTGTGGCGCTTGCTTCTATGGGCTCCGACGTTGGTTCGATGATGCCTGCTTCTGTGTCCGTCAGGGCGCTGGTGGTGCTCATGGTGTAATGTGGTGTGTTGTAATGTGAAATATAGCTGAGGTTTGCCCTTCACTGGACCAAAGAGCTGCTGAGGACAGTCGTGTCGGGTAGGTAATCGCTAAACAAAATCATCTGCTTTGTAGTTTGAGGCTCGGAATTGTGCCTTGCTCTATTCGAGCTGGCAAAGTTACTTGAGAATTTGTTGCTACCTTCTTAAAGGCCTTACCTACGCACAGAGGGATCCGTGCCATATCTAATGACCCAGTTCCATATCTCGTATTTCTGGGCTGACGGAACTTTTTGATCCTCCTCACAAAAATCGCTGCACCCTCGGCTATGAACTCCTTGTGCCTCTTATCTTCCGATTCGCCAAAGCTCACCCTGGACATAGTTGAGCTTTCGTCCCCGGAAGTCAGCACGGGAGCATGAGCGTGTGTAGCGTTGCGTCATTTGGGGGTGTGAGGGGACACGCCGGACCCATGTTCGTCGAGGCAAGCGAACGTCACATCTCGACAATTGGGTTCCTGGTTGCCAATTTCCACGGCTGTATAGCAACAGTTCTTCGGGTACGAGGAGATGGTCAAAAGCTGGCAAAGGCGCAGAGGCAGAGAATCACAGCAGAGGTCGAGGTCGGGGCCGAAGCCGACAGAAAAATTCTTAAAGGCCTGGAGTAGATTTTGTAAAGTCGATAACTATCACTTTGAAGGCAGCTGCCGTACCCTAGCACCGTGCGACGCTATAGGAAACGGAATTACTTAGTGCTATACCGCAGCATGGCATTTCTAAGTGCGACTGCCCAAGAAGAAGTGGGTAGAGACCAAACGGGTAGTAGCATCGTCAGGAGTATTTTGCAATCGAAGCTGTACCATTCGGGGGACGTGGCCGGCGGGCCAATTCCTCTGAGATTCGTCCATTGCTGCCACGGTCTCAAGTGTCGTGTCCTGACTTGAAAAGTTCAGACTGGATCTGGGAGATTCAAGATTGCGCGGATCCAAATCCAAGAATTTTATGAAGGCTTCAATGACTTGGAATACGAAACATTCTTTGGTCGATTTTAGCCATTAGCTCATGAAAAGGTCATGATCGCTGGTTAGAATGTATAACGTTTGATAACTTGACGGACGCCTTGAAGATGCGAAATGGTGTTACAGGTATGGCTGGATAAAGCAAAACTTCGAGGTAGATTAGCAAGCACTAGGCAATTAGGAAGGGAGACTGAATATTTTTGAACTTCTGATTGCATTGAGGACATCGAACAAAACTATCTAGCTTTTTCATTTGCCCATCATCGACTTTTCTCGTCGTCACATTCTGAAAGAAATTCGTGTGCATATCAAATACCATGCTCTATCATTACGGAACAAGAATTGGTATCCATCCACCAACGCCATGGGTATGAAGATAATGAAGAGGCTCAAAGATCAGGAGTCGAGAATATTTAGTCGACCTCCTCAACAGTTGGACCATCATCACCACCTCGTGAAGCACCGCCGGGCATGCCGCCGCCGGGCATACCGCCACCGGGCATGCCACCGGGCATTCCTCCGTCGCCGCCAGCACCGTACATCTTCATCATGATCGGGTTGGCAACGCTCTCCAACTCCTTCTGTTGAGACTCGTATTCATCCTTGGTAGCCTGCTGGTTCTCGTCGACCCAGTTGATGATCTCGGAGATCTTAGCGTTGAGCTTCTCCTTGTCGTCAGCACCAATCTTCTCGTCGACCTTGGAATCGGAGAGAGTGTTCTTGAGCGAGTAGGCGTATGACTCAAGACCGTTCTTGGCGCCGATGCGACTAGCCTCAGCCTCATCTTCGGCCTTGTACTTCTCGGCCTCAGCCAACATGCGCTCGATCTCCTCCTTGGAGAGACGACCTTTGTCGTTGGTAATGACGATCTTGTTGGTCTTGCCAGTGCCCTTCTCGACGGCCGAGACGTTGATGATACCATTGGCATCAACATCGAAGGTGACCTCGATCTGAGGAACACCTCGGGGAGCTGGTGGGATACCGGAGAGTTCGAACTTGCCGAGCAGATTGTTGTCCTTGGTTCGGGCACGCTCACCCTCGAAGACCTGAATGAGGACACCTGGCTGGTTGTCAGAGAAGGTAGAGAATGTCTCGGACTTCTTGGTTGGGATGGTGGTGTTTCGCTTGATCAATGGAGTCATGACACCGCCTGCAGTCTCGATACCGATAGACAGTGGTGCAACGTCGAGCAGCAAGATCTCGTTGGTTGACTTCGAAGAAGTATCTCCAGACAAGATAGCAGCCTGGACGGCAGCACCGTATGCGACAGCCTCATCGGGGTTGATCGACTTGTTGGGCTCCTTGCCGTTGAAGAAATCAGAGACGAGTTTCTGGATTCTTGGGATTCGAGTGGAACCACCAACCAAGACAATCTCGTGGACGGAAGACTTGTCAATCTTGGCATCTCGGAGCACTCGCTCAACTGGCTCCATGGTGGATCTGAAAAGGTCCTGGCACAACTCTTCAAATCGGGCTCGAGTAATGGAGGTATAGAAGTCGATACCCTCATATAGGGAGTCGATTTCAATAGATGTCTGTGCGGACGATGAGAGAGTTCGCTTGGCGCGTTCGCAAGCGGTTCGGAGACGTCGAAGAGCACGTGCGTTGGAAGAAAGGTCTTTCTTGTGCTTTCTCTTGAACTCGTTGACAAAGTGGTTGACGAGTCTGTTGTCGAAGTCTTCACCACCCAAGTGAGTATCACCGGCAGTAGACTTGACCTCAAAGATACCCTCTTCGATAGTCAACAGGGACACATCGAAGGTACCACCGCCCAAGTCAAAGATGAGGACGTTTCGCTCACCCTCAGTCTTTTTGTCGAGACCGTAGGCGATGGCAGCTGCGGTTGGCTCGTTGATGATCCGAAGAACGTTCAAGCCAGCGATCAGACCAGCATCCTTGGTGGCCTGTCTCTGAGAGTCATTGAAGTATGCTGGGACAGTAATGACAGCATTGTTGACTGTACCACCAAGGTATGATTCTGCAGTCTCTCGCATCTTGGTAAGAACCATCGATGAGATCTCTTCTGGTGTAAAGGTTTTCTCTTCACCCTTGAATTCGACAGAGATCACTGGCTTGCCACCCTTGTCGAGGACCTTGAAGGGGAAGTGCTTCATATCTGCTTGAACTTCAGGATCGGCGAACTTGCGACCTATCAGTCGTTTCGCGTCGAAGACTGTGTTGGCTGGGTTCATGGCGACCTGGTTCTTTGCAGAGTCACCGATCAGTCTTTCGGTGTCGGTGAAAGCGACAAAAGAGGGGGTAGTTCGATTGCCTTGGTCATTGGCAATGATTTCGATTCTGTCATCTCTGAAAATACCCACGCAGGAGTATGTGGTACCCAAATCAATACCGATTGCGGGTGCCATGTTGTCGGACTATGAAGTTGAAAATGTAGATTTCTAGAGAAATTCTGAAAGTAGAAAGGACTTATGAGGTGACGTCCAAACTTATTGCTCAAAGGCGAGAGTTGTTGTGTATGTGTAATATGACTGACAAGTAGTTGGCAGCTGTAGGAGTTGAGCAGTAATTAAATGCAGGCTCGAAAATTGCCAAGAAGGTACTGATTTTGCATAGAAGCTGGCGGAACCCTCTAGAAGACTACCGTCTACAAACACCTGGCGCAATCGCGCGCCTTCACCAGGCTTCCAGAGTATGCTACGGTAATAGGTTCCGATATTCTGCTGTAGTTTGCACGCATGCAGTCCCTGTTGTTAATTCCCATTTACTGTCATCATCATTATCATTACCAAACACTTCAACACTGATCTCAAGATGCCCCTCGAGCAATAGAAACTTGTGACGTCAAAGCACTTATCGATAAAAGAAAGTAATTCTCGCGCGATCAGCTCAACGTCAGGACGAATCCGGTCGGGAAGCGTGGGCTAGAACGGCCCCACCTCCAGCGTTACTGATGCCTGAAGTTCGCCTGACTAGGCCCAAAATCCCGAATCCATCTTGCTGCGGAACTGGCTTCCAGTCAAAAATTCCTCCAGGTCCTAAACCATTAGACCGCTGACGCAAACGGGCAGGAACTTTGGTTTCCTCATCGACAGCATCGCAAGTATGGCGGGCAAAGAATGTATTTTGTACGGCGTAAATGGTTCATTTCATTGGGACATGAGTAATATTGTCCATCATGCTCGTTCAGACACCTATTTTGTCTACCGAAAGACCCAAACCCTCCCTTCTCGCCGAATCTTGATTACCACCCGGCCGGAAGTAGGCTGCAAGCTCTGCAATACAGAGTCCTCCTCGTTGTCTCCCGAATCATCAACACTCGTTTTATTTTCAAAAGGGTCCTACCCCTCCGACAAGCTAGCCGTATCCACCTTCAAGGTTCCCACGTCGCTAAGGTAACTAGGATCCGTCTTTTCCTTGATAATGAACTGCTGCGTCTTTTTGATATCTCCCTCAAGCTCGCTCACAAGCTCGTGCAATCGAATATTGACTCTCTCATTTCGCTTTGCAGCTCCTTTCACCGCTGCAATCGCCACATGATATCGGGATGTCTGGTTCAGTAACATCATATTGAATGGTGTCGTTGTGCTGCCTTCCTCCATATACGAGGCGATGCTGACACGATCTAGGTTTGGTCGGCCGAAGAGCATACCTTTGAGTTCGTGGGCGTAGCCGTGGTAGTTGAAATGGACTGGTCGATCTTCGGTGAAGAGGCTGTCGAAGGCTTCCTTGGTGAGGCCGTGAGGATGCGCTGAGGAAGCCTCCAGTATCATGAGATCCGTAACATTGACAATCCGTGCGCGTAGGGACGGTACCTTTTCCCGTAAGATTGCGGCAGCGGCAATGACCTCAAACGTGAGTTCTGCACCGATACCGACCAGCACCACATCAGGGTCAAGACCGTCATCCGTGGAATAGAAAGGCCAGATGCTCCCTCCCGCTCTGCAATGATTTTCGGCTTCGTCGGCAGAGAGGAAGATGGCCGAAGGCTGTTTCGAGCCGACCATTAGATTGACGTAGTTCTTTGACTTAAGGCAATGAGCCATTGTAGATAGGAAGCAGTTCGCATCTGGCGGCAGATACACCCGCGCGGCTGTCGGCTTGAGATTCAGCACAGCGCCAATGAAGGATGGATTCTGGTGAGAGAACCCGTTGTGCTCTTGTCTCGTCCAGGTGGACGTCTCGAGGTAGTTGATTGAAGAGATATTACCTCGCCAATTAGTCTCCCTCGCCATCTTGTTGAACTTGCTGTATTGAACCATCATGGTATGAACTATACCCAAGAAGGACTCGTATGATGGGAAAAGACCGGTACGTCCGGTAAGTGTGTAGCCCTGAAGGAAGCCTTGGCATTGGTGTTCGGACAGTGTTTCAATAACACGGCCGCCCCGGGCATTACTGAATTCGTCCCACTGGAAGTTTCGATTCGTGCTGTCGAAGACTTTTGACAATTTGTTTGATTCAAATTCATCAGGCGAGAAGATTCTGAAAGTCTTAGGGTTTGCTTTGACAACATCCTCGAGGAGATGGCCAATGCGCTGCATACTGGATTCGGAAGACCCCTTCTTGACCGTGTGCTTCCGCCAGTCTACCTGTTTCAATGGAACATAACCCTTATAGGACTCTGGCTTCTGACCCAAACGGCGCTCCGCCTTGTCCGGAATTATGCCGAGTACTTCTTGGATTGGAGTACCCTCTTCAGTGAAGAGCTCTTCGGGCTTGTACGATTTCAGCCACTCCTGAAGCTGCTTCAATTCTTCGGGATCGGATTTCGCTGCTGCGAGGGGCACCTGGTGTGCTTTGAAAGATCCCTCGACAAACTCGCCATGAACCTTCTTGGGTCCAGACCAGCCTTTCGGAGTTCGCAAAATCAATACGGGCCACATTGGTTTTAAGACAGGTTTGCCGCTGCGGGCGGCCGCTTGAATGCGCTTGATCTCCCCAAGAGCCCACTCCATAGAGTTGTTTAAGTCCGCATCGATATCGTCCAGGTCGTCGACCACACGAGGTTGGTAGCCGTAACCAGTAAACAGCGCAGCCATTTCCTTGTCATCCATACACCCGTATATGGTGCGCTCAGAGATTTTGAAACCGTTGACATGTATGATGGGCAGCACTGCACCACTCTCGGCGGGGTCGATGTATTTGTAACTGTGCCAAGCTGTCGCCGTAGGTCCAGTCTCTGACTCGCCGTCACCAACGATACAAGTCACAATCAGATCTGGATTATCCATGACTGCGCCAAATGATACGGAAAGAGCATAGCCGAGCTCTCCGCCCTCATGGATAGTCCCGGGTGTTTCAGCATTAACGTGACTGGGGAACCCTCCGGTGGTCGAGAATCCGCTGATCAAGGTGCTAAGCCCTTTGGCATCTTGTGTGCACTGAGGATAGAACTTTGACAGAGAGTCTTCCAACCATAAGTTGGCAAGGATTGCTGGGGCGCCGTGCCCAGGGCCAACGACATAGAGCATGTCCAAGTCATGCTTTTTGATCAGAAGGTTGAGGTGAGAGTACACCAGAGTCAAACCCGGGCACGTTCCCCAGTGGCCCAATAAACGAGGTTTGATGTCGTCGAAGGTTAGGTCTCGTTTGACAAGAGCGTTGTCTTGAAGGAAGATCATGGCCGCAGCAATGTAGTTAGCGGCACGTCTGAATTTCTGGAGAGCTCTATTGGTGTCTTCGTCGAGCTTGGGCTTATCAAGCTTGACAAGGAGCTTCTCGGCGACATCTTCAGGGACCTGTGATGGAAGAGGCTGTGGATTCGGTCTATCAATCACTTCGCCGGGCATCTTGGGCTCAAATAGACGAAAAGAAAGTTGGGTTGAATGGTGAAATCCAACTTCAGGGGATATAGTAGGAGAAAGAAGTCAGTATCACGCGTACTGGGCATGAATGCAAAGTTTTGACCATAGTGAAATCGTGGTTAGGGTGTCATGACGTCCCGTGCACCAAGTCACACCACTATGGATATCCGCCTGCATGGGCGAGTCGATGCAGTAGCCAGCCGGGGGCTTCCGCCAGGAATACATCAGGGTCGCAGTCGGACGGACATGTACGTACTCACAGCCTTTCCATTCTATCAAGCAGGCTTTGCGTATGGGAAAAGTACTGGATCAGTCATCTCGTTCACACCGAGTTTCCGTAATAGCGACGTCACCCTAGTCCGAAGTTCCGGCAGGCATATCCCATATTCGTGTCGTAACATCACGGGCAGGAAAAGCGCAGTACACTGTCTTGAATGGACCGTAACCGTGTGGAAGTGATATGACTCGCACGGTGACGTTCTGAGCCTCTCAATATGTCAACGGTGATACTTTCGATCAATGCAGGGAGTTCGTCGTTGAAGACAACACTATACGTCTACGGAAGCGAGAAGCAGCTCCGGAGCTTGGCGAAGGCCGAAATCTCGAACATCAACAGTCAGCCAGCGAAGTTGAAATACTCTTCACCAGCAATACAGGACAAGAAGGATGTCGACGACATCAACGACCACAAAACTGCCTTTGAGTATGTCCTGGACGCCTTTCTCAGAGATGAAAGTGTAAAGGGCGTTAAAGACAAGGATGATATTAACTATGCCTGCCACCGCGTGGTACAAGGCGGTGACTTCAATGATGATCAGCTTATTACGAGTGAAACATTCCACAAGATCGAAGCTCTTGAAGATCTCGCGCCTTTGCATAACAAATCAGCAGTCGATCTCATGTCAGCATGCAACGAACATCTTCCCAACGTGACCAACGTTGCCTGCTTCGACTCCGCTTTCCACCACACCATGCCCTCTCATGTCAAATCCTACATGATCGACCAGGACATTGCAACCAAGAAAGGCCTGCGTAAATACGGCTTCCACGGTCTCTCATATTCCTACATTACCCGCGCAGTTGCCAACTACCTCAACAAGCCAAAAGAGGATACCAGTATCATAGCCTGCCATCTGGGAAGCGGCGCCTCAATATGTGCAATAAGAAAGGGGAAAAGCATCGATACGACTATGGGTCTCACCCCTGTCTCTGGCCTTCCCGGTGGCTCCCGGAGTGGTGATGTAGACCCGGCACTGATATTTCATTATACTTCCGATGCTAGCAAGCTGAGTCCCGCAAGCACAAAAGACCTGCATATCTCGACCGCAGAGGAGATTCTGAACAAGCAATCGGGCTGGAAAGCTGTCGCGGGCACTTCAGATTTCGCAATGATTGCAAAGGAGGATGCACCAGCATCACATCGGCTGGCGCTGGACATCTTCGTTGATCGAATCGTCGGCTTTTTGGGGAACTACTATGTCAAGCTGGATGGACAGGTCGATGCACTGGTGTTTGCGGGAGGCATTGGCGAGAAGAGTGCTCTGCTGAGAAAGAGGGTGATTGAGAAGGTGAGTTGTCTTGGGTTCACGCTTGATGAGAAGCGAAATGATCAGCTTGAGGGTGACGGACCTGTGTACGGCATTGGTGAGCACCAAGGAAAGAAGACGTTGGTGTGCGAGACAGACGAGGATTATGAGATGGCGTATAATACGATGATGCATCCGAAATAAGGTGGGAATTCTGGTCATCGTATGAATAACGACCTGCGTCAAGTTCCCGCGCCCGCATTGGAGCAGAAACAGAGCCGTTTCCTGGTAGCTTTCCTGTTCATTAATGCTTTTCTTGCGAACATTGCTTTACCCAGCCCCTTGTGCTATTTGAAGCACTTATGCCTCTTAAACCAATCTGATCGATCGGAACGCAAGTCTCCAGCTAAGAGTTCTATTGTTCATCTTTGACTGGTCAGAATCTTGGCCTCAAGCCATACCCCTTTTCCCTTCATTACCTTGACCAAAGAAGCAGGCACCCTTTTATCTTGTTTGAATGCCTCCTGACATCCGTAGATGACCTCCCCGAGCTTGTGCTCCCTGGCAGCCGTCTTCTTCCCCTTCTTGCCGCCGTGTCCGAAGCCGCTACCAGTGCCTCCATTCCGCTGTCCCTCGAAGCCCGAATTGGTAGCCTTGCACGTAGTATCGGCCGCACCCAATGTAAGAAGAGGTCGAGCTATCGTTGCAGTGGGACAACACTGGCGGTTCGCGGTCGGGTTTGAAAGTTTTAAGATCATCTCCGTGTTAAGCCAGTCCTCGGCCTCGTTGGGTTTTGGTTGCCTGGTTGTATCGCTGGACCACTCTTGAGCGTCTCAATTTTGTCATTATTGTGTTTCAAAGAGTGTTGTTGACGGCTAGTTTTTGGATCCTGCTTCTCCTTACTGGTGGCCTCCCAGAAACCTCTTAGGCTAAGTCTTATGCATCCTTGCCCTGCACGGGGTTGACTGCTTCTACCGTCCCACCGCTTGAGCTTCCGTCCTTCTCGCTGGGCTCAGTGCCTGGTGGCCAATTCACACTAGTTTATGTGAAAAGAGTTGTCACTGCTATCAACAGCATATTGACCATGATCATGCTCAGGAGACTGTGGCATTTCTGGAGCTTGAATAGGTGACTGCAAAATGCGCAGCCAAAAGAGGTTTAAGATTGCAGTGTATGTAGAAGTGACGCTACAAAGTATTGAAATTGGTAACTCCAATAGCCATCACTTCATCTCTCACTCGAGCGAAGCTGCTTCAGTTCCGAGGTCATCATTTACTTTGTTGCCGCTTGCTTCGGGCAGCCAGGGGAAATGCATGGTCTACATGGATTGGCGCTTGACGCAGGAATTTATTTTACTTCCCGAAGCAACTTGTAAGCTAGAAGTATGGCATTTGCAAATGGTCGGCCTGCCTATACAGCTCTCGTCAGCGAGGAAAACAAGAAACATGGGAGGACTAGTAGAATGGAAAGACGCGAATTAAAGATTTTCTGTAACAACGGAGTAACATGACAACGGGGAAAGGATGAGTAAATATCGTAACTTTCCCCTTCTGAGCTTGGAGTTGTGCAGTAGCTCACTATTGCAGCATGCTAGGGATTGTCAGCAGTCATAAAGCTCCATCTCCTCCCTCGCCATTGTATACTTGCTGACGTCGTTATGGATCACGCGGGTCGTGCCGGTCTCAGTCATCGTAGGCTTCTTCCTGCGCTTCCTCAATCTCTTCGTGATACTCTTCTCTGGCCTCTTCTGCTTCTTCACGGTCGCTACTCGATGCATCAGAGTCTGCAGCTTCTTGCAGCGTCTCTTCGTACTCTTGTCGAGCTTCTTCGAGGGGCTCTCGCTGAGATGAAGAGACATCAGAATTGTGCTCGAGTGCTTGAAGGTCACCGGGAGGTGGAGCACCATAGCCATAGCTTGGATCACCGTAATCTGCGGGAGGAGCTCCATATCCGGCAGGTGGAGCGCCGTATCCTCCTGACGCATGATGAGCGTGGGCCTCTGACGGGACTGTTAGAATCAAGAATATCAGGTTGCAAGACGTAATGTGCAAGAAGAGACAAAGGAAACGTATCATCATCGCTCGAATCACTAGCGAGGGCGGCACCAGCCAATCCACCAACAACAATACCGCCCGCACCAGCAGCTAGCATAGCCTTCTTGTTGCTATCTTTCTTCTTCTCACCACTCTCAATGGCTTCGTGAGGGAAGTTCACACCGCCAGGATGCTGAACCCCAACTGGAGGGTGGTGTCCATGCTGCTGAGGATAGCTCTGCCATCCATGCTGTCCAGATGGTGGATAATTGGGGGCATATGACGGATCCCCGAATGCTCGATGTTGCTCTCCCGATGAGGGGTAAGACATGACAGGTGGCTCCCATTGGGTCCGACCGGTAGCTTGCTCGAGGTAGTAGTATCGCTGGCTGTTTAGGTCCCACTGTTGAATCCAAGGGGCTGGTAGGTTTGGCCCTGAGGGGAGAGGAGCGCCATAACCATGCTGTTGTGGAGGATATGGTGAGGATTGTCCATAAGGTTGCTGCTGGTGCTGGCCATAATGCTGCTCAGGAGGCTGCGGGTGATAGTAAGAGCCAGAGGCACCACGGTCTGGTTCACAGACTATCATTGTTACTCATGTTGGAGAGGGCAGGTGGTCGACAAACTTACGCCCAGGATTTTGCTTTTCCTTCTCCTTCTACTTTTCATCGTCCTTGTCCTTGTCCCCCACCAAGTCCTTAAAATCGTCAGCGAGCCCTTTCAGGCTCTTCATGAATGACATTGTGGTATCAGTTGATCAGACAAATTTCAGTGCAACTAAAGTAGGCGGGCAAGGCAAGCGAAGATGAGACCAAAATTCAGAACCCTCAAAGTGATAGCGCTGGATAGCGGGGTGAATCATCATCATCGCTACTGACATTGAACGAATCATTCTGTTGGCGGGTTAGGCGTCGTTGGGAAGCCCATCACAAGCTGGACATGATACTGCCAAGCAAAAAGGACACGTAAGGAGTGAAGCTGGTTGTGACACTATCAGGGGAAACGGCGTAGGTTTAAGGCATGAATGGCCTGCAAACCAAAGGTTGCTGCAGCCAAGGTGAAGTCAAATGAGGCTTAATACTGAACCCACGAAACCTCTCGGAGCTCATGATATGCGCGAATAGTCTGAAGACAGGGTGGTGTTGCTAAAGGATGGTACCTTAGTCGTCAATGCGCTTCAATTTACCAATCCCTGCTCGTACAGTGCAACGTGCCGTTCAGGCCTCGGGGCTTAAAGTGCAAACCTCGCAAACACTGTCACTGGTGCAACCAAACATTCACCAAATGACAACATCGACAATTGAAACACTGTCCGCTTACAACATCAATTTCTAGCAAGCACGAAGCCATGATATGAATCGTCCCACGTCAGCATGGCTGGCACTAAAGCAGCACATGCTGAAAGGTCCTCGCTCACCGCGTTTCTCTGCCCTCCCTCGGCGGTCACCTTGTCGACATTTTGAGCGCCGCAGCCAATCCACCCAATCGTCCTCCAACGTCGCAGACTCGACCGTCTCCCGTTTCGACCGCTTCATCGCCCGAACACCCACCAAATTCCTCCGCACGCGCCTCCAAGCACTGAAGAACGCCCCCCTGACCCACATCACATCGTTTCTCCTTCTCCATGAAATCACAGCCATCGTACCGCTCTTCGGCTTAGCAGGAGCATTTCACTACTACCACTGGCTCCCGCCCTTCTTCGCGGAGGGCGAATGGGTGCTCAAAGGCGTTACGCTGTTCGGGAACTACTTCCGACGCAAGGGGTGGATCACGTCTGCTGATGCGGCGAGCGCGAGGCAAGCAGCTGAGGAAGGGCAGGCGGAGGAGGTAGAAGTGAACAATAAGAAGAATGATATGATAAGTAAGTGGTGGAACAGAGGAGAGGGCGGGACAAGAGTGGTGATTGAGTTCGCGACTGCGTATGCAGTTGTGAAAGCTCTGCTGCCGTTGAGGATTGTGGTCAGTGTTTGGGGGGCGCCATGGTTTGCGAGGTGGAGTGTAATACCTATGCAGAAAGCATTTCAGAGGCTTCTGGGGAGGAAGAATGTAAGACGGGTCGTGAATGATGCAAGTAAAGCTCCATAAGAGAAAATGCATGGACATATGTTAGAGGGAAAAGTACATCACAACGTCACTGGGTTCTAGATCCAAATTGTAATTTTTTGATGGCACTGGTTTAGCCATGGTCTATTTTTCATTGCTCATGCCCTCATGCCGCCGGAGGTTCCTTTGGGTTTTGCGAAGCTACCGACATATCGTAACATCCTGCATCTATGGCTTCTCATAAATCCAATCGAACTGGGCACTCTTATACTTCTGGATCTCCTCTGGCTTGAACCACAAAGCAATCTCCTTCTTTGCGCTTTCGACACCATCAGAACCGTGGCAGACGTTTCGGCCGACGTCGATGGCGTAGTCACCTCGGATGGTGCCCGGCGCAGAGGCAAGTGGGTTGGTGGCACCAAGAATCGCTCGGCCGGTCTTGCAGGCGTCTCGGCCTTCCCAGACCATGGCAAAGATCGGGCCAGAAAGCATGTCTAAGGACGATGTTAGATTGTGGGTGTCAATAGTGGAAAGACGCATAGTACTTACAAGTTACTAAACCTTTGAAGAATGGCTTGTCTTTCAAGTCCTCGTAGTGCTTCTCGAGATGCTCCTTGCCCGGGCTGACCATCTTGGCCGCAACCATCTTGTAGCCTCTCTTCTCGAATCTGGAGATGATGTCCCCAATGAGTCCTCGTTGGACACCATCTGGCTTGACGGCGATGAAGCTGTAGCAGCTGTTAGTGTGGTTTTCTTGGAAGGGGCAGACTGTGCACTCACGTCTGTTCGGTAGCCATCTTTGAAATTTGCTTATACAATTGGGATTAAAGTCGTATAGATGAAGTGCTCAGAGTTCTTAGAAAAGACCTATTTGCTACACTGCTGACCTTTTAAATATTTTTGAGAATTGGCGGTATGCAGTGGGGAAGCGGATTTGGAGGGGCTCCCGGTACCCAAATCTGCCACCAAGACTAAATGGCGAAAATTGAGCCAACCAGGCGAGGCCGGTCCCTGCAGATCCTAGGATTAGGGGTGCTGTTCCCGATTAGGAAGGCATGCGGTCAGAGGACAACTTTCGGGTCACATTGTGCGTGTTGATCTTTCGGGGGAGGAAGTGTGTAGACTGCCTGTATCGTGCACCCGCACACAAGATGGCACGAAGTTCAAGACAGCAGTCAGTATGGCTGTCTCTGTGCCTGAGTTTATTGTTCCTTGCGGTGTTTGTACCACCAGGTGTGTTGCAAATATGATAGGTTCGTGGGTGAGGACTAACAATAGCAGTATTCGGCGTGAAGCGGCATGACTTCAAGAGATGCGAGCAATCGGGCTTCTGTAAACGCAACCATGATTGGGCTGATCATATTGTATCAAGTGGTCGAGATGCATCACCATATAGACTCGACCCGAACACAATCAAGATGAAGAATGGCCAGGTCGAGGGCACCATACTCAAGACCATTTCAGATTCAGAAAAGGTCAAGCTTCCGATGATTGTGACCTTTCTCGATGGTGGCAGTGCCAGAATTCAGATTGATGAGGAAAAGAGGCAGAAGAAAGACATTGAGCTTCGACACGGCAGTAAAGCTCGCAAAGAGAGGTACAATGAAGCAGGCAGCTGGGCTTTGACAGGAGCTGGTCTCCAACCTCAGAAGCTTGGAAAGTTCGACAAGGGAGAGAAGTCTACAACTGTGTCGTGGGGCTTGTCGAATGAATTCTCCGCCACTATCACCTACGCACCTTTCGGCGTTGAATTTGCCGCTAATGGCAAAAAACAGGTCGTACTCAACGAAAGAGGTTTAATGAACCTCGAGCATTGGCGGCCTAAGGTCGAGAAGCCTGCAAAGGAAGAAGGCAAAGAAGAGGAGAAAAAGGAAGAGCAGACCATTCAAGAAGTCGACGAGAGCACGTGGTGGGAGGAGACTTTTGGAGGCAATACCGATTCAAAGCCAAAAGGTCCGGAAAGCGTTGCTATGGACATTACCTTTCCTGGCTTCTCTCATGTCTATGGCCTCGCGGAGCATGCTAGCACATTATCTCTAAAACAGACTCGAGGCGGAGAGGGCAACTATGACCAGCCTTACCGCCTCTACAATGCGGATGTCTTCGAGTACGAGCTCGACAACCCAATGACTTTGTACGGCTCCATTCCGTTCATGCAGGCTCACAGTGCAGAGTCGACCGTCGGTATATTCTGGCTCAACGCCGCAGAGACTTGGATCGATATCGTGAAGTCCAAGGCAGACACAACATTGGGTCTCGGAGGCCATACGGACACCCAGACACACTGGATATCAGAATCTGGTGTGATGGATATTTTCATCATGCTTGGACCGACACCCAAAGATCTGTCCAAGAAGTATGCAGAGCTTACTGGCTACACTGCTATGCCGCAGATGTTCGGAATTGCGTACCATCAGTGCCGGTGGAACTATGTCAGCGACGAAGACGTCAAAGACGTCGACCGAAAATTCGATAAGCACAGCATACCGTACGATGTAATTTGGCTTGATATTGAATATACTGATGACAAGCAATACTTCACGTGGGATCCTGATACCTTCCCAGATCCGATTGGCATGGAGAAGCAGCTCGATGAGCATGAGAGAAAGCTTGTTATCATTATCGACCCGCACATCAAGAACAAAGGCGGATACCCTATCGTCGAAGAGCTGAAGTCAAAGGATCTGGCTGTCAAGAACAAAGACCTCAAAATATATGAAGGCTGGTGCTGGCCAGGGTCTTCCCACTGGATTGATTGCTTCAACCCAGCCGCTCGCGAATGGTGGAAGACACTGTTTCCATACAACAAAATGAAAGGTGTCATGTCCAATGTCTGGCTATGGAACGATATGAACGAACCTTCTGTCTTCAACGGGCCGGAGGTGTCCATGCCGCGCGACAACATTCATCACGGCAATTGGGAACATCGCGACGTCCACAACCTCAACGGTCTGACTTTCCACAATGCAACGCACCACGCCCTCATTTCCAGATCAAAGGGCGAGGAAGTTCGCCCTTTCGTGCTGACTCGTTCCTTTTTCGCCGGTTCTCAAAGAGTTGGGGCGATGTGGACAGGCGATAATCAAGCTAGCTGGGGTCATCTGGCCGCCAGCATACCAATGATCCTTACCCAAGGTGTCACAGGCTTCTCTTTCGCTGGTGCAGATGTGGGTGGCTTTTTTGGAAATCCGTCCAAGGAGCTCCAAACTAGGTGGTATCAAGCAGGCGCGTTCTACCCTTTCTTCCGTGCTCATGCACATATTGACACTCGTCGTCGTGAACCATACTTGCTAGGTGCTCCTTATACCGAGATCATGACACAGGCGATTCGACTGAGGTATGCATTGCTGCCATCTTGGTACACTGCTTTCCGCGAAGCAGCTACCGAAGGCACCCCTATTGTTCGACCTCAGTACTACGTCCACCCGCACGATGAAGCTGGCTTTGCCATTGACGATCAATTTTATCTGGGGTCTACAGGCATTCTTGTCAAGCCTGTAGTGACCGAGGGCAGCGAGTCGGCCGACATCTATGTATCTGACGACGAGGTATACTACGATTACAACACATTCAAAACGTACCATGGTCCAGGCCAGCACCATAAAATTGCTGCACCGCTCGAGAAGATTCCAGTCCTGATGCAAGGCGGCCATGTCTTTGCGCGAAAGGACAGACCCAGACGATCCAGCGCCCTTATGAAATGGGACCCATATACTCTGGTCGTTGTGCTTGACAAGAATGGCAAAGCCGAAGGCGAGCTATACGTAGACGACGGCGAGACCTACGAGTTCGAACACGGTGCCTATATTCACAGAACGTTCAAGTTTGACGGCCAGAATTTAGTGTCTCGGGACATCTCGTCTAATTATTCACCTAAAGACACGAAGAAGAGGTCCAACTTCTTGAAGAGCATGGAGGGCGTCACGGTCGAGAAGATCATTATCGTTAATGCTCCGAGAAGCTTAGAAGGCAAGGAACGTGTCAAAGTCGTGGGCGATGGCATCAAGACTGGTACGACTGCTGGCCTCTCGTACCATGCCGCTGAGAACGGCAGCGCTGCTTGGGCTGTTGTTCGAAATCCAGCTGTCAAGATCGGTGCTGATTGGGGCATCGACTTTAAGGACGCCGACGATATGAAGGTCGAGCTGTAGATAACAAGTGCACGACTGACGAACACAAACTTTAGCTAGACCAATATTAGCGAAACATTTAGGCAAGCCATGCTGCTGGTTTTACTCGAGTTATTCGAGCAGCCGGCAGAAGCTCTTCTACACACCAGCTTCTTCCAGCATGACAAGCTCAGTTTTCCAAGCCATGATAATCGCTCATCAGACGTCAGTGAGCAAGGAAGCAATTGAAGCTTTTGCACAACGCGATCCCTACCACAGCATTTCCTTAGCAACGTGCGGCATCCAAGCTATTTCGATTGGCTGCACTCAGCAAAGCTTAGCCTGCAGGAACCGGATCTTGTAGTGGAGCTTTGTCAGCTTCGCCGCGACTCGCGACTCCAGCATGCGGTGATTCGGAGCCGCGAGGGCGGTACACTCGGCTAGTGTGCAGATGTAGACTGTGTGCTCGAGGCCTACATTTAAATGTTAGGCAACCCCCACCGCTGCATCATGTCGTCTTCCATCGTTGAGCCTCCTTGCTGCCCGCCAGAAGTTCCTAGAAGAGCCGCAGGTTTCCGTCCACCATGAAGAGCACCCTCCTCGCAGCTATCCTAGCCGCGCTCTCAATTTCAGCTTCCGCATATCCAACCGCGCGGATTCAAAGGCGGCAGTCAACCACCGAACCAAATTTGGACATCCCAAGCAGCCTGCAGAACATTCTCGACAACACCCATGGCAGTGACCTATACACCTATCCCACAGACCTCACACGGGGTATTATCCCAGTAAGCACTTCTAAACCTTCCCTCATTCCTCCGGCCACGACCTTTTAACACGTCCAATAGAAACCAATTCACTCCCACAACGACTACTGGCGTGATATTCCCTTCTACACCGCCCTCTCTCATGGCTGCATCAGTGTCGAAGCCGATGTCTGGCTCTACAATGAAACACTACATATTGGCCACGACGAGTCAGCACTGACAGATGCCCGAACCTTTGATGCGCTCTATATTCAGCCCCTCCTCTCCGTGCTGCAACGACAGAACCCCGACTCCCCATTCGTTGAAATGCCAACTTACAACGGCGTATTTGATGCCAGCTCACGTCAAACGCTGTACTTGTTTGTCGACGTGAAGACTAACGGCTCGGAGGCGTGGCCGTACGTCGTTCAGGCGCTCGAACCACTCCGCAGCGCAGGATACCTTACACACTATAACGGCACTGGGATTACCAAACGCCCTGTAACAGTCGTCGGAACAGGTAACACCCCCCTTGACCAGGTCGCGGGTGTAGACGATAGGGACTACTTCTTCGACGCGAACCTGGCACTGCTGAGCACCACACAATCAAACATAACCGCCGAAATAAGCCCGATCGCATCGACGCAGTTCAGTCGGTACATTGGCGAGATTAACGGTACGGAGTTCAATAGCACGCAATTGCAGACGCTCCAGGAGCAGCTAGGTGTAGCGGCCCAGAGGGGGATCGGTGGGCGATACTGGGACACGCCGGCTTGGCCTGTGAGCACGCGGAATGCGGTGTGGACAGAGCTGGTAAGGGCGGGCGTTGCGTTGTTGAACGCGGATGACTTGGCAGCTGCGAGTGGGTTTACTAGCGAATGGTAACGAAAGACAATTCGGGTACGGCCAAGTAAATAGATCGGGTGGTAGATGAAGTAACGGCCATCAATCCTTTTGAGGCTGTCTCAACCCGTCCAAAGTCTGTCCACCGTCTCTTGCTACAATGCTGACATGTTCGTCGATTTGGCAAGCTTGCGCTGACTTATATTATCTTTGAGATGACTCGAGCAAGTCTCTGAGACTGCAGTGTTGCACAATCGTCCTCCAAACATTCCCTACCTACGCAGATTCGAGTTCTTCAACATACAGAGTCGCCCCCCTGCGTGCCTTATACAAGCTCACCCGGCCCCATGTTCCCATCTCAATCAAAGAAGTACCGGCGTTTGGGCCAATAGGGCTTTTATGATGCTTCACGAACACACGTTCTGTCGCTGCAAGAGTACAATTCGTCGCACGCGTGGCTCCTTGAAGTCCTGGCTCACGGTGCGATAGCGACATTCACGTTCAGATCCTGACGGAGAGGATAAACTGGGTAGTGCTGGCGATAGTAATGAGGAGCATTCATGTTGTGCTAAAGGCCCGATCACGATGGGCAAGGTGTCCATGCGCAGCGGAGGAGGACCTGAGGACTTTTGCGTCGCGGATACGCTCACAGTTAATAATCTGACGGTATGCGAGTGTGGAACCCTTCGGGTACTGTAATTTTTGTACTTGTCGAGCAGCATGATGATGTATTGGTAAGTTCTAGAATCCCGAATAGGATCACAAGCATGAACTGTCCCTGGGTGATAGAGCGAGGCGTCGCAAGCTTCCGCGCGGCTTGCTTTCACAGTAAGCATCAGCTTTCTCAAGCTTTCTAACTTCACGGATGTGTATTGTGCTCCACCAGTGGGAGCATGGCGCGCAACACGGAAGAAGGAGAGGAATGGCGAGGGACGCGATCGATGCCTTTGCTTTCAGGGCGATCTCAATGTGATCTGCCTTCTTGAGTACAAAGGCGAGACGCATATCGCAGGTTATTGCATCGGCCAACGAGTCGAATATGCTACGTACCGCAGCAGCGCCCATCACTGACTCAGCACCGGCCCCGGAAAACGCTACCCGCAGCACCTCGGCATATTCGGCTGCTCGCTTCCCCAACTTTCCTCTTCTTGCAGCGGTACCTCGACCATGCTCAACACAAACACAATGTAAAGGGATCGAGGCACAGCACGCTCGCGTGCACCGACTTACTTCAACTCAAATCTTCTACATCACACTCCCATCATGTCACAACCACCGCTCACCGGCCTCAAAGTCCTCGAACTTGCAGGCCTGGCGCCCGGCCCCTTCTGCGGCTTCCTCCTCTCGTCCTACGGCGCCTCAGTTCTACGCATCGACCGTCCCGGCCCAAATGCCTCTTCTGATCTTCTGACCTCGTACAAGTCTTCGATCGTGCTTGATCTGAAATCAAAGCCGTCCGTGCAGTTACTCCTGTCCCTGATCTCCAAAGCCGATGTCCTCGTTGACCCGTTCCGACCAGGTGTCCTCGAGAAGCTGGGGCTGGATCCCGTGAATGTGTTGCAGAAGGTCAATCCTCGGCTGATCACTGTGCGACTGACGGGGTTCAGACGGGATGGGAAGTACAAAGACATGGCGGGCCACGACATCAATTACCTCGCCGTGAGCGGGGTGTTGAGTATGTTGGGTGCAAAGGATACGCCGCCTTTACCGCCTGGAAACGTCCTCGCTGATTTCGCTGGCGGTGGACATGTCGCGTTTACGGGTGTGTTGCTTGCTCTGATCCATAGAGGCGTGAGCGGGAAGGGACAGGTCGTCGAGGCGAATATGGCCGATGGCGTGAATTACCTGGGCACGTTTCCGAGATTGTTGACGAGGCATGCGATGTGGAGTGGGCCGCGTGGTACGAATACGCTCGATGGTGGTGCGCCGTATTACGGGTGCTACGAGACGAAGGATGCGGGAAGATATATGTCTGTCGGCGCATTGGAGCCACAGTTCTTTGCCGAGCTGTTGAAAGGGCTGGGGTTGACGGAGGGCGATATTGTGCCGGAAAAGGGCATGAGTCGGGAGGACAAGAGGGCTTGGGAGCACATGAGGTTGATCTTTACAGCGAGGTTCAAGACGAAGACTAGAGCAGAGTGGGAGAAAGTTTTTGATGGGACGGACGCGTGTTGCGTGCCTGTGCTCACATATCAGGATTTGGAGAAAAGGCAATATGATTTTAGACCTATTGTCGGCTTGACCGCTAGTCCCGGACGGAAGGTAGATATGACTTATGACGGGAAGACATTAAAACCAGGAGAAGGCGGAGAGGATGCTCTAAAGGAGTGGCTGGGCTGGAGCAGAGGGAAAGAATGGGACCTTGGCGCAAAAAGTGTCGCACAGATCACAGAGAAGAGCAGACTATGAGACGAAGAGTAAGAATAAAGTCGCAGCCATTGCAATGTGGTCTCCCACTATCTGTAGTCGCCTTTGAGTGCCTTCTTGCTGTTGCTACACTAGTGACATTGTCCGGCCAAATCGTATCGATCGTATATTCACCAAGACCACCGCCATTGGCGCCGGATAAGGCGAAACGACACGGCGCGATCGCTTGAGGGCAGTCACTGATCCTGCTGCGACTCAGTCCGGAATGGAGATTCGACAGTTGCAGAAGGCGTAAGCAAAAGAACCAACGGTGAAAACACGAAGATCCGAAGACGGCCACTAGACTTTCTGAATAAATAAAGAAGCACGGCGTCCAGGAGATGAGGTGTTTTTGAATAGATATGAACTAGACATAGACATAGAACATGAAGCACGTACGCAGCAGGCCTGTGGGTGCATAATCCTTCTCGAGGTTTTGTCGAGGGCCCCCCAGGTCACAGTCTGGCTGCCTAAGTCGTAATGAAGTACGTCCACGCATAGCGACGTGTAATGCGAGATCCCCTTGATAACCGTAATTCCAGCTACGTCGTAGAGCATAGGTCTTTCGCAATGCGATGCCAAAAGGGCATCCAAGTCCCACACATATTGGTTTCAAATGAGCATGTTCAGCTGCTCCTCACGCTGGTCTGGGACAGACTCACGGCCTTTTGGCTTGGAATACTTCGGATGCAGCCCACGGCTCGTGCGTCCATGATGCCCTTCGATTATTCTGACGAAGTATTTCGGATTCCCCTCCCGTTCGAGAAGGCTAATCTGAGAGGGCATCCCTCAGTAGAGACATGGAGAGTTCAGGATGACGGCAGCGTAATCATATGGGATGCGGTGGTTCTCTCTTGTCGAGGTCTGGCGCAAACATTAAGCAGAGATATCGACATCACCATTTTCTGGGACCGTGATTCTTTCAACGGCAATCTACATCAATGGATCAGAAATCAGTGGTTGTCATTTTTTGCTGTCATTCTCTTCTGCGAAGAGCAGCAAAGTCCAAAACGCTTGGTTAGGTGGGTTACAGGCGTTGTTTCGCGGCCAACAACGGGGGTGTATCACTTGTGCATTGGACCTTTTCACTCAACCGTGCAAAATGCAGATGGTTGGGATATTCTAAATGCAAAGCCGCTGAACTGGATAGTTCTGTGATATTCAATTGATGGAATTGAGGCTCAAGGATGTCCTCATCATATGTGTACCAGTTTCATGCTACAACATCGAAATGGGAGACACTCATGCTTCACGCAAGACGCAACAAGAGCCACAAGGTAGATTATCACAAGGCGCTTTGATCAGTGCTTACGCTGGGCCTAGTAAATTTCCCAATGTACCATAACAGTTCGAGTTTGTATAGCTCTTTCACTCTGGGTCGTGTAGAAGTCTCCCAGCTTTGCAAAACTCTTGATGGGTGCCTCGTCTTCAGAAAGCGCCATCAGGATAACCCCTTGACTCCAGCCTCGGCCATCCTCACGCAGACAGATAGCATGTTTGGGCAAGTGTGCACATATCGTTGACATCCAAGTATACAATTCGACTTCCTGAGGTATATTGACCTTCCGAGGATCTTCTGCAGATAGTGGTCCAATAACTGTGGCGAGTAAAGGCTCCTGCACTTCTGTTGGGGCTAAATCCAACCCGTGTTCACCAGTGGATGCCACAATACCAGCTTGTGGGATAATGACTCTTCCATCATCAGCTATGTGCCAGGACTTCGTAGCTTCATGATCGAACCGGTCCGGGCTATCTGCGTCTAACACAAACTTCGATGCACCATGCAGTGGGTCAAAAGGAAGAAGAGTACCCGCGACAACTAGATCAAGCTCTCCCGATTCTGTAGGCTTAAAAACGTCCCAGAAACAGCACTCTTTGTAATTGGACGCGAAGAACTCAGCTCCCAAGATCTGATGAACTTCTCTTAGGAACTCGACTGGGTATTTACCCATTACAAGTTTATCTTCTGAGGGATTGGCACGCTTGTACCAATCTATAGCTCCAATCGCTGACATGACTGCTTCTGCGCGACGTTCCGTGCACTCGCGTTGGTTTCCAATGACAAGGACTGATAGAGGACTATATCGCAAAAGCTCGTTGAGGCACGTATGATCAAGCAAAGCGCATAGCTCCATCGTAACAGGCGGCATTCTATCTTCAAAGACCAAAGGCGCTGTTCTTTGATAATCATCTGCAAGGGCCAGAATGGAATCCAACGTGACGGGACGCGTATGAGGAGCGTCGCAGATTTTAAATGTCTCCCAATGCCGATTGCAGAGCTTCATGTCAGGCCGAAGACAGGCTTCCTGAAGTGTCCATAAGGACGTGAACCAACCGGAAGGAACCTTTCCCACAGCAAAATTCTCATCTACCACACTGAATGCTTCGAAGAAACAAGGTTTTACAGGTGCCGGAACATTTTCGAGCTTTGACATGACCTGCTGCGGATCACAACCTGACAAGCTTGATTGTCCGAGAAAAGCCATCGCCAACCACTGCACTGCTATACGCACCTGACTCCAGTCATCTATATCATTCAGCCAGGCGACTGATTCGAGGGCTCCAGCGAAAATTGCTGCTTGCTTGGCTATCTCAGTCATCGCGCGTTCGGATCTATCCTGTGGGATGCAAAATAGGTCAAACCAGATGAAGCGGGCCGGCGCAAAATGAGAGGCTTTGCTGGCAAGAATGTCTGGAAGGCCTTCCACCTTGAACCTTTCTGTTTGCGGAACTCGCCATGGAACTCCAGGTATGACAACCCCTGGTCCTTTGATGCGCCAACGGCCCCACGTGTGGCTGACGGTAATGTACTGAGGGACTGTGATCAACTCCCCTACTACAACCGTCCTTTTCCCTTCGAGATCCCAAAGGTAGTATGGGCTATCCCTTGTTCTATTGCTTGGAAGCCAGGGGCAAGGCTCAATGACAGCCCCTACTGGGCATTCCAACAGGTGATTAATTAGATCCGAACACTGAGCTCTTTTTGAGGATGACGACAACACAAAGCTAGATTTTGGAAGTTGTGTGTCAATGGTATCTGCAGTATCTGCATGGGCAAGGTACGTAGAATGGGCTATTCTTTGACACGCTGCGACCATAGCCGCTTTCTGACGCCGAAGTTGTATCGGAGCAGCGGTAGATTTTCCATAGAAGTAGAATTCGTACAGAAACAATTCAAAGAGTGCCGCGCGATATTTTGAAGTTCGATCGAGATCCTTAGGTACTCGTTCTTTCTCATTTGGCCCCGACACATGAGCCTCGATCGTGAGTCTCGACTGATGCATGGCAGCCTCGTCATCACAAAGGCCGTTCCACCACTCGAGTAAGGTCAGCAGAGAGTTTCGCTGGGAAACAGACAGTCCCGAATGGAAGGTGGGGAATTTTGTTACCGTTTCGAAGCAAATCTCGAGTAAAGTAGTCCAGTTGGTAAAGCCTCGTTTCCAACCATCTCCTTCTGATGTAGTTGCGAAATGCCTCTCGACCTCTTCGCCCAGGGGACCCCTGTGCCAAGAAGTCAAGGACATTTTTCTTGGATTTTCGACAAGCTCGATTGATATCAGACAGGCAACAATATCGTTTGAAAAGGTTCTGTGTCTCAGCCTGGTAGAGGGCTAATGCAGTAATGGCGACAGATTGCCCAACGCCCAACGCGCAGCCACGTGACTTTCCCCTGCCAGAAATAAAGTACATCTCTCGTCGTGATTTGTGCTGCAACAACCTACGATTGTAGATAGGAGTTTCCGTAATCTATATAGGACGTATCCTTTGGGTAATCAGGAATGGTACGAATAGAACTCTTACAGTTTCTCTTAAGTAGGCTAAGTAAGATGCAGTACGATGTAAGTCGATAGCAAGTGACAGTTGCGCAGGTAGCTGTCTAGTCTCACTTAGGTTGCCCACGCAACTACAGAGTGCTACAAAGGACTCGTATTTATATACTCACGTTCACAGTCCTGAATAGGGAGGCTTTTGCCCTGGAGCGGGTCGGACTTGACTCCACTACGGCAGCCCTCAAAGTCCCAAAGTGCTCAAGATGGGGAACGGTCACTAACATCGCATGACATTTCAGCCGTGGAGTACCAGAATATCGACTCCCTGAATATCGCCAAACAAGTATTGTCGTCGTCCTTGCTGTTTCTTGTTTACGCACGCTCGCTGCTGGCGATATGCTCGTCTGCTAGACGAGCCACAGACGTAGGCTGGCCACGAAAAGCGCTTGACGTCATATGGCCCCCTTTTCCTTGAATTTGATGCTCGTCTCTTTGTCGCGTGCTGATCATAGCTCAGAATGAGGGAAGGCCTTATAACACGAACGTTTGCGTCCTTTGTTTTGTCCGTCTCGTGAAATTGACGCATAAAATCTGCAGGGCGTGTTTACTGAAGCTTATTGAGAATAGTCACAGCGGCTTTCAACCACTACCATGCCTCGCGCAGCGCGCTCCTCAGCTGCAAAGCCCTCCGTGGACAAAAAGCCCTATTCCAAACCAGCAGCCTCAAAGTCCACCAAGACAGCGAGTTCCACATCACAGCCAGAGGCCACGACCACGACCACCACAGCAAGCAGCAAAGCACGCGCTAAAGCGCCCCGCAAGACCAAAGACGGCAAGGACTCCCACCTCTACACCGACGACAACCCCACCACCACGCTCCACGGCACCGGCTTCAAAGACGCCGAGACCGCGACCCGCACGCTCGCGCTCGTATCCAACCGCAGCCTGCTCTACCAGTTCCAAACCATCAACACCATGTACCAGCGCGCCAACCACCACCCGCACAGCGACACGTCGCCCGGGATCCAAGCCGCGATGAAGATCTTCCGCGCCTGGCTGGACGAGACGTACCCGGCGCAGCGGGCGGCGCAGACCGAGTTCCCGCTGCTGAAGAAGGAGGTTGTGGCGCTGTATCTGCCGCGGATCCGGGAGCGGGCGAAGAAGCTGGGCGTCGATCCGGCGTGGGCGGAGATGTACGTTGAGTTGGCGAAGGGGAAGAGGTTGGCGAATGTGCTGATGGACGAGAGCAAGCCGGGCGAGGCGGATCTGGCGAGGGTGAGGCAGGATGTGCTTGGAGGGATTGTGAAGGAGAGAGGGGGGAAGATGCCGGGGAAGGATGATGAGGATTTGTGGGATGGGGAGGGCGGTGGCGTGAGTGGGATGCATTTGAAGTGTATTGCTTATGGGTTTAGTCCGTGTAAGGCTGATGTGCTGGTGAAGCATTTCGCGAGTAGTGGTAAGAACAGGTGAGAAGGAAAGAAGAGGTGCTGTGCATATTCGCGCCGGGCTTGTGCAGTAGTACACCAGCCAGTCGTTGGGATCTTAGATCAGTCTCAGTTGGTGGGAATATGTAGATTTGGACAACTTAGCGACTTGCTTCATCGACCAGACTTCATCCGATGCTACTTTTCGACCTGTAACTTCCGCAAAGACGTTCCCTGTCCTGAACGGACGCCTTTTCCAGGTTTCAGTGTGAAGAACTTCTCTCCGTCATCGGCTCGTGCAACCCTTACTTTCATACATTGCATTGATACTTCCATCTCGTTCGCTGGCACTAAGCATTATACGTCTCTAGCTCGCAAATATATTCCAAACCACCACACATGAACGCCAGTGATAATGAATTCCATACTCCAGAAGGGTGCCACACTGAGGGTAGCTGCCCACTTTTGCGTTCATCATCATTCGGCTAACCGCAAACTTGACTTGAAGCGCTGAACGCAGTGTCAAGCACGGCAATGCCAACAGATCAAGATTTGATGCCAAATATCGCTGCAGAACGTGCCTACAATATCCACCTTCTTTCGACGCAACTCATAATCTGTTGGGTCTTGGCAGGCACCGATATCTATACAGAGACAGAGCGACTTGCATTGCCATTTCCGTGGCTTTGTTCCTTGCTAAGACACGCCTTTCCTCATCTGCTAGCTGGTAGAATAGCGAGGAATACCGGTAGCTTGATTTCTGTCGAAAAGGACTCGATATTGTCATTAGAACCAGCTAAAGGGGTTGAAAATAGGTCCTTTGATCGTAGGAAGTCTGGGCTGAAGCCCGTGGTTCACATAGGCTCTTGAGTTGCTTCCATAAGGTAGCGCCTCTTGGATATAGCGGGTCTGAATTAGAGGGCCTTCATCTAGCAATAGTCTAATAACGCTGGTAGCCTTGCATGATTTTCGCGTATAGGCGGTAACATAGGTGTGTCGTAGGCGTTCTTTTCTTGCTGGTGTAGCCCAAGGGTGTCCCAATAGGCCTGCAACCGGTCTTGAGATAGTTGTATTTCGTCCTTGGTCTCGGGGACAAACGAAGTCCCGTAGGATGGATAGATGAGAGAAGGGTCCAGAAGTGTTGAGCTGCGGAGGACGAAATAGATAGAAAGAGGGGAGATTCTATCAGAAAGCATCTAAAATGAGACCGTATAAGTACTCGTTCTGATCCGGACACCGAAGTCAAAGTCAGGGGCCATCTCACCTACAGCTCACTTTGAAAGTCACTTTGAAGTTGAGTTGACTCCCTCACATCAACCATTGAAACGGCCAAGTCTTGTGAACCCATGCAATACTGGCAATCATCCATACACCCGAAATCCTAATTGTCTGATTCGGGCTGGCGCATCCACCAATCGATGCCGGTGCTAAAAGCAGCAAAACCACCGCCACCCAGCAACATAGCCTGGGGCCCAGCGTTCCGCGCAAGGATGGCACCAGCGGCCATGCCACCGGCGGCACTGTTCCAGAGATCATTCTTCGCGCGGAAGCCTTCAACGGTACACTCGCAGATGCTGAATATGAAACCGATCTTGCCGAAGTTCTTTGCTGACGACCAGGAGCGCGAGCCCATGTCTTTGAAGCCGCGGCGGAGTTGTTCGCGCATGGGGAGGGAGGTGAGATCGCGGCCTTGAGGAGTGAGAGGGGTATCGTAATTCATCTGTAGGAGAAGACGATTAGCGCTGGTGTGTCGGAGAGTGGAGGTGGACGTCGAGGCGCCAGAGCATCAGAAGGCGGATGAGGAAGAGCATACTGAAGCCATGAAAAGACCAAAAACACCACCGAGAGCGAAGCCTGCACCACCGGCCATGATGGATTTCGCTAGACATGACTCCATTCCTGATTGCATCTGCATGAAATGTTAGAAGTTGATGACCAGGTCGTATGTGGTTTGGAGGTGCGCACCATTTTGACCATCTTGGCCTCCTGGTCAGACATGCTGCCATTCTGTTGCTGGCCTGGCACGCCTGCGAAGCCGCCCGGAAACGCCATGATGAAGGAAACGAAGGACAAAGTGAGTAATGGACAGAAGTACGGATGTTGAAACGGTGAAGATGAGACGCCTCCAACATTTTCTCCCAGCGCATGCGCCGGGTCGGAAGAATCAGGACCGAGCTGGACCCTGTCATTACAAAATTTCGGCCTTATTCTGGGCATGCACGGATCTGCGAGCTCGATGATTCGTCCTCATTTCGTCACAGAAACTTTTTTTGGGGTGTTCGAAGTTCAAGGTTCGAGGATTGCATTGCAACATCATCAGTATCAGCCAGCGTTCAGCCCTCGATCCCATCTTCTCATTGCTCGCCGCCATGGCGCAAACAAGCAGGACACTCTCAGCTGCCCTCCGAAGAGCCTCGACGACATCAATAGCCAGTCCTTCGCGGCACTTGCCATCTCAATCACGTTCTATATCTCTGTTGGCATGCCGGCATCACGAAGCCCAGATCCGCCAGCGCAAACACGCGATAAGACAACGGATACAGTCTCTCGAGCTGTCACGCCGGAAGTTTGGTTTCACACCATCTCAACGGCACGGCCACCTCGACCCGCCGAAGCCCGGGGAAGAGCTGCATGTCACATTCGTCGACAAGGACGGTGAGAGTCACACGTTCGAGGTTGCCAAGGGGGATAACTTGCTGGACATCGCGCAGGCGAACGACTTGGAGATGGAGGGTGAGCAGCCATTTGTGGGAACCTGATAGCGTACGAAAGACTAACTTCTGTCCAGGCGCATGCGGCGGCTCTTGTGCATGCTCAACGTGTCACGTCATAGTCGAAGACCCGGACAAGTACGACCTGATGCCCGAGCCCGACGACGACGAGAATGACATGCTGGATCTGGCATTCGGTCTGACCGAGACGAGCAGGCTGGGATGTCAGGTTAAGATGACGCCGGAGCTCGACGGACTGGTGGTGAAACTACCAGCCATGACGAGGAACATGCAGGCCAGCGACTTTGGCGGTGTCAACCCGAAGCACCACTGACCTGCCGCTGCGGTTCGGCGTATTGGATAGGCAGGCGGAGAGTCGGCAGCGCTCCGCATAGCACGCCTGTGATGGAGTATTAGCGGTGGAAAAGCTGCGCATAATCGGAGCCACCATTGAGCACTCCAAGTGACGAGATTGTGGATCAATCCTTGTAGATCTGGCCAGTGGCGGCATTATCAGTCGTGCACACAGTTTGCAGATGCCAGCACAAGAAACGAGGCCTTGACATTAGCCAGCGAACTCACGAGGCACAGGCTCGCGTGGCGGCCGCCTGCGGCTCATCCTGGCTGATGCAGTGAGCTGGAAGAGCATTGGATGACGACGAAGTCTAACACGTTCTCGGATGTACAGCACAAACTGTAATATATGCATGTAGAGATAGACGTGGGCATCTCAACTTCGAAGTGAGCTGACAGCTCGCTCAGCTTGCACAGACTCTTTTTCCTTTCATAACCACTTTGCATCGACTTAGTTACATAACCTTGAGCACAAGTCCTCACGACTCAACGGCCTTCTTCTTGCCTCCTATAAGTTCTAGGAAAGACTCCTTGCCAACCTCGCCAACTTTCCTCTCCCTCTCCCCCATTCCGACCGTCCCCTTCCGTCTTTCCTCTCTCCTGGCTTTTTCCGCTCGCTCATGTGCGCCTCTGAACGCATTAAACAGCTGCACCACACCCTTCGTCGCAATCTTGCGCAACTGCTTCTCCTTCTCGGCCACTTCACCCGCGATCCCCCTCTCAATACCGAGCACATCAGTGGTGCGCCCTTTTTGCATCGCCGCCTGTTTCTCGGCCCGTAGTCTCTGTTTCGCCTTTGCATCCAGCTTTTCGTTCGCCTGCGCCTGCCGCGCCTTGGCAGCATCTAGCGAGCGCGATAATACGGGATCCGCACGCTTTGACGTGGGGAGTTTGGTGGATAGAATCTTCGAGATGGAGGTTGAGAAGGCTTCGGGGTCGTTGCGCTTGGACTTGTGCTTCGTTGGCTTGGTGGTAGAATGTATATCGGAATCATCCTCCGACACTGAATCTGACCCTTCGTCTGACTCGGCATCGCTGCCGCTACCACTGTCTTCCACATCGCTCATACCTGCAGCTGCGGCAACCGCAGCCGCGGCATCTTCTACTGAGTCGCCATCTTCGTCTCCGCCTGAACTCTGATCCTCTCCTTCCTCGTTCGGCTCTTCTTCACCCTCACTCGACGACGTCTCTACGGCGTCCGCATCTCTCCTACTCTCCGTCGGCTTCGCTGTCGGCTGCGACGGCTCGTTCACCACCTTCTCACTCTTTCGCTTCTTCCCAACAACAGGCTCAATGGTTTCCTCATCCGAGTCGCCCAGATTCACAGGTGCGAAGCCAGTATCTGAATCTCCTACATCTTCCGAAGATGAGCTATGGTAGTGTTTTTGTTTCTTGATGCGCTTCCGAGGGTTGCTTGGTTTGCCGCGCATTGCTTCTTCAATCTTGCGCTTTTTGGCGCCGGCGGGAGTTATGCGGGACATCGTGGCCTAGTACCAGAACGTCGTAGATGGTACTCGGCAGATCGAAGTTGAGTGTTGAAGGGAATATGTGGGTATAGTTGGCAGTGTTCAATGCGGCGCCTGGAGTCTGTAGACTGTATAGTGAATACTCTATGGTGCCCCAGTGGTAAGTGATTCAGGCTCAAAAATATTTGGCTGCGAGCATCGTTAGACTGCCGTTGTGCTGGTCGGTGAGGTCGACCGTTGATCGATCAAAAAAGTTTAAGATTTCGATCGGAGAAGTGGTCCTGCTCTTGCTGCTGAATGCCTGACAGCCATCTTTACCCCACAGACCGGGACTTCCCTCATATGTCAGTCACTTTCTAGGACACAGCCCAAACTGCTCACTCTTACACACCCAATGGTCTGGCCTTTGACCTCGATGCCCACGTTCCTCTCCCCTACATAAGCACCTGGTCACATCAATCCTCCGTCATGGTCCTCTCTGACCTTGGCCGCCGCATCAACGCGGCGGTCAGTGACCTGTCCCGCCAGCCCAACCTCGACGAAAAAGCCTTTGACAACATGGTCAAAGAGATCTGCTCTGCCCTCCTCTCCGCCGACGTCAACGTCAAGCTTGTTCAGAACCTGCGCCGCAGTATCCGCGACCAAGTCAAATTCAAAGACCTCCCGCCCAACACCAATAACAACACAAAACGCCGCCTAATCCAACAGGCCGTCTTCGATCACCTCACCCACCTCGTCGATCCGCATGCAGAGCCCTACAAGCCAAAGAAGGGGAAGAGCAATGTCATCATGTTCGTCGGCTTACAAGGCGCCGGAAAGACAACGACGTGCACTAAGCTAGCCCGATATTACCAGACGCGCGGGTTCAAGGCGTGTTTGGTCTGTGCCGATACGTTCCGAGCGGGTGCCTATGATCAGCTAAAGCAGAACGCGACCAAGGCCAAGATTCCATACTACGGTTCGCTGACACAGACCGATCCGGCCGTTGTGGCTGCTGAGGGCGTAGCAAGATTCCGGAAGGAAAAGTTTGAGATCATTATTGTTGATACATCCGGCCGACACCAGCAGGAGGCAGATTTGTTCGCCGAAATGGTGCAGGTGCAGAATGCGATCAAGCCAGATCAGACCATCATGGTCCTCGACGGGACCATAGGTCAAGCAGTCGAAAGCCAGAGTATGGCGTTCAAGCAGACGGCGAATTTTGGGGCGATCATCATCACCAAGACGGATGGAGGAGCTGCCGGCGGTGGTGCGATTTCGGCTGTTGCAGCCACACACACACCTATCATCTTCCTCGGCACAGGCGAACACATGATGGACCTCGAGCGTTTCGAGCCCAAGGCATTCATCAGCAAACTGCTCGGATACGGCGATATGACTGGTCTAATCGAACACATCCAGAGTATCACCCGCGATAGCGCCGCCATGAAAGAGACGCAGAAGCATCTGGCCGAGGGAATCTTCACGATACGAGATATGAGAGAGCAAATCACGAATATCATGAAGATGGGCCCCCTCTCCAAGGTCGCGGGCATGATTCCTGGCCTAGGTGGTATGATGTCCGGCATGTCCGACGCAGAAGGAACCGACAAGATGAAAAGGATGATTTACATCTTTGATAGTATGACCACCAAAGAACTAGAATCCGACGGCAAACTTCTGATCAACGAACCGACACGGATGACAAGGATCGCGCATGGTAGCGGCACCTCTGTCCGCGAAGTCGAAGAACTCCTCACGCAGCACAAAGTTATGGCAGGAATCGCGAAGAATATGGGCCAGAACAAGGCGAACATGGCACGCGCACAGAAGATGATGCAGGGACCAAACTCGAAGCAGCAGGCCGCGGCGATGCAAAAGAGAATGCAGGCTTTGGGCGGAGCTGGCCGAGGAGGCATGCCTGGGTTGATGCAGCAGTCTGGAATGGACATGCAGCAATTGATGCAGCAGATGGGCGGCATGGGAGGATTAGCGAATATGTTCGGAGGTGGACGAGGTAGGGGAAGGTGATGGCAGGTCTCACACTCGCTCCTCACTCAAGCTTTCGATACGGATATGACGCATCTGCGTCTCAACATGATTTTGCTCACCTTTCTTGGACACTAACGGTCGAAGCTGGCTCCACGTAGTTCTTCTGGACAACGCACCAAGCCGCACATAAGGAGAAGAACAATCATTGCATGAGACACGCATGTCCCTTTGACGTGCCGTTAGTAAGGTGAGACGGCTTCACACGCATATTCCTCTAAGCGAGGCTGTCATCGGGACCGAGCTGTCGACCCAGGACATGCGGGCACGTACCGAGAGATTACGCACGAAGCGAAACACAAAGCAAGCAGCTTATCAGAGAACAGATGCGGGCAAGGCTACGGCGCATACGTACACGAAGTCTCACAACAACGGGGAAGCGCTTGTCCAGAGATGGGACGACAAGTTCAAGCTCAAGACGGACGAATACCTCCAAGGGCCGGTCGCGTCAGGCTAGAAGATGAACATCTTACCAGGACAAACTTCAGATCGAGGAAGAAATAGCAGGCAGAGGGAAAGGGTTGAGACCCTCGAGTAGAGCCATGTGGTGCCGTAAATGTGAATTCGTGAGGCTGTTGGGATAATTATAGTCGAGATGGAGGCAGCTTGAGCAGTCACGACGACACTTGATGGTATGGTATCACTCCGAGACTGCATGGATTCGTTGTGCGGATCGATGCAGTAGTTAGTATATATAATATAGCCAGTCGTGAGAAGAGATAATCCATCCATTAATCGACCCAGCCGGCCCGTTCACTCCCTCTCTCATAACGCCATGCTCTCTCTACCCTGACAGCGAGCTGATTAAAATACAATACATACACACCACACGGCCCTAAAACTTCCCTCCATGCACCCCAACACCAACACCCGCCGCATCCGCTTCCGTCCCGGACTGCAACCCGCCCACGAAACTCGTCCCCCAGATCCCAACCAGCCCCCACAGCCCAACTCGCCAACCGCGGTAGAGCCCCTCCACGCCCTGGCCCTTCCTCTTCCGTCGCGGCGCCCGCCCCGCCAACGCCGCGGTCCGGTCCTTCTGCGACTCTGAGAACCCCTCGTCGCGCACAATGCCCCACATCGTCGGCAGCACGCCCCGGTACGTCTGCGGAACCGGGACGATGGTCCTGATGGCTTTGCGCTGTGACTGTGACGCGGGCGGCGCGAACTGCGGCGAGGTCCAGGTTGCGAGCTGAGCGCGGCGCAGGACTGTTTCGAGCGGGAACTTGAGGCTGAGGTCGAGGGCGCTGCTGAGGAACGTGAGCAGGGACCAGGGCGTCGGGTTTGTGACGGGGTCGAGGCCGAGGCTCTGCTTGAGGAGGAGGGGCGTGGATGTGCCGATGAGAGTCGGGATGCTGCTCGTCAGGAAGGTGATGGGGATAAGGTGGGTCGGGATCAAGTAGGCCGGGCGCAGTGTGCGTACTGTTGCGAGGAGAGATCGTGGTTCTTGGCTCGAGGGTGTGAGGATTAGCCGGGTTCGCGCTGCGTCGATTGGGGCGAGGATCAAGGCCGAGAGCGCGGTGGCGGCGGTCGCGATCAGAACGGTAGCTGTTGGAGACGTTGAGGCCAGGATCGTGCTGTCGGACATGCTCGTGCTGACGGAGAGAGTGATGTCGTTCTCTGCGATGCCGAAGACGGCAGCGAGGAAAGAGCGGAAAAAAGTCTCGAAGGTGCGGAGGAGGACTGTGTAGATAAAGGTCGTGTTTGTGCCGCGCCACATGGCAAAGGCGCCAGAACTCGAAGAGAGCGATGATAGAGCATCTGTCAGAGAGTATGGGTTCTTCATTGATATTCTGTCCGGCGATGTGTGCGACGCTGTTTGACGGCTGTACGCGTCTGTCCGGGGCGGCCTGCCACGACGTCCGCGGATAGGTGAACGGCTTGTTGGCTGGTCGCCAAAAGGTGTAGAGGAGGAGAAGTAATTTGGTTCATCGTCTTCATCGTCGTCTTCGCCAGATTCTTGCAGCGTATAGCTATCATCGTGGCTATGGTATGCGTCGTCTGTGTCGGTCTCTTGTGCCACTCGAGTTTGGAGAATGACTTTCGCAACCTCGAATGGCTGCGCTATCACAACGCTGGTGTACTTCCATAACGCTTTATCTAAAAGGTTCTTGACTTGGCCCGTCACCGACGGCGACGCTTCTGGAATATATTCTGAGTAGTCGAGGTCTGGGAACGCGAAGCCTGGCGAGGTCGATAGCTTTGCGGTCGTTGCATTTGGTATCGGCTGCGTTTCTCTGCCAATGGATGGAGGCACGTAGTATGGTCTGAGAGGATTGGGCTGATGCCTCGAGTCGGACATCTTCTACTCACTACCTCGCTCGAAGTCGCATGTGCACAGGAGCAATTGATGCACGACCTCGTGGATGGCTGGCTGGATGGAAGTGTGATGTCCAGGGACGAGTACGGTACGTCATTACACTGGATTTTGTCGATAACTTGGAACATCTACGCCGTATTGTCCAACCATCCGCTTCTCTTTGCACCCCGGACAGTCATAACGATAAGATAGTGGGGACGTGGAAGAACGGTCTTGAACATAAAGGAATTGTGGTGGTCAGGTCTCATCCCATGAATCCATTCTACCTAGCCTCATACTGGCCATCACATTCATACTGCTCGCCTGCTTAGCATTCTGTGCTGACTCTCCGTAACTCCAAACGGAGGAAAAGCAGCATCGTCCAAAAGACGCAAATCAGTAGTATCGTGCATTGTATCGTACGCAATAAGCACAATCCAACAGACCATCCGCCGTCTATACCGCCCCACCACCATCAAGTTATGCGAGCCCTTTCGTCCTCGACCGTCACCCGCTGTTTTTGCTTAGCCGCTCTACTGCACTTGAGCCACAATCTCGTTAGCCCTTGTCAAGCTCTCCACCATTTGCTGGCACTCTTTTCTCCGCCGGACGGTGTACTCGCTTTCCTTCAGTAGGTCATCCAGCTCTGAACTCCTGTACAGCTGCTCGAGCAGATGTCTCTGCATCTCGTCCTTGGTGAATTGTACGAGCTTCAGCATGATAGCTTTAGGTACCATGTCGATCATCGTGCGTCGCGTGATGTTGAAATACGAGTTGATCAGTAATTTGATGACTTCGACCTCCTGGTTCTCTCGGTCCGAGAGAGTACCGCTAGCCTTGAGTGTCGCCGGCGGAGGTTCCATCGCGGCCATCTTCTTCTTGTTCTTCGAGGCGAAGAACGAGCCGAAGAAGCCCGAGTTTGTCTCAGAGCCGTCGGTGGGCAAGCTTGGGGAGCCGGCGCGCGGTGGTATGGAGGGTGGAAGTGGCTTGCCGGTCTTCGGATCGACCTGGGTTGGCTTGTTGGCGTTGTGGCGGTCGTTGACAATGGCCATTGCACGGTGGCCGTTCAAGAAGTCAGGATGGCCGGTGTTGATGTAGCAAGCTTCCATTGCTACTAAGTCCCTGACAAGGATATTGGTAGGATCCATTGCTTTGCGGAAGAATGCTATTACTGTGGCGTGAAATCTCTCCTTGAGCTGCGGATATCTTCTAAAAAATGGCTTGGTGAGAAGTTGTGTAAGAATGCGCACTAGTTCGTCAAAAACGAGCGAGACACATTTCAGGGAAGGGTCCTCGAGACGTTTGATTTGTTGTTTGACAATCAGTTCGAAGGCCGTCGTGCCCACGAACAGAGCGGGAGAGGAACCCGAGGAATTGTAGAGGATGGTGCGGATGTCAATGTCTTTGACTTGTTCAAAGGGGTCGATGGCTTTGATGCCGTTGGAATACAATTCATGGAAGACGAATGAGACTCTGGCACCTCCGGACAGCTCATTGCTCGACAATTCCTGGCTCTGTCCGTCAAGGACTGTTCTGTACTCATTCGAGAACTCAGTGATGATGTTTAGGACAATGTTTGCGCTGTTGCCGAGGAGGTCGCCTGCTCCCAATTGATCTAACTCTTGCTGGTATTTCTGCAGGGAATTGCTGATTCTTGTCTTAATGTCGGGCAATGTCTGCTTAATGTGCATCATCAGAATGAGGTTGAGTTTCCGAGCCAGATAAGGAGTACCACAGTAGGTAGCTTTATTCCTGTACGAAGGGTGGTTCTCGAAGAACTCTTTCTCGGCTTTCAAGGCCAAATCAATTCTTTTCTTGTTTTCGATATCTCTCTGCCCTCTGTTGACGACGGGAACGTAGCCAAGACGCAGCGGAATGATCCGGCCAGCAAGAATGTCCACCACGTCGGTACCAGTGTCCATCAGGTCGATTTTAGTGAGCACACCGATGGTCCGCTGTCCCTCGGGGTCCACCTCTCGTGCAAGTTTAAGACCATCTGAGTTTGCCAGATCGACATTAGCAGCGGTCACAGCTAGGATAATAGCATTTGGCTTCTGTATCTGCTTGAGAACCATCTCTCGAATTTGTCGCTCGATGTCTCGAGGTTGGTCGCCGACTGGCACCTTTGTCAGACCTGGCAGGTCAACCAACGTGAGTGTAAGCACATTGGGTGAATATATTCGCAGATTGATAGGAGCTGGCGATATGCCAACATTGCGACCAGCCTTGGCCTCGGTTTCCTTTACAATCTCGTCTCTGATCTTACCAAAGTCATAGAACTTTTGCCCCGGGATGTGCAGAAACTCTCCCCATTCGTCCACGTTCGCTTGGGAGTCTTTGGAGTCTTTCAGCTCTTTCTCATCCACGCCATTGGCTTGCAGTTTCGCCGGAGCAGGTCTATTGATGAGCTGTAGAACGAGGGGTCTTCGAGTAACGATGCCGGAACCACGAGGCAGAAAATCTCGTCCCACGATGTTTTCTAACACGGAAGACTTGCCACTGGACTGCGAGCCCACCACGACGATCTGAGGCAAATCGATAGGATTTTGTACCTGGAATGGTAGATTAGTTGCGCGGCCAGGGTCCTTGGTTAGGTGCGTTACTCACTCCCACCGTCGCAAAGACATCTTGCAGCTTGTTGACAAGGTTGATCAGTTGAGGGTCGTTGATATTGATCCTGATACTTTTAGTAGCGGTTCGAGAAGGCGCACGCAGTGTGTACGTACGAATGGCCCGCCGGCGGTGCCGCCATCGTTGGGCCTGGGGACCGAGACTGAGTTTGGCAAAGTGGTGTGCCTCTGTCAAAGTACTGCTCGAGTGCGGTATACCAAGGTGCAGGCAGTAATCGCGGGTGTTTTCGGTGTTGAAGTTCGGTGTAAGTAATGTGGAAAGAATGTTTACTTAGGTCTTGCGATTCAGATATGGCAACTGTGACGCTCAACGCTCCTGCGTAAGTAAACCCTGTCAAGTTCCGTCACGGCCCTGTTCGGATTTCTTGGCACACTGCTGCCCAACTGCATCAGATTCGGGACGGTGCAGTTCGCTAAGGCCTCTTGATAATGGTGGACGTATGTGGCTATATAAATGCTACACATGATGACTATCATATGATGGACCCGCGAGCGATCTCCCTCGTATCAACATCGGTTCGTGCATGTGCCTGCCGTTTGGTGGCTGGTAGCGCAACAAAAATGCTGCCGCCTATTCAGTGTTGCGTGTCGCGCCTCCTCTCAGCCTTCCACGTGGCAAACAATCTTGATATGCAGTAGGACGCTCGCAATGAAACGAGCATTTTCACAGTAGCTGCTTCGATCATGGCAATGCTCTATTCTTGTGGACTGGTGATGCTTGCCACTTGCCGCGTTCCGCAGCAGTCTTGCGACGCCCTGCCTTGAACTATATCTACAAACCCCATCAATGCAACCGGCCCTGGGATACAAAACACATCCAATATCTATGCCAAATGCCCTTGCGATGCTTCGCTTCATTTCCTCGAACTCCTTAAGGATGTGTTCGGCAGCACTCACAGGTTGCTTGCTGTCGTCCTGATGGCACTGAGCCTTCCGAGATCCGGATGCCGTATCCTAGGATCAAACACAACAGTTGACTCGTCCGATATCCTGTTCGTCCAGATTCTGACCTTTCTGTCGTCGCCGCCCGATGCAAACATGCCCGAATCTTGGGGGTTCCATGAGACGCTTGTAACGCACTGTTCGCTCTTCGATCCTTTGCCGTGTCCGCGTAATGTCTCTATCAGAGCCGAGTTCTCTTTATGCCAAATGTAGATCGCGCCATCTGTCTACACGTTAGTATCGAGTGCAGAAGTGAGGTTTTGCTTCGGAGGCACTTACCCTTACTGCCGCTCAGCACAAAATTTTCTGCCGCACCACCGAAACAGTTTCGGATGATGCTACCTCCTTGTGGCAATCCTTTGAACTTGCGGATGGGGCAGCGATTGTCGAGATCGATCATCTGGATCTCGCCCTCGGCAATGTTGACTATAACTGTTTGACTATCGTGACTGGGCGTGATGCAGGTTATCTTGGATGATAGCTTAAGTCGAAACTCTTCTCGGTATGTATGGAGGTCGTAAACAATGAGCATGTCGTCCATGTCGTTACACACTAGCCAATGTTAGCATCATTCCAGCAGTGCCCGGGTCGCAGACTTACCCAAGCGTTGGCCGTCAGGTGTTATGGCCAGATCCGACACTCGGAACTCGCCACTCCAGGTATGGACTGGAGTTTTGAGATCATGCGCTTTCAGGGACCAGAGACACATCTTCTTCTCTCGGTCATGGCAGCCGGTCACCAGCGACGACGAATCGGGTGTCCATGCCGCAGTCGTGATGGGTCTGCGCTCCGAAGCCTCGTGTTCGATCGTCATGACCAGCTTGCCTGCGTTTGCATCCCAGACATGAGCGTGTGCCTCCGCTGCTGCAGTAACGATCTTTTTACTGTCCGGACTCCAGGCAATATGCGTGATGGGTGCGTTGTGTTTCAGTAGTCTATGAAGGATTTTAAAATTCATGACATCGTAAATGATGCATACTTTGTCTTCACCCGCCGTGGCAAGCTTAGAACCATCAGGGGAAAATGCGACGCAATATACCTCGCCTTGATGGTCTTCAACAATCATCCAAGTCCTCGACGGGAAATCTTCTTGATTGCATTTGTGATCTGCGTAAAGCGAAGGAGGAACAGAGGTGTTGTGGTAGAGGCATTGGTTGATCTGAGCCGCCTTGACTTGATCAAGCAGTTCTGCCAGTCGGTGATCACGGATCATGACTGAGGGTGCAATAGACCTGGTCAGCTCTTCGAGCAACTGCTGTCTTGACTCCTCTGGGTCTTCTGGCCAGCGCAATTGTGCTTCGAGTTCCCCTTGAGTGCACATTAATAAGCTAGACAAAGTATGCAGCTGGTACGTGTCGTAATGCAACGGCGTGAGCTCCTCCCGCAAGACCTTGAGAGCTGCAAGAAGCTTCCTCGACACCAACAACTCGAGAAATTTTTGTTGTCGGATCCAAAAGCGCATCTGGTCTTTGCTGGCGTGCTCAGCCAACACGAGACCTTGACCAGTGGGATGTAAGGAGCCGCCTCCGTCGTCTTCGGCGGAGTCCGATAATATCCGCTCTGCTTCGTTCCAATGTCCACTGAGAATTGCTGACCTGAAGCTTGCCACTTCCGAGCTCTCCAGTTCATAGCCGCTTTCTGACGATAACAGACTAGCGGAATTACTGTAGCCCATATCCTTCAGCCCTTGTATCAGTATCCGGGTTAGCTCTTCTCTGTTGTGACCACGATACGAGGGACTCCGGGGATTCCGCCTTTTGGAAGTGCCATTTCTAAATGCCTGACCTGAGCCATTCAGGTTGGGGGAGTGCCCGTTCATGGACACCGAGGCCTTCCTAGGTCCGTGAAATGCAGAGTTCGTCGAGTATCCATTAGAGACAATGCTTCTAGCGTGTTCGTCTGATCGCATAGTGTGGCTAAGAATACGTCGCCGCTTGTTCTGTTGACCGGGACGAGCAAAAATGCCCGACTCGTCTTTGTCCGGAGCGCTATGAGAAGACGAGCTAGACCTTCGCCTCCTTCTAGAGGTGATTCCCGCCTCTTGCCCTCTCGAACTGTATTCTGGATTTGTGTCCAGGTGTGTTCTCTCTTGCTCGATTGTTCCTCGGTCGTGATGGAGGTTATCAATGGTTTGGGATGAAGATTCAGTGTTCGAAGGAGGGTTTGAGGACGTCGAGATGGATGGGCCGGCGGAAGTGATAAGGTCTTGGGAATTGAAGTTTTGGGATGCCAGGTCGTAGAGGCGGCAAAGCCGCCAATATGGTAGAAATCAACCTGGAGGCGAACAACGCAGTGCAGCGTGGATTTGTGCCTGCACACCGGTTTGTTCGCCTATCAGCGGGGGAATATGGTAGGCTGTCCCCCGATACCGAGTGGAAAGACTGTTAATAGTCGCTGACCACTTGGGTAGACAGCAAAGCTGATGGGTCTATCGCAGTCGGAGCACGACACCTGGAGACGTGCAAGGGCAGATGCGGGTATTTGTGGCGTTTCCCGAGGCGATATGGCGTCTGATGTGCTGCTCTCTCAAGTGCTGGTGATGAGAAGTATGGAAATGCGTGGTGTGAATCTGAATGAGGTTGGATATCGGGCAAGAAGCATCTGGAGCGAGTGGAAGCATCCACGTCTTTGGCCGGTGGTAGGTGGTCAGTCGTGACTTGTCCAGCGATCCAAATGCTCCAATTCCGTCCGCGATAGTATGTCATACTCCGTGCTAACTACTCTCTGATTAGTGCTCTTCCAAGCAGCTGACCAGCCCACGCGCCGCCCAACTTGGTTTCCCTGCGTGTCGACTTTGGGCTTACTTGTCGCTATGAGGAAGAAATACACGCTGAGGCACAGTGAATGCAGATCCCCAATGAATGCAAGGGCTAGGAACGCAAATCATGTGTTTGTAACAGTCCTCATTTCGACGTATCGTAACCTTGTTCGAGACACACAAACATAAACACACGTACTCTAGGCCGGTGGCCTAGGGGAGACCTTGTGTGGCTTGTGACACACTCACTTTGAAACCGGCATTATTTACGCCTGGCCAAGCGAGCCAGTGCTTGATTTTATCAACTACGCGCATGCAGATGTCCAAGATTCTCAAGATGCTCAGCAACAATAGTCTAGTGTCTCTCCTCCCTCTGCGGGCCTTGGCAACAGGAAGTCACTCCTACACTAAGGGGCTCGAGTGCTTGCTCCGTTGCGTGGGCAAGGCGTCTGGCTGTTTTCATCGTCTCGAGCCTATTATTGTTGTAGATATTGATTGAGGCTTAGAGCTGGTTTCCGTGCCCAGGCGCCGCAGGGATCAGTTGGGCCTTATTAAAGACTAAGTGTCAGGGTGACTGTGTGGCAGTGACATCTTTTGTTGCTATGCAGAGTCAACTCCAGGTAGAAAAACGCCGTATTGCATTGGACTCCTTTGAGCGCATTGCATTCTATCAATACGTCGCCGATATCTAAGCTTAGAGCTGGTACAGTTTATCAATACGATTGGCTGAAGGGAACTTTGGGAGCATGCACGTGTCCAGGAGATCCATTGGAGTCGCAGCTTCCGCGTTCAAGATGCACCAACGGCGGAGCTTCGCACCTGCCGTGTATCAATTATGTGCATAGCTCATGCCATCATAGTTGTTACCTGAATGAGCCGTGTTGGTCTTAGCATTCATAGTCATCCTCGCCGTCCACAATTGCCTAATAGGTCGAGCTCAAGTCTCTTAGAAATCATCACAAAGAAGAGCATCGATCAGATCTCCGATCTAAACTTCGTAGCGGCCCACCTAGCTGTCCTTGACGAAGGCGTTGACGACTTTCGTTATCCAGAACGGTCATTCTTTGCTTTCCCGCAACCTCTTAACGCACCACACTCACGTGCACGCACTATCAGACTCAACATGCCTGCCTCCAAGGAGAGTGGCATCGGTGGAGACCAGGTATGTAGCAAGCACTAACAATCACAATTGGGTTGCCTGGGGCAGACCGCATACTAATTCGAGGCAGCAAAATGGCACAGTCTTCTCCATCTCCGGACCAGTCATTATCGCCGAAAACATGATTGGTGTCGCCATGTACGAGCTGTGCAAAGTTGGTAAAGATGAGCTCGTCGGTGAAGTTATCCGGATAGAAGCAGACAAAGCAACTATCCAGGTCTACGAGGAGACAGGTGCGTACTGCCGTGCAGCCTGTGTTGCTCCCAAGCTGACATGTCTCCCATAGCTGGCGTCACCGTCGGTGATCCTGTCCTGCGAACTGGCAAGCCTTTGTCTGTCGAACTCGGTCCCGGTCTAATGGAAACAATCTACGACGGTATCCAACGTCCACTGAAGAAGATCGCCGGAGAAACAGACAGCATCTACATTCCAAGAGGTATTGCCGTGCCTGCCTTGGATCGCGAGAAGAAATGGAGGTTCACGCCGACTATGAAAGAAGGAGATCATATCGCTGGAGGTGATGTTTGGGGCAAGGTTGAAGAGAACTCATTGTTGAATGAGCACAGGGTCCTGATGCCTCCGAGAGCACGCGGCACAATCAAAAAGATTGCCAAGAAGGGAGAGTATACAGTCGTGGAACCATTGCTGACTGTGGAGTTCAATGGCGAGGAGAAGGAATATCCTATGATGCAGACATGGCCTGTCCGAGTACCTCGACCAGTTGGTGAGCGTCTACAAGCAGATTCACCTTTTATTGTTGGTCAGAGGGTGCTGGATTCCTTGTTTCCGTCAGTCCAGGGGGGCACCGTGTGCATTCCGGGGGCCTTCGGGTGCGGGAAAACCGTCATATCACAGTCGGTCTCAAAGTTCTCAAACAGCGACATCATTGTCTACGTGGGATGCGGGGAACGAGGTAACGAGATGGCAGAGGTTCTAATGGACTTCCCGGAGCTTTCAATCACTATTGACGGTCGAAAAGAACCCATCATGAAACGGACCTGCTTGATCGCCAATACATCCAACATGCCAGTCGCTGCTCGGGAGGCCTCCATCTACACAGGTATCACAGTCGCAGAGTATTTCAGAGACCAAGGCAAGGCTGTTGCCATGATGGCTGACTCTACTTCTCGGTGGGCTGAAGCTTTGCGAGAGATTTCCGGTCGCCTAGGAGAAATGCCTGCTGACCAAGGTTTCCCTGCATATCTCGGTGCCAAGCTTGCCTCTTTCTACGAACGAGCTGGTCATTCAACGTCTCTTGGATCTCCTGAGCGAGCAGGAAGCATTTCCATTGTGGGTGCCGTCTCTCCGCCCGGTGGTGATTTCTCGGATCCTGTCACATCCTCGACGCTTGGTATCGTGCAGGTCTTCTGGGGTCTTGACAAAAAACTGGCCCAAAGAAAGCATTTCCCGTCCATCAACACATCGCTGTCATACAGCAAGTATACAAACGTGCTGGAAAACTTCTACCAGAAAAATCACCCAGAATTCCCAAGACTGCGAGATCAAATTAAGGAGCTGCTCACCAACTCAGAAGACCTGGATCAAGTTGTACAGCTCGTCGGAAAGTCTGCTCTTGGCGACTCGGACAAGATCATCCTCGATGTTGCAGCCATGTTGAAGGACGATTTCTTGCAGCAGAATGGTTATTCGGATTACGACCAGTTCTGCCCACTCTGGAAGACTGAGTACATGATGAAGGCTTTCATGCAATATCACGATGAGGCACAAAAAGCTGTTCAGAGCGGTCTCAGTTGGGCCAAGATCAGAGAAAACACATCAGATATTCAGCACGGTCTTCGAAGTATGAAATTTGAGCTGCCAGACAACGAGGAGGAGGTCTCGAAGAAGTATGATCAGCTGCTGCAAAGCATGAGTGAGAAGTTCGCCAGCGTTACCGAAGACTAATTGTGATATCATAGTCTAAATGATACGTCAACTGAGCAATTCCTGAGGCTCTAGCAATAGATGACGCAGCATAGATAGTGAAACAGCAATGATCATGCTATATTCCTTCAAGCAACCATGGAATTCCAAATTCAGGTGCATCTCTAATTTTCGAGTCCGAGACGCAACCCCGAGGAAGCTTGTTTCTCCCCTCACCAACCAGTGTGGAGTTGCGAAAGGGCTGGGCTTCAAGTGGTGCAACGCCACAGCAAGGTTTGTTTATGACATCGTGTGCAAACAAAGGATTCTGTGAATCTATAGACAACTTATATCAAGTCCCTGTCCTAGGCGTTTTCGTCTTGCAATTTCGACAGAAGCTTCGCCTTGAAACATACTAACATTTACACCTCCATTAGTGATTCGAGACATCGATCATAATCGATACCCATCATGGTCTCAAAAGTAGAAGGCATCCCGGCTGAGATGACCGCCGTCCAGGTTGTCGAATATCATAAGCCCTGGAAGATCAACACTGTCCCAACGCCGAAGGAGCTAGGCGACTACGATGTCCTTATCAAGACGGCAGTAGCCTCGCTATGTCATACTGATAGCATGGTGCTGGAAGGCATGTTTCCCACTGGTCTACCTCGCACTGGTTCTCATGAGGGTACCGGCACAGTCGTGCAAGTCGGCGCCAAGGTGAAGAACTTCAAAAAGGGTGATCGAGTTATGAGTGGTATACCGAAAGGACAGTGCCAGAATTGCACGAATTGCAAAGGTAAGCTGCGCCGTTGAATGCTTGTCGATGGGTAGGTTGTTCACACACAGATGCCAGGACCAAACGACTGGCACCAATACTGCGAAAATTGCGAGGGCATGATCGGCGTCATGAAAGTCGACGGCGCCTTCGCAGATTACCACGTCGCTGACTCCCGCACCACCTGCCACGTCCCCGACGAAGTGAGTCTCATCGACGCCGCGCCACTCGCCTGTGCCGGCTGCACCATCTACCGGGCCATAAAAGTCGCCGAAGTCAAGCAAGGCGAGTGGCTCGCCATTGTCGGCGCGGGTGGTGGACTCGGACACCTCGGCATTCAGATGGCGAAAGCAGAGGGTATCAAGGTCATCGCTATTGATGCCCGCGATGAAGCGCTTGAGCTCTGTAAAAGTGCCGGTGCCGAGCACGTCTTCGATGCACGAAAAGGCAAAGATGAAGTTGTAAAGCAAGTCAAGGAGCTTACGGGCGAAGGCGCAGACGCAACCATCAATCTGAGTGAGCACGAGACTGCGGCGCCGTTGGCGTGTGCGGTGACAAAGATGCATGCGAATATGATACAGGTTTCTCAGCCAGCTATGGTAAATATTCCGTTCACGGAGTTGGTATTCAGGGATGTGAGGGTCAAGGGGACTTTGGTGGCGGGGCAGGAGCGGAGTCAGGAGATGTTGAATTTGGTGGGGAAGAATGGGATAAAGGTTGAGACGAACCAGTTTTATGGATTGAATGAAGTGCCGAAGATGATTGATTTGGCACATAGTGGGAAGATGAAGGGGAAAGCGGTTTGTATTGTAGATAAGAGTCAGGTGTGAAGCAAGACTAGGGGAGCGGTTCGTTGAGTCCACGCACAGCTCGTTCCGACTTGTAGAGCTTCTGCTGCTTGCATGACAGGCTCATTATAGATACAGGTGAACAGAGAATCTCACCTTGGTTGATCATATGTCTTGTTTGGAGATCTTTTGGGAGCACGCAAACAAGATACAGGGTCACATTATCAAGGTAGTCCGAAGCCGGAAGGAAAGTCAACGGATAATATTCGGCAAATATGCTAGCTCAAGCTCCGCCAGCTCCCCGAGTTCACTTCTGTAATCAATTGCCGACATCCACTTCTGATTCAACAGATATCTCCATGTTCTTGAGGACGACTCGTGCGGAAACACTTCGGAACGTTCTTGCACCCGCAGATGCTCCTTGTCAAGGTACCTCTTCCCCATAAATGAGGCGCGCCTTTCCCACAAGGGTCATCGCTTCATGGCCCCGCAAAGGCGATCCGCAAGTGTCACTGCCGGAAGCAAAAAGCTTGAAGTCAATATGTCATATGTACAGAGCTCGTCCGAGGTATCGTGCTTGTTCAGCTTGTACGAGAACGCACAAACTGGAAGAGCTCCGGTTGACGTAGATGTATAAAAGCTCCAAGCCTGCCCTGGAATCCTTTTCTTTAGTCTTTGAGCAGGTATGTTCCTGCTAATCACCATGATGCTAGCTCTAATTGCACTTTTTGTACCTTCTGCCCTTGGGCTGGCTGTGCGTCAAACTTCTAATGCCCCCTCCGTGACTGTGCAGAATGGGACCATAAATGGTCTGTTCCAGCCTACGTACGACCAGGATCTCTTCCTCGGCATTCCATTTGTACAAGCCCCAGTCGGCGACTTGAGGTTACGGCTGCCACAACCTATCGATACGAGCTGGTCAGAGCCACTCGAGGCGACTCAATATTTTCCTGAATGTGTTGGCTATGGCGTACGTCCAGTAGCGCTCTTCCCAGAAACTCATACTCACATCGTATAGGGTGATCAAATTGGCTATGAAGTGAGTGAAGACTGTTTGGGCTTGAACGTCATAAGACCATCCGGTTTTGAAGGACAGAGCCTACCAGTTGCCGTCTGGATCCATGGTGGTGGCTACGTGATGGGTGGCGCCACTGATCGAAGGTACAACTTGAGCTTCATCGTCCAGAATTCTGTGGAGATGAATAGACCTATTATTGCAGTTTCTATTCCCTATCGTCTGAGTGGTTGGGGCTTCCTTGACAGCCAAGAAGTCAGAGATGCCGGAGTCACTAACCTCGGCATGCATGATCAGCGGGCAGGACTCTATTGGGTCCAGGAGAACATCGCAGCGTTCGGTGGCGACCCTTCGAAAGTAACGATCTTCGGAGAATCAGCTGGGGCAGGCAGTGTTGGTATACATCTCATTGCGTATGGTGGGCGAGACGACAGCCTTTTTGCAGGGGCAATCTGCCAGTCCGGCAATTCAATCCTGCTCGGCACGGAGAACTACAACATCACGGATGGTCAGCTTCAGTACGATAACATAACTGCGACAGTCGGGTGCGCAAGCAGCTCGGACACACTGGCTTGTCTAAGAAGTGTCGATTTTGAGACTTTGAACGCCGCCTTGAACGTCACGGGGGCCTATAGCTTCTACCCATACAACGATGGCGATTTGATCCAAGGCTCTCAATATGATCAACTCAATGAAGGCAACTTTATCAAAGTTCCATTGATCAGTGGCGCCAATACGGATGAAGGCTCTGCTTTTGGGCCCCGCGGCATCAACAACGACACTGCTTTTGCTGAGTATCTGGCAGAGACGCCTGGCAAATTTAAGCTCAACGAAACTGCTGTCGCCATCTTGGAAGCGACCTACCCTAACTTACCGGCCGTCAGCGATGTATTATACAATGTGCCCCTGGATTACGAGTTCAACACCACTTTTGGTACTCAGTATCGACGAGGAGTAGCCTTTGGCGGCGACTTTGCCTTTCATGCTGCTCGACGTCTACAATGTCAATCGTGGTCAGCACAGAACGTCTCGGCATATTGCTACCGCTTCAATGTGGTAGCATATCCGTTCTCGAACCTGATCGGTGCCACGCATTTCCAGGAAGTTGCTTTTGTGTTCAATAATCTCGAAGGTCTAGGCTACGCGGTCAACCCATTCCTCGGTCAGCCGCAGACATACACCGACCTGAGCGAGCTTATGAGCAGAATGTGGGTCAGCTTCGTGAATGATGGAAATCCGAATGGTCATGGGCTTCAGGGGTATGAGGAGTGGCCAGCTTACGATATTGTGGAGGGCGGTGGTGTTGGCATGGACTACTTCTTCGATGCTAATACTACGAGTAAGCCTGAAGTCGATAGTTGGCGCGCTGAAGGTATTGCTTATTTGAATAGGTTGTGGAAGGAGGCCTATGGACGATAGTGCATAAAGAAGGTTAGACGTGCTTGTCGCTGTTACTGCCATTGTGCATCGACGAACAATTGAATTGTCACGAATTTGGTACGGTTCATGCAATCGCTCTGATCTGCGTGCATAAAGATGACTGCAGAGTATTTCAAACGTATTATGACTTGTGTACCTACTCGCGCGTTACAAGTCTACCACTTACCAGCATGCATTTTATCATGGGGTCTTCTCCTCTACATCCACGATGGGATATCCCGCAATGGTTCCAGACCCGTTCCTCACGCTTCCATGAGAAATGAAACGCCTAAACGATGAAGATACAAGCAGGGCAAAGTATGGCCTTCTGTGCCTACGGGTTGTGCCGCTGAGCATGCAGCAGACACCACTCAAGGTCGGACCACTACAGGGCCTCTCCCATATAGCGCACCAGGGGACCGTGTGCGACAAACTCCAAGGGTGGCAGCTCTAGCACAAGCACATTATGCACCAACAGTTCAACCCGCTGTTCAGATCGACACAACCGTTTGCACCCAGCAACTAACTTACTACAGCGCCTAGAAACATGCTTGACGGGCGGGGCAGAGCTGTCTTGGATAACACAACCGATGACCATGCGACTCAGAGTACGGGATCGTCCGTCGTAAGTTCCGTGATCCCAAAGAGCGCAGCGCAAGGATTCGAAGATCCGACTGCAGGCTGAGAATGGGTCGCAAGGCAAACACGAAGAAACGTGCTGCCAAAGTCAGGAAGCCAAAGTCAGGAAGCCAAAACATTGGAGAAAACAGGAAAAATGGAAGTTTGAGGATGCACGGAGCAGGCATGCTGGAGGTTTATCTGGCCTGATGAGCTAGTCACACAGCCGTTGAAGTTAGCTTGGAGTGAACGAGATAAAAGAGACACTCAAAAGTCGGCTTGAGCATACTGAGGGGATCACAGGAATTGAACAACTGTGAAACAGAAATGCAAGTCAAGTGCAAGCAAAGGGTACATGGCGTCAGGGTGTCGACTTGGCTCTTCTTGAAGATCTTATCTGGAGCTGTGTCCAGGTCCAACGGGGATGCTCAGGGGGTGAAAAGAAATGGATCTTACAGCCTAATCGTAGTACTTGAAGATGACTGTGAGGACTATGTGGCGTACTAATGGCCCATAGTTGCTTCACCTTATGAACAGAATAGAACTAAGAAAGGCTTGGATTGAAGACTATAGCAGATCGACGTGGGTTAGCTGCCCGACACCACATATGGTGCTGCTCATGAAAGCATATCAAATCGTGAAGCTGTGTTTGCGCTCAAACTGCCCGTCGTGTACGTTGCGGGCATCCCAGCTCTTCGACGACCATCGCTCTCAAGTTCGCTCATACCGTCTAGCTTCGGCTTCTAGTACCAACCCAATTTCGTTTTTCCGTTGCTGCTGTTGCAGGCCGATGTGTCGGTAGGTGTCATTTTGCTGTGATCGACCGCCGCCTTAGTCTGGTTGCTTCTTGATTGTCTGACCACGAAGAATAGTCCGCTGACGACGGTGAGAGCAGCTGCTTCTCCAATGACTATGTCTGCGGTCGCGCCTCCGCAGATCTTGGTGTCGTTTGGAGCTGGCGGTAGCGCCGCCTATGGCCTCGTCTCCAGCAGCGGGGGCCTCTTGCGGAGGGCGATGTGGCTGTTGCACCGGTACTCGACTAAAGAGTGGTGGTAGAAGCACCACCCGGGGCTGATAGAGCCGAAGATGCGGTAACAGGGTCAGCCGTCTCAGTCGTAGCCGTCACATCCCTGGGACCAAGAGCCCATGGAATGGTTTTATATGCCTGCTCCTTGCTCCCACCACAATTTGCAAAATGAATCTGGTGATACAGACGTTTATCTGGCCTTCCATCGTCGTGCATGCCTCTCCGGCCACTACAATACAGCGGAGTACTGTCAAACCTCTATTACACATCATCTGGCTAGCACCGCTGTCATTGCACTCCTGACCTTGTGTTCGTCATGTTGGGTCTGGCGGAGAGCATCCATGAACTTGCTCAACATTTCGGCGATATGCATATACACCACCGTGTGTTCTGCCCTTTGCTGGTATTGATATGCCGTTAGTTGCATAAGTGTCTAGGGGTCACTCGATCAAAAGACTTCGACAATGTGTGTCTTGTCCATTTGTGTGGAGGCAGGCATTGCAGCGAGCAGTGCACTCCGGGAATGGCAAGTCTTGATTGTACTGAAGACCGGGGTTGAAGTCGTTACGCTTTGGATGCGTCGACGCTCTGAGCTCTGAATAGAGGACCGTGATACATCAGACGGCGGTACACAACCCGAAGACGAAGAAGACGAAGAATTCAAAGTTGAGGACAGGCAAAAGGGCCCATGAAAGCCCCGGTAAAGACGGCCACCATCCCCAAGTCTCAGTCTCGTGGGATTCTGATCAGCCTTGCGCAAAAGCTGCCGTTGACAGAGCCTGGAACGCTGCTCCATACGGCCAGCGATCCTCGAAATCTAGGTGAAGCCTCAAGTCAATAAAACGAGTCTTCAGCAGAGTGATCTTGTAATTTGGCTAGGCAGACTTTCTAAGTAGAGGTTATTCGAGCCTTCCAAAAGGCCCCTTTCAGCGCCTGTTCACAAAGAGGCGGGCTTGGCAGCTAAAGCGATGGGTTTTGTCTAGCTATACATTGGTGTTTCCAGATATTCAATATCATCTGTTGGATTTCTGAGATCGCCCAAAATTTCCGCTTCAAAAGCCTCCATACCAGAGACTTCACAGCCATTATCGGGCCAGATCCATTCTCCATCTTCCCGCTGTTCAGGCGGCTGGACGACCTTGTACAGCGGATCACCCGTCCAAGCCTTCTTCTTTTTCCTGCCCTCGTCTGCTTTTACCAATTCTGTTGATTGTTCAGTGGGCTCTGGGGTGTCGTCAGCGATGACCCCACTTTCTTTGAAGGCTTTCAGCATCATCTCTCCAATCGACTTCCACTCTTCTTTGGTCCATCCCTCATTTTCTTTTTCGGAATCTGTAAGGATATTGTTTGCATTACCCAGCACACCGTGGCAGGAGCCAGCTTCATCATAGACCCATATTCGTGGATTTAATTGATCGTCGCTGAACTCGCTGAATAGCTTTGTGCCTTGTGGACGACCATGGCCATCAATGATAAATGCTCGTCTACTGGTAAATGTTTCCACGAATTCGCCATTGGCAAAATAATCCCATTCGAGCTGCTTTGTTTCAGGAAGACCGTACAGTGCCTGTTTGCGGGTGTTGGAGATGCGCTCAAGACCACGATACTCGGAAATGACGCGGTTTGGGTGGAACATCGGTGCTCGGTGAGCAGAAATTTTCATCATAATCTTGATGAGTTTTGTTGGATAGTTCGATTCCGGGTCTTTAACCATGTCTAAAAGCTCCATCATTGTTAAGTTGACGAGGGTGCCACGAAGCTCATTGGCGAATACCGCAAAATGAAGTAGCAAGTGTTTCTGTACAAGGCCGAATAAGTCACTTCGACGGTAGAGGGCGAGAAAATGACCAACCGGCAGGCCAAGGACATCATCTGGCGGATGTAGTAGAAGTGGTTGTGATTCTCTGTGCCTGAGCAAAACTTCTGCATGCTGACGGCTCAAGTCAGAAGGGTCTCGAGGATCTCCACTCGCTATGACCCAGTGCAGAGGTGTATAACCAATTGCATCCCTGGCCAATGGTGTGATTCCTTCATCTATCAATAGCTGCAAGACCGAGGCTGGGACCCTTTTGTTTGATGTCGATGTGGCAGCTACATGAATTATACTTCGACCCTGGTGATCTCGGTTATTGAGAATGAAATTACGCTTTTCATCTGGACAGTGCCGTAGAACACCAAGAAAATATCTGGTCAGTTCGTCCGAGTGAAGTGCAAGCTCCAGGCAGTTGTTGCCATTTGCATCTCGAGCACCGATATTTGCACCAGCACCGACCAAACGCTCACATATCCGGACGTTGGCGAATCCAGCCGCTATTGCTAGTGGCGTCCGTCCTCGAAGATCTTTAACCTCAAGATCCGCGCCATACCGGATCAGAAAATCCAAGCGTTGGAGGTCTTTTCCCTTCGCTACATAATGAAGAGCCGTAGACCCCGTGAAGTCAGGTGCATCAATGTCTGCCGGATACTTTCGCTCCAGAAGGAATTTTGCATGACAGTTGTAGCGACTTGTTGTGACACTGCCTGAAAAAGGAGTGTGACCGCTCTCCTCTCTAATCTCGAGATCTGCGCCATACGCCAGCAGAACATGAATTGAGAATCGTTGAAGATCGGAGGAATGGCAGGGATACAAATTGGAAAACGTGATGACGTGATTGAATTGATCCCCCAGCTGATATATCGCATCCTGCTTGGTTTTGAGTGCGTCGTGGTTGTAGCCCGATCCTACAGCAGCATGATGTAGAGGTGGCATACTTTGTGGGCCAGGATTGCCATCAGGATTTGCACCCAGAGCGAGTAGCACCGCTGCCATAATTGGCTGATTCAAAATGACTGTGTTGGTCAGCACATCTTGTCCTTCTTTGCCCGGACGACGGTAATTTGGATCTGCTCCAGCACCAAGTAGATGACAGAACGCAACCCAATTTCCCTTTGATGCAGCTCTTTGCATAAGCTCATTGAGCATAATTTGACGCAAACCCTTCTCAGTGAACACTTTCTCATCCTTGATAAGATGTGTCCAGGTAAGCATAGTTCCCATCATTATTCCGCTGCTTTCGTCAATGTGCTTGCTCATGCAGCGGAGTATATCCAATTTCTTGGACGGCAGAATGAAACCCTCTTCTCTTATAACATAGTACATAATTGCTTGTGCAGCTCTCACGCTTCCGAGATGTAGTGCCAATTCTAGGGGTGTTGTATGGTTCAAATCACGAACAAATGGATCCATATGGTACTCGTTCACTAATTTGGTCACGAGTCCTCCACGATCCAGCATTGAAGCAAAATGAAGTAGATTTTGACCTTGGTCACTTGTAGCTTCAGCCAGATCCGGGCACTCTTGAAGAATTCCATCAAAAGCAAGTGGATCATCAGCTTGAATTGCGGTTGCTGCACGAACCAGCTCAGGACTAGTGGCGAATGCTTTCAGAGCCTCGATGACTTTTTCTTGTTGCACCTTCTTGCTGAGAAGAATGTAGTTCCGGAATGCTTCCATGACTGGCCAAACACCGTGAAATTCGCGAGTTGGCCGTGAGCTCAGAACCATTTTCAGGCGTAGATAGCCTTCTCGGGATAGTCGACCTCCAAAATATGTTCCATCCTTATCTTTTGCATATGCGAAAAGGATGTCAACGACGTATTCCAGAAGCTGCTTACGGTTGATTTTGACATAGTCACCGGTATCCAATCCTTCATGGTGAGCGAGGATGAGCGAATACATGCAATCGAAATGCCCCAGATCGGCGCCCAACCGACACCACTTGTTAAATGCTCTCATACTTTGTGGAACCCCAAAACCATAAAAATAGCACGAAGCTACTGTCGCTACAGCGTTGGTCCTTTCTTCCCCTTCTGAACAGGAAGATCGGTGAAGCGCTGCTTCGAAGATGGCACGTTTGACGTTTTCAGGACAGTTCTTATTGGCTGCCCAAATTGTCGAGAACTACCGTTGTCAGCTTTTAGTTTTATCCTGAGAACTATGGACGTACCGCCTTGGTTGGCAACAAATTGCTCACTGGAAGTCGTAGAGGATGGGAAAAGTTGCCTGACCGTTTGAGCCAGCCTATGGGTGGCAGATAACGATTGCCGGACAACAATTTAGTATGCCAGTACTCTTTCCAAATTCCTTCAATGGTTAACCGGTAATTGGACGCGAGGAATTCTCTAAGTTCTGTGAGCATCATTGAACCATATCGTGAAGGTAGACCTACTCGTCCCATAATCGAGTAGAAAACCGTTGTAAATCTCCTCCGGGTGTTAAGATAAAGCGTTGTGCTGGTTTCAAGCTTAAGAAGCTTACCATATAAACTCGCAACGAATGAGGAAGAAGCGTATCCAAGTCTATCTCTTCATCTTCAGTCGTGCTAGGTACTGAATCGAAAAAACTCATGAACTCCTTTTCAATCTCATTAATCATCTCATCGTTTAGTTTGAGTCTTGAAATTTCCTGATCTTCAAGTCTTTCACCATCATAATGGAACGGGGTTTTTCCGAAGAGTATGTACCTAGCAGGATAGTTAGCAACATTTTATCGCGCCATGCTTCGATCACTTGGGCTATCTTACCAAATTAGTAGTCCAAACCCGTAGAAGTCTCTCGTGATAGTGTTTCCAAATTCTTTGAGTTCATCTGTAGCTCCTTCCAAGCATTCTGGAGCGGTCCATAAGAATGTGCCGCGCCCTAAAGTTCTGTTTGCAGACTCGATAGAAGAGAACCCAAAGTCTGATAGCTTGGCTACCATTCGATCCTCTGACTTCCCGGGAAATATCAAAATGTTTGATGGTTTGAGATCACCATGCACAACTGAGAGAGCATGGATAGCTGCAACACCATTTGCAACATCACACAAAAGAAGCGCTTTATCGGCCAACGAGAGGTTTGATTTGTTTGCTTTCAAATAACGGTCAAGCGTAAGCGGCTTGCTCATGTCGTCAACTGCTATCTCCACTAGTAACACTGGTCGAGCGAAACTTTGAGTGGCCTCTTCATTGTGAACTTCCTCCCAAGCCAAGGCAAGAAGATCGACAACGTTAGAATTGGCCCGCAAATAGTCATTTGTCATCAAGCGAATTTCTGTCAAATAGTCAATTTGTAAGTTCTATGTTCATCGAGTACAGGTGATTTTTGCTATGTGAGACAAACCTAAAGTAGCAGCTGCGACCCGAGCCGCAAGCAAGCCATCATCCGCCTTTTTTGTCAATAGGTTTCGATCAACATTGGTTTTCCTGTCAACATAATCAGCACTCTTACTCTTGCTGCCTTATTCGTCGTTTTCATTCACTTGATCGCAATGGCTTTACCACGCCAATGGCCTCGATAAACGTTCATGGTCGCGCCAACACCGAGTAATGGACCTTCTTCAACCTCATCATAGCTGCAGGTTTCAACGCGACCAGTCTCAACTGTCGAGGCGTTAAGCAGCTCATAATACCGAGATGCAAGGCTATCGTTGGCGATTGCTGGTCTCTCAAAAGTTACTGCTTTGGGATCAAGGTTACTGTTCTCAGACACATCGAGACCGTCGAGGAACCGATCCACACGATCGATATCGGACCACGCGCTGATTTCATAATCAAGCGACATGTTGGATATGTTTAGACGTTATGCCAACTATCTGGAGAATCCGTTTTACTTTTGTCCGGGAAAATGAGCGATGAGGCTGAGTAAGAGGGGGCAATTCTGTCTTGGCGTGTATGATGAAGTGCTAGGTGGAAACACGTAGTCTACGTGTTTCATGTGATAATGAGAGAGTGACAGTACACTTGTACAGATAGATGGTTTCAAAGATTGAATTCAATTGATCTGTTCTGACAGTCTGATGGATTCTGATGGTTGTTGTTTTTCTTGATGTGTGCCCCTGAACTACCTCGCTTGTATGCTGTCAAATATTGTGCTTAAATAGTCGGTCTAACTGCGCCTCCACAACTACGTCTACAACCACCTGAGTTTAGATACTAATTACGTTTATGTTGGACCTGAACGGCCCCACTTGTCATGTACTTATATGCCTGCAGATGGCATACCTTCGTAGAAAAACAAGTTCTCCCTTAGAAGCCACCTGTCCCAACCTAGTTTAGCGTGCCTAAACTTTGTCATATGCGGAGATTTCCACCTCACCTGTGATTGCATACTATGTGACAGGTGGCGCAGGCGGCGTTTCGCTCGAATTTCAGCATTCTGCAGGCTGATTAAAATTTATTCGTAATCAGCCGCTCCAACATGGTGACTGGCCTGGAGGTACTTCAAGCCGTTTCAGCGACTTTACAGATTACGACTGAGCTCATACAATTGATTCGAGCCTATCAAAATGCTCCAGCAGGAATCAAGTCTCTGGCGATTCGTCTCGAGGATGATGTCTCTTTACTCACAGAGCTCAAGACAATCCTTGTACAGTCATCGGATGAAAAAAACCAGGCAGAAGAGACCCATGCGCACATTCGAAAAGTGTTGATTTACATTGATCCTCTTCTTCGAGAGACTAAGATCAAAATTGAGCGGCTTATGCATAGCTCGACTAGTATTGCTGCTAGAGCAAGATGGATTATTGTTGGTAGTGACCTCGATAAGGCTGAAAAAGAGTTGTTCGAGTGGAGTCAACGCTTGAGTCTCCGACTGACACTTTTACCACATCAAGCCAAGGCCGATTTGAGTGAACATGCTAGTCAGTCAGCATTTGGTGCTCTCAGAGCACAGGTCCGCATGGAAGACATCTACAAAAGATTCCGATCATTGTCAACCTCTTCTTCAGATAATAAAGCCGAGCTTCCAAGAACAACCCTACCATCCGATTACTCAACATCAACCAGATCTACCATTACTATTGCAGCCAATAGCGACTCACAAGAAGTAATTCTCGAGCCAAATCAAATCCCAGAGCTTCCAGCTGACGATGAGAACGCCATGAGTTGGGAAGAACACGAACTGCGAAACTTGACAACACTTCTCCACGCAGTCTCACCAAGAGAAATGCACATTCTCCAAGCTCACAACTTCGTCTCACTAGCTCTCAATCCATCTGACCGACTACTTGGTCTTCTCTACCAAATTCCAAAAGGCTTCTCAAGCACCTACCACTACTCCACTTCTTCCGTCTCTCCTCAATCATTCCAAGCAAGCCCGCCAGCAACACTCCACTCTCTGCTCTCCGCGACATCTAAATCCGGCTCCCGTCTCATCGCGCAACACGCACTCTCCCAACGCTTCGAGCTGGCCCGACAAATCGCCACAGCCGTCTTCTACTGTCACTCGATCGGATGGGTTCACAAATCCATCACCAGCCACAACATCGTCATGCTCTCACGCACCTCTAATCCACCCAGTAGTCCCATAACCCTTCCGTTTCCACGGACACTAGGCACCGCATTCCTCGCTGGCTTTGGCTACAGTCGCCGCGAATCTGACCGGTCGACGGGTCCCACACACGTCATCGACGAAGTAGAGGAATCCGAGCGCTGGAAGCATCAGATCTACCAGCATCCGAACCGCGTCACGGAATCAGGTCGCTCAATCATCCCCGACAGCCGGTATAGATTCCATCATGACTTGTACTCACTGGGCGTGGTGCTTTTGGAGATTGCACGATGGAGAGCAATGGATGCGTCAGGTGATGTATTGAAGGATAAGAACTATGATGAGCGGAGAGCTGAGATGGTTGCTATGGCGGACCGGGCGGCTGTGGTTGTGGGGGAGAGGTATGCGAGGGTGGTCAAGCGGTGTTTGGAGGGATGGGACGGTGAGAACGGCAGGAGAGTTAGTTTAGGAAGTGAGGTGGCGTACGTGGTCGGTGAACTGGAGGAATTGAGCGTTGCTATGTCGTAGGTCCTCTTCTTAGGAATTGGAGAGTGTCAGGTGCAAGTCAAGAAGAAGCGCAATGCTTGTTGTTGGTATTGGAGTTGGGGCTGTCTGATTATATCTATGAAGCTAAGTTGGGAACGCTGGTGTCTGAAGCTTTGAAGTGTCATGAGGCTGCGCCTTCCGCAAGCTGCGTTCACGTGACAATATGCCCCTCCTCTCTATATCGCTGTCCTCAGCGACAACAAGGTGAATTGCTTACCAATTGTCTGTCTAGTATAAGGTCTATGCAGGTGCGATATCCCAGCTTGCCGTACTTTCGGTAGTAACCACTACATTCCCCTACTCCTCTACTAGGCGTTCTTTATTTTATCTTCTGCTTCTGCTTCCGTTACCATGTCTTCTTTATTCTGTACGTTATCGCTAAGGTCCGTATCCTCTAATCCGCTAATAAGTTCGCGGTAGTGTCCTTTAGCCTATCTTATTCGGGAAGAGTTAGATTAGCTTTAGTAGTAATAGTAGAAAGCCTCTTAAAACCTATAAATAGCTGTTATAAACCGGTAGATTATAGGGTTATAGGTAGCTAATTAGGCTCCTTCGCCGGCTACTTCTCCTTACGTTCCTCGTTAGGGTTCTTAAGCCTATCGTTTACTTCTTTTTCTTCGTCTACCTTAGTAGTTCGCAGCTCTTAGGGATTAAATACTAGACTACTGTTATAAACCGTCTACGACGAAGTGTTACGGCCTACTAGGTTAGGTCTTTTAAGGAAAGGGGATATAGTATAAATAGAATAGAGGTTCGTAGGAACGATCTTAGTACGGAGTATATACTTAAGTTAACTACGTAAGTTTTAAATATAGGAGAATCGTAATCTATATAGTTATTCCGTATTTCCTTATAAGGAAATGTAGTGTAGTTAGTTAGTAAGATAGTAAGCTGCCTCGCTATCCCTCTATCTATCTAAGTCTTCCCTTTTTCGGTAGTTACGTAGTACCCGCTCTACCTTCCCTCTTTCCTAGTAGTAATAGCCGCAGGACGGCCAGGTTGTAATAAGACTGCTAACCGAATACTCGCTCGTAGGTGCAGCGCTTATCTACTTTTTTCCTATTTCGAGCCTCTAAAGGGCTATAAATAAGTTTTACTACGGTTTAGTTCTAAGTCGCCGGTATATAGTATAACGTAAGAGAATCATCTATTTTCTCTTCCTCTCCCTCGCTAATTATTTTCTAGATCGCAATAATAACTAATACTATCTATAAGTTAGGTAGTATATACTCTTAATTAAGGCCGATTAGAAGGCGTTTCTATATCAGAACCAGCGTAGGCCGGCGGTCAGAGGCGAGCCTCTAGCGAGGGATGGGTGAGGAAGCATCTATTACGCTGATCTAGCTATTGCTATGATATCGATTCAACGCTTAAGGAGCTTAAGCGTTGCGTTCTCCCCGTTGCGCAGGTGAGTCGCCTGCGCCGCCGCCGTACCACCTTGGCATCGCGTGACATTCTAGAATTAATCGGAGTAGCGAAGATAATATAAGAATAATAGGAGTAATATCTAAAAAAAATAGGTTCTATTAGGTAATAACTTAAGATATAAAATTAGAAAGTCGGTATAAACCGTAACGAGTAAGATAGCTCTTATCGTAAGGGGACGCGTTAGTATATATAATAAGTATATCCGAAGTTAGAACGTTAACATAAACTCTTATTAGGTTCTAGGTGCTATATAATACGTTAGGTATACTCGTACGATTTTAGGCGATTACGTAGTTGTATAACGTTAGCCGAAACCTATTAGATAGGTATAGAACTATTAATATATAGCGCACGCTCGGAATTAGCTAACTAGTTAGCTAGCTAGCTAATTAACGAGACGTAAAGTCCTTAAGTTCGTATAGTTAGTGCCTTTTAATACTACGTAACTATAATATACGATACGCCTTAGATAGTAGATAACTTAAGGCTATAAGCCTATCCTATACTAGATTAGCTTCCGTAGGGGAAATTATCCTTCCTTAAGGGGAAATAGTTATACGAGTAAGCCTATCGTAGAGGGTAATTAAACCTAAGGCTATTTTAACCCTAAATAAGTATTCTAAATAAATCTTTTATTAAAGGTATTATTAGGCCGCGTAGATACCGGTAGTTAAATTAAGTTTAAGACTAATAATTATCTATATACGCTAGTCTATTAATAACGACTTAACGCTTAAGGAGTTAAGTAACTAAAATAGAGAAGGGGGAAGCTATATATAGTATAGTAGCGTAGCTTCGCCTAGCTATAGGTATACCTTAAGTAGGTATAAAAATATTTAGTAGGTCTACCGATAGTATACCGTAAGCGTACCTTAGATAGATCTATACCTAGTAGGCGTAATAATTACCTCCTCTTAAAAGCCTATTATTCTTAATATATCTTTTTAATATATAAATCTAAAATTATAATTATAATATAATTTAAAAGAATTAATAGTATAGTAGTATTATAACCCAGCTATCCCGCGGCTATAACTAACGAGAAAAGAAGAAGATATAGCGGATATTATATAACTACTAGAAGGGGAAATACTTAATTAAACGAAGAGATAGTAAAATAGCTTACTATCTCGCTAGCTAACTATATAATATTCCCTTATAAGGAAATACGGAATAACTATATAGATTACGATTCTCCTATATTTATAACTTACGTAGTTAACTTAAGTATATACTCCGTACTAAGATCGTTCCTACGAACCTCTATTCTATTTATACTATATCCCCTTTCCTTAAAAGACCTAACCTAGTAGGCCGTAACACTTCGTTATAAACGGTTTATAATAAGTAGTTTATATACTATAAACTAAGTTAATTTATAAAGTTTTAAAACATTTTAAAGGTTTTAAATTCGAGTTCTAGTCGGCTTTTCTTATTTTATTTTATTTTTATCAGGCCGCGTAGGTGCCGGCAGTCAGATTGGGCTCAAGAGCTATGATTATCTATATACGCTAGTCTATTAATAACGACTCAACGCTTAAGGGGTTGAGTTGAGTGACTAAACGGAGAAGGGGGAAGCTATATAGTGTAGCGGCGTAGCTTCGCCTTGCCGTAGATATGCCTTAGGCAGGCATGGAAATAGTTGGCAGGTCTGCCGATGGCAAGCCGTGGGCGTGCCTCAGGCAGGAATATGCCTGGCAGGCGTGACAATTTTATTATTAAAATATAGAATTTATTTTTATATTTAACTCTATCGTTTATATATCGTTAATATAGTTCTTATAGGCTTATTACTAGCCTTTAGTATTAGTAATATTATCTTTACTTTCTTATATTCTCTTTCTTTACTTTAGCCTATAGTAATATTTATTTTAGTCATTACTTACGTAGTAATAGTTATTATAAAAAGAAGTTAAGTATTTATAAGAATAAATAATAATATTACTAATAAGTTTTATTCTTATTTCTTTTCTTTATTTCTAATATTAATAATATATACGCTTAATTTATTATAAGTTCCGCGTTAATACTATACTAACGATATAGTAGCTAAATAAGTTTTTTATATCGACTCTTAAGCTATTAAAGATTCTCTTTAGTACTAGTAATATTTATATAAGTTATATATATTTAATAGTACGTATAAGGTTTTTAGCTAACTTAGTATTTAATATAAAGAATAATTAAACCTTTAACAAGATTAAATAATTCTTTATAATAAAATATATTAAACTAAGTAATTAATATTTTAACTATTATAAAAGCGATAGGAGTATTAACTATTAATATAAAGCGATAATTTATAATTATAACCTATTATTAGCTTATAGTAACTATAGGTAAAGCTTATATATTATAAATATCTTAAGCTATTTAAAAAGTAATAAATTAATTTCTTAAATATATTTAAAAATACTATACTTATTAGGTATATTTCTACCTAATATACGCCTATAGCGTGCTATTAGTAGACTTACTAAATATTTTTATACCTACTTAAGGTATACTTATAATATACCTACGGTATACTTACGACTAATCGAAGCTACGCCGCTATACTATATAGAGCTTTCTCTTTCTCCGTTCTAGTTACTTAACTCCTAAGCGTTAAGTCGTTATTAATAGACTAGCGTATTTAGATAATTATATCTTTTAAACTTAATCTAACTGCCGGTATCTACGCGGCCTAATGGAGAGGTACTTAACGCTAGAGTACGCCCTTACTCTTCTAGTATATCTCTTCTTCCTTTATATTACTCTCGTTTATACTCTATATTATTAAACTATATTCCTAGCCCGTATTATAGCCTATCGTTTTATAATAACTATTTACTCGATTATAACTAATATTAACCCCTCCTCGTCTACTAACTTTACCGATATATCCGATAGCGAAGCGCTAAGCATTAGCCTATAGGGTCTAAGATAGGATATTATAAAGCTGAAAGAATTACGTTAAAGAAGCCGTAATAGGAAGAAGTAGGAAATAGCGAAACTTAAGGAAATTAAAGGAAAGTTATAAGCGCGACTACTAGCACGAGCTATACTAGCGCGAGAAAGATAAGAAGTGTTGGCAGCGGATATTCGCGGATAAGGATAAAGAGGCTAAAACCTTAAAACTTAAGATAGCCAGTCTTAAGGGATAGATAGAGCAGCTGCGTGTTAAACTCAAGGCCTAAAAGCACTAGTTATAGCGGATGCATTATCTTATCTTTAACATCTGTTATAATCGGGAGAAATGCCGAGTTACTAGATATAGCTATAGATTTTGCGAGAAATGCCTTTCGGACTGGTTTAATGCAGCTTCTAAAGAGGCAATGCTATATAACAGTGACGTGTCAATTGTCAGGGAAGCTCGGTGCCCCTATATATCAGCGGAGAATTGACTACGAAGACGATGTTTAGCCAATATATCTGCCAGCCTCGAAGGAGTAAAGAAATCCGAGTGCCGTTGTTGGTTGGGAGGCTTTGTATAGCTTAAAGATAACATACTTCCAGCGGCATGAAATCATTTTTATAGCTTGTAATCCGGTACTCAATCTGTTTCTATTTCTACTTGTAATCGCTAGAGTCTACTAAGCCCTAGGGAGAAGCGAAATCCCGAACACAATCAACTAGGGAGGTGTTGAGAATACGGCGAGTCTCTGGCTATTTTGCGCATCGACTATCGTGTACGACGAGTGGCCGACAATAAAAATCACGTGATATGTGACTATGCGACGACTGTATAAATGATGAGAACGGCTGTTGCGCTGCTATTGCAAACCCCCATCCCAGCACCGGATCTTCTTCAGCATTCGCGCATCCATATCATCATCATCAGCTGTGTCGTCGCTTCCTCAAGAATTACCGTCGGCGGTTTTGCGCTACGTCGCGGTCGTATTCCTCGATATGCTCATTCGGTATTCCATTCTCACGAAGCAGCAGGACCATGCAGCAATACTTAGTACCCTGGTCTGTCTGTCGCTGTCCGAACACACCGAGGAAAGAGTCGTTGCTAATATGGACCACGACTTTGTCACTTTTCGTCGCCTGGCTTTTTGAAATCTCGTCACCTGTCTGGGGATCATTGTAACGACGCTCCACAGCCCTTCGCCTTTTAAATGAGGAATTTGAGCCCAAGGAGCCATTACTGCCGTACAACTTGCGCTGCTCGCCTGCGTTTGCGGCAGAAGTGGTCTCGTCATGAGCTTCAGTCGTTGTTGTCGCCGTACCCCAAGCGTCCGAGCTGTTAAGGTCGCAAAATCCCGGCGACTCTGGAAATTCAAGTAAATTGTGCATCTTACATCGCTGCTCCTCTTGTTGTGTATTGGCCCCGATAATTTCATCGTAAATGTTGCCCTCTTTGCTGCGTCCGAAAAACAAATCCTTGACGGAAGGAAGCTCAGAGTCTGAATGTGTATTGCTCTCCGTCGCATCGTCCTGATGACATTGTCAGCCCAGCTCTGTAGATACTCTGAGGACGTCTTACATCAGCACAATCAGTCACGCTTAATCTCTCAGTCGGAGATGGGGATTCACCACGTTCAGCCGGCTGGTGGCATACAACGGAATTCTCCATAATTGACCGATAGGCTGGCACGCCGCTAGACAGGTGCGTGCAAAGGGCAAGCTAAGAGCTATAGCTAACGGCGACTGATCGTGAAGGCTGATAGAGGTGCTAGTCCACTTGTTGCAGACCAGGACTTTGTAGCCCAGTAAAAAGGGCGTTGCTTGCAGCCAGGCAAAGCCACCAGATCAACGCAGGTATCAGGACAAGTCCCGGGGAGGCCGCCCGATCACGCAAAGCATAGACAACTTGGGCGCTGCTGGTGAGTCTGCGCATGGAGCTGACACCCGGCCGCCCCGACCTTAGGCCCCTCTCGCACCCTTGAGCGTTCCTGCGAAGTCCGACTGTGCGTCAGTGGAAGAAGCCAGTACATCTGCTGCATAAGCTCGATGCAAGCACAGAAGTGCATCTTCCAGCCTGCGGCCACACCGTTCGTCAAAGCATCAACGAGGCCTCATATCCCTTGTAAGCTACCAATAGGTTGTCTGACCACTCATGGAGACGATGCGCGGGCATGAAATTTCTTTGGTGGTGCTAACAATGCAATGCTATTGAGTCGAGAATGTCCTCGTCCACCAGGGTATGGTGAGTCCAGGAAATTCGAGAGGTGGAAATAAGTCAAACGCTCGTGGAGACCGTCATTTTGTGGGCACACAACGTTCTACATCCAGGGAGCCAAGCGCTCAGTTCACTAGAATCTCATATTGACCTCCCCGTCCAGAGATGCGGACTTCATCAGAAGCAAGGCCATACTTTCGGCGTACTAATTCGAAGATAATTAAGCCTGCACTTGTGCTTGGAAGCTGCCTCATGGTGTTCCACCAGAAACCGCGGTAAAGCCATTTCCACACGTTGCCGCCGGTCTCTTTTGCAGCAGCATGCAAACACTGTTGCCAGGTTTCCCGATAAGCGCGGTAATAAACTCGCATCATTCGCCATTTTTGTTGGCCTTGAAGACGTGAGGTATGGCGAAGTCGGCTGGCTTGGGAGTCCAGCTCCTCCAGATGGTCCCAATGCTCAACTTGAATGTGGTGGAGAGGATAAATGACGATAGCTTGCGCAACGGATGCAGTCAGGCCTGCAAGAAAGAGAAAAGCAGGCTCGATAGCGTAGTGAGGTTTGATAGTGATGACATCCTTGCGTACAGGCTCAGAATCGCTGCGCACGCCAGTGGGAAGGTGGCCTTCATCCTGGTATCTTTGGTGAGAGTGGTGGGGCCTCTTGCGAGCGAGAGTCTGAACTACATCTTGGTTCAAGGCACCGTAATACCATCTAATGAAATTGTAGTAACCCTGAGCTTTGACATATTCGAAAGTGCTGAAGAAGAACGCTGACCCAAAGCTATCTTTCAGGAATGATAGCCCATACCCAGCAAAGATCCCCCTTGTCCCAATCTCGCGCAGTTTGTCTTTTCCAAATGTCCACATGCTCTGAGGTTGTTTTGCGATTCGACCGTGCTCTGCATGACAATCGTGCCGCTCATAACGGACTTGAATTGCGTCTAGCGGAGCTGCAACAATGCTTTGTATGCCTCCAGCTAGATAGCCGGCGGTAAAGGTCTCGACAGGTAATGGTGGAGGATAGACTCGCTTTGAAGCCTTGCTGCTTTCTTCATGAAGATGGCCTAGGATTTGAAGGTAGCTCGTATACAGGATTGCCCCCACACTAACATTGGCGATGAGCGGAGGCAGGATCTGCTCTGGAAAGACTCTCCAGCCATAATAGTGAACAGCCGAAGCTATCACCCCGGGCGTCGTAGACCGCAGCCATACCAATCGTCGAGACAGATTATCGCTGGCAACAGCGGCATTCTGCTGTTGTAGGTTCCGGGCATAGGCTAAGTAGTCGACGCGAGTACGGAAGAAGGCTTTGACTGGAGTTCGAAAATAGAAGGCTATGGCTTGGGCAGTGAAGGCTCGCACGCCGGCAGCTTGGGCGGCTGTACTTGCATTCGTTCGCGGGTCCTTTCGAGGCTTGTTCCCAGTCACCGGGAGTATTCCCGGGACGGGGTATATGCCTTCAAAGTCCGTAGGGTCCTCATTACTGCTACCAAGGGACATTTCCCTGCAAGCCAGTTGCCATGTTCGTGCCTGAATCTATGTCAAAGACGAGGAAACGTCGGGTGTTTACAGCCGCCACTGTTTCGGCGCCAAAAGCACAACCGTAGTTCATCTGGCGCTGCACTGTAGGGCCCTTGATGACGCCGTAGCTTTGCCTTTCTAACGCCTCCAAACTTGACTCAGCACATCGTCTTCTCATCTGCGCGTTTCCTTGTCCACTCTGGTGCTTTAGTCTTGCGGGGGTCCTGCATCTATCTTGACATCTTGGTCATTGCAGTCTCACTCACCGTCAAGCCTTTCGAATAGAGAGCAATACTGATCACATGATCATGAGTCAAAGTACGGTAGGCAGCCCACGGTCGTTGGGTTCCCACAAACTCATTGATGCAGCCTGAGCAAGATACATGCAAATCTTGCTCAAGCACCTTATCGATCGGTCGAATGCAGCGTTTTAATACTACAGCTAGCATTTTCCCTGCGCGAGAGCCAACCTTTCCGCTATGCCCAACTCCACATGAGTCACGTAAAGTGTCTGGTGGTACAAGATCCAGTCATAAACCCGCAATTTGGATCAGGCAGCACAGCAGGACCCACTTTTGTATCTCTTCGTTCAGCTATATTAGAAGTCAAAGCTACCTTGCACCGTCTTTCTCAACTTTAACGTCCTCCAGTCACTCCTTTTCCTGACTGTCCACTCCTTTGCTCAATCAAAAACTGAACAGCATCGAGCCTGTGTCAAGCCATATCTGTCAATCAATCTCCCATTTACAAAGAGTCAAGATGGCTGCCCCTGCACAAGAACAGAAAGGATTCCTCAAGTCGACCTTTCCAGTCTTTTTACCCTCCCATCCTGCTTTGACATATAGCTCAGAAGACTTCGAATCTTTCCTCAAGAAAGATGCTCAGGCGCTCAAGCCGGCCACGGAGAGGACACAGGCCAAGGACGCTGGAGGCGATGCTACAACTCTAGTGGGCGAACCTTCTGTCACCACCACACGAGAGATCCAAGATGCGCTCAATGACATGAATATGGAAGCTAAGGCCAAACATTCCGATACCACTCCCGAGCAACCATTTATGAGAGCCATTCACGACACCAATGCCAGGCCGGACCGTGACATGGAGAATATGATGGAAACAGAAAATGCAGATCTAGCTTATCGTTCCACTCAGAACCCTCTTGTCGACCTGTTCTTCGAGCTGGAGGAGGTCGTGTCAGGGCCAAGATTGCGGGAGCTTCTGGAGGCCGCCTGGCACCAAGATCCTCTTTCCTCTCTTAAAATTATCTTCAATGCTCGTTCAATCCACCTCGGAAAGAGCTCCCGCTTATCTACCTACAAGTGCTTTGGATGGCTTGCCCAAAGCCACCCAGTGACCCTCCTTACCAACCTGCAGTGGCTGAGCAGACCTGTCATTGAGAAGAAACTGGCCGAGAACAAAGCACGGAAAGGCGAAGATGACATACTGTTGATTGAAGGAGAAAAGGACGAGAACGACCCTACCCGCTTTGACGTCGAGAATGGTGTTGCTCACGGCTACTGGAAGGACTTGCTAAACATTCTTGCCCTCGCGGCTGACGGCAAACTCGACGTGCTCGCTGATCCTCGGAAACTTCTCAATATTGAAGATAAGAGCAAGAAGTCTGAAAGAGTCTGGGACGCAGAAAAGGCCAAAGCAAAGCGCCAGGAAACTAAGGCAGCTCGTCATGTGACTGCGGTCAGTATGTTTGAGAACGACGCATTCTACCGTGCACTGCATCTGACAGTCGCACGGCTCTTTGCCGATCAGCTCAAGTCCGACCTTAGCCTGCTCCGCAGTGATGACAAGAAAGCACTGCGGAAAATCTCACTCTGCGCGAAGTGGGCTCCTTCCTCGGGACTGTTCCACGACAAACACACATTCATCGTCTCCACTATCGCAGAGCTACTCCATCCCAAGTCTGAATTCCCCGATGTTTCTGATCGCGAACTGTACCTACGTCACGCCCGAGAAGCCTACCGAAAAGACATGTCCGCGCTTCGCAAAGCACTTGAAATTGTCGAACGAGACATCGTAGCCGAGAAGTTCGAGAATATCAAGTACGACCGCGTGCCGTCACTTGCCATGAACCGCTATGCTGGCCTCTTCGCCAAGAAAGATACCGACCGCTTTGACGCCTACATCGGCAAAGTGGCCGAGGGCAAGAAGTCCATCTCTGGTGCGACTCTTCTGCCATCGACATTGATCTCAAAGGTCCGCGCCACACAGTCTACATATTGGAGTCCACTATCATCCGCTTCGACAGCCTCAAAGGGCAGTGCTAAAGCTATGATCGAGGCCAAAATGGCACAGATGGATGCCAAGGTGGTGGACGGGCAATGGAACACCTTGGTCAAGCGAATCAAGGACTCTGGCAAGCTCGAGAACAGCATCGCAGTTGCAGACGTTAGTGGCAGTATGACAACTCCTAGATTTTCAGACGGCTCTTGTCCCATGGATAGCTCCATCGGCCTTAGCTTGCTCCTCGCAGAGATCACGTCGCCTCCCTTCGGTGGTAGCTTTATCACATTCTCGGGTGACCCGAAGGTACAGAAGATTGAAGGCAGCACTCTCCAGGAGAAAGTGAGCAACCTCGAGTCTGCGGATTGGGAAATGTCAACCAATTTCGTCGCCGTCTTCGATCGTCTCATCTTGCCCATGGCTAAGAAGCACAACGTAAAGCAAGAGGACATGGTCAAGCAGATCTTCGTCTTCAGCGATATGCAGTTTAACTCGGCGGCAAGTTCCAGCGATCGGTGGACAACCAGCTATGAACGGATCAAAAAAGACTTTGAGCAGGCTGGGTACGAGATGCCGAAACTCATCTTCTGGAACTTGGCTGGTGGTCGGGCTGGTATGACTGGCTATGGAGATGCCACGGCGCCAAAGCCAGTGACTGCTGGCGAAGAGGGCACGAGTCTTGTTAGTGGCTATAGTCAGGGCATGTTGAAGGTCTTCTTAGATAATGGATCTTTCGAGGACCCTGAGGCAGAGGAGGAGATTGTGGAGGAAGAGGTTCAGGGGGATGATGATGAAGCGGTGGTGCAGGTGACGAAAAAGGTCAAGCAAGATCCGATGAGCGTGGTGAGAAAGGCGATCAGTCATAAGGCCTATACGATGTTGAAGGTTGTGGACTAGACTGCCTCGTCACGGGAGGAAGAGATGCATCACTGCTTGATTTTATGACATGATGCCCCAAAAGCTTTTGTCATCGCGAAATTACGAATTACGAATTACGAAATATATTGAGCTCGAGGACTTTGAAAGTGGTTCTGATCTCTGCTGTCGCCGTCTATGCTCTATTTTGTGTTCTATTTCTAGTGATCTATGTCCCTCTGCGTTCCTCTGACTCTTTGTTTTTAGCGACAAGTCCCACTGTGCCATTTCTTGGAAGGGAATTTTTACTCCTCGCTCGGTGGTTTGAAGGGGCTCAGCAAACCTTAACCCTGGCAACCGTTCCACGGCATCAAAGGTCCTTCAGGGTTTTGCCGATACCGATTCTTCAGCAACTCCTTCTTCGCAGCAACGCCACCAAGTCCCAACCCCTTGTAATACGCCAACAATCCCGCAACCACAGCCGATGCATGGCTCGTCCCACCCTGCCCAACATCGGAATTTTCGTTGCCCTCTGGCGCAGCACATAGGAATCCGGGCGTCTGATCATCTCCACCGGATTGATCGTCGCCAGGCCCGTAGACCGTAACCCAATCATCCCGATCTTCCTCGTAGCTGCCGTAGCTCCCTTCGTCGATAGAACCCTCGCCCACCGTCACGAGGTTGGGAAGGTAATATTTGTCGTCCGGATTGCCCGCGCTACACGGCCAGTAATTACATTTCTCGTCATTGGGGACCGCAACCACGAGACTCACCCCACGTTTCTCGAGTTCGAGCAGCAGCGCGAAGTAAGCTTCGTCGAACGCGCGGTTCCGGGCGGGCTCCCCGGTGGTGGGGACTTTGAACGCCATCAACACCACGGCTTTGTCTCCGAGATTCTTCGCTTCGATGTTGTCGACGATGACTGAAAGGGAGTCGACGTTGAGTTCGAGCGAGAGTTCGTAGAGGAAGTTGTTTGAGAGGTTATCGATGCGCACGGCTGTCAGGTCGGCTTCTCGTGCTACGCCGTTGAGCTTGCCGACAGCAAGATCGGCCATGCAGGTGCCATGGCCGAATTCATCGTCGAAGTCGGTTCGCATGTGGTTTGAGAATGGCTCGGCAAAGAGAAATTCGGGGGTTGATCGGCCGGAGGCGCTTTGCCATTCCTGGGCTGTTAGTGGTTTGAAGCGAAAGATGGATTAGACAGGTTGCCCTTGAGGCTATGGGGCGAAAGTGTGGTTTGGGGAGGGTGTCAGATAGGTACTTACATCTGAAACCAAGTTCACGCCGCTGTCGATCACGTAAATGCGGACGCCCTTGCCGGCTGAGTTGTCGTACATGTAAGGGATTTCGTCGAGCTTTTCCAAGTCTGCGTTCTCTGGTGCTGAGAGGAATTTCAATTGGCGTGGAGCATCTTCGTCCTTAATTGTGTCTCGTCTTGCGATTCTAACCGGACATTTGGCGAATTTGACTTCAAAAGAAGAATGAATGGGTTTACCCTTTTGGTCAGGTCGCTTCAGAGCGTCGATGTCAGCAATGACGGCGAGCTACACTATGTGTTAGAGGTCCACCGTCCTTCTTGTCGACAGTGAAATTGTGCTCACCATCTCCAATCCTTCGTACTTTTCCTTGACCACTTGTCTCTCAACGTGTGCAAGCCACCACCACGTCGAGCCTTGGTCACCCATGGACTCGGTGCGTGACCAAGAGACCGATTGTCCGTCGGCCCCGAGCATTTCTTCGAACTTCGCGTTTGTGTTGGGTTGGCCGTCTGGAACAGGATCGTAGAAGAGGTTGTTGAGCGGTTCTTTGGGCCAGAAGGAGACCCAGGCCATTTCGCTGGAGACAAGCGCACCAAGGAAGGCCGCCGATAGCAATAGCTTGAGTGAAATTTGAGAAGCCGTCATGATGACAAGTTCTGCTTGCAATTCAAATCCGAGACTATCGGGAGAACGGAGACTGGACAGACTGGGAAAATAAAGACGAGTTCGTCATTGCTTGTCTGCGGTCGCGAGTTTTTGGCAGTTAAGAAGGTGAGTTTTGAATCTGTGAATGATCGTGTGGATCGTAAGTGATGCGGATTTGTTGTAAAAGTGAAGACTTCTTGGTACGCTTTTACACCGAAGCCCGCATAGCGAATCAAGTCACGGTGAGTGCGCAACGTAGCAGGTCACCTACCAAATACATGGGCCCTTAGAGTCATGGGAAGCCCCTCAACCTACGTCTCCACCAGTGTTCTTCAATGTGTTGACTTCAAATGAGTAAGCCAGAAGCAGTCCTGCGCCCATATGGCGCACAATCCTGACGAGTCGAGTGCTTATTACACGAGACGTGTGAGGCTGGAACGTCATTAGAGAAGTGAGGGTTGGATTGGTGACAGGAATGCAAGCAGTGATATGCCCATCTCCATTGCCATTCACAATCCCAACTTTGGGACCATGTTGCCTTTACCATACCTTATGTCAGAGCCTAGTATTAGCAAACAATAATGAGTACATGAGCTCTGTCGAACCAAGTGCTGTACCGCAAAGCCAAAGATCGATGCAGCGTTGAGATCATAATGGCTACTGGTACATCCCATCTGGGCTGCCGGCAATCGGAATGTGAGTGTCACTTCATCAGTCACATCGCAGAAAGCCATGGCTCCCTGTACATGCGCTGTATAGAAAGCTGCCGGCAAGGTTGCCTGAACTAGTCAGAACACACAGTGTCAATGGCACATACTTCAGCGTTCGAAGCTTATGAAATCCTATTTGAAAAAGTACCTAGGAGGATGTGGAGTGTCTGATTCGCTATATTTTCATCATCGAGAGTTCTGAGTGGGTGCCTTGCTGGGCGCATCACCTATCTTATCATCCACTACATGGGAGTGCTAGCGAAATGCCAAGCATCAGTGGAGTGTGGCTTCATCCCAGAACCGAGTCGTGGAGGAAAACACCCAAAACCCTCAATGCTCAAGCAGATCAAGGTACACTTCCAGTCTTACATTGCTATCTATGCCTTTTAATGCAAGAACTTACCAAAAGGCAACGCAGGACGAGGCTCAGCTTCAAACACATAATTTTCGGCTCGTCGCGCTCCTCGTGTCTTTGCTCGATCTGGATGCGCCACCAAATCTCCACCAGCTTTGATTAGATTGCGGCTTTCGGTCAACATGAACCCCGAGTACCCCTGGGAGCCCTCCGGGTCATACATATTGATATCAGAATTGTTAGCAATGAGTCTCCCCGAGAAGCCTTTGAGATTGTCGTCGCTCTCGCATTCGATCATTTGACAGCAGGCTCTTTCCTTTCTGTTACAACACTCCTTTGTCCGGTCTCTTGCTTCTTTCAGATCTTATTGCTCTTGTACAGGCGGTGACCTCCTTCACCAACAATTGCACCGACGAAATGGCGACTCATAACATTCATTTCATCAACAAATTTTCTCAGGATCAAGATTACTCATTCTTCAGCGAGCTGCCCAAGTTGTCGCCAAATCCCACGGGCTCTCCAATTTATAGTAATGTTTTCCAAGCGACGACATTGACCCAAAATGAAAGTTGGTCGATTAAAATGACGGACAACTACTATGCATGTAGGTTACAGCTAATCTATGTTGACTCGGGTGCTTACCTTTAGATGCAGGGTGCGGGACAGCAGATAAAAAGCTAGACTCAAAGGTCAGAGTCGAGATCAACTCGGCCAAGCTCAGTACCCTTGCAACCGAAACAGCGCCTGGATGTGAGTGTGATTACTTGGAACTTGCCAGACATTGAGTCTAAGATCGACAGCTATGTTTACCATGTGCAGCAGAGAAGGGCGCCCGGTTCTTAAAGCGAAGGGTGGTCTTGCTACGTACCCTGGTTCTTATGCCATAGAGACTGGGCTCGAGGCAGGATTCATGATCGGTATCGCTGGCACCGATGACGAGGGCAGCCTGAAACCTCTGGCAACGGTAAGCACCATCGTAGCAAGTACAACTCGTTCTGCTGACACCCACCAGATGCATGCCGCCAGCCATTCCACCTTCAACATTGTGCCAAGCAGCAAGTACTACATCGCTGCTCACAGCTCTAGTGTGGGCACTACCATTGACACCACGGTTGTTTCCCAGCACGCCGCCTGCATTGACTTTGCCAAGAACCCTGGTATGTATGGCGCAGTCGTGACGCACGAGGTCAATGGCGGATTCAGCGTGAAGTACTTTACCCAGGCAACCTTCGGTGAGGGCGTCAAGGCTGCCAGCGCCCTGGCATCAACAACAGCATCAGAAGCCACAAGCTCAGCCAAGCTCGACCCACGCGATGCGGAACTGGCAGAGCTCAGGCAGCAACTCAAACAAATGCAGCTCCTGCTCGACACCGCCCTTAGATCAGGCACCTCGAATCCGACGTCAAATGGGACTGCTCCCACCAACCTCCCAACCACCACTTCCGCCACCACCGCGCCTAAAGACCCCTACCCTGTCGAACCCATCCAGTCGTGGTACAAAGCAATCCTCCCCTTCCGCAACTCTCCCGGCCAATCTCGCCGTCGCGACATACGAGACCGCCTTGTCACGCACATGTCCTCTCGTGGTTACTGCTATAAAGGCGGCTCTGCCGACGACAACCTTATTGCCATCTTCAGCCATGACGCCGGCTCCTATGGAGATTGGCACTCAAACGCGAAGACGATGCTTGACTGGCGAGCAGGGTATGAATCCCTACCCAAGCATTTACGAGGTTACGCGGACGCCGTTGACCGGTTGAGGGTTGTCAGCACCGCAGAGAGCAAGGGCCTGTGGCCGGTTGGGGATGAGAACGCACCTCCTGCGCCTGAGAGTGACGTGAATGTGGTAAAGCGGGCGAGCCGGGTTAATGATGTAAATGGTGGTCATTCTAGGCCGAGCAGCCCGACAATGGCAACGGCTGCTAAGCCATTGACTAATGGTGTCAACGGTATCCATCACGAGAGGACACCTAGCCGCAACACAACAGCGAAATCACCTGTACTTACTAACGGCGTAAACGGTGTTTCCCATGGGAAGAGCCACAACCGGAGTTCTTCAAAGCCTATGACGAATGGCGCAGTCAAGGCTGTCACTAATGGTATGAATGGCGTCAAGGCGCCAGCGGTCAACGGAGCTAACGGAGTGAAGAGCACAAGTGCTCCAGCGGTCAACGGTGTGAATGGTGTCAGCAAGAAATACGATTATCCACGTGTGGAGGAGACGTTGATGGAGGCAAAGAAGAGACGTGCTAGGGAAGTGCTGCGGCTCGAAGGGCTGAGTGAGTATGCGACGGGGTGGCAAGTAGGCCGCTTGTAGAGCGTTTGGTTGTGCATGAAAACGGGACGTGGCGATGGTTGACGACTATGTGCTGGACTACGATCTTTTTATGTTTTCTTATTCTGTGCAGGTCAGGAGGCTTCTGAAAGCATTTCTATCATCGATAATCGAGTTTGGCTGGGCGTGGACAATGTGCTTTTGTAAACTTACTACTACTGCTGCTACTACCACTAAAATACCTTCCCTAGTGTCTAATAGAAAATAACTCCTGAGAAATCATTTGACTTTCGAGACCTGGACCTCTTTCGACGTTGAAGAGGTAAAGGATAAGGTGTTATGCAGACTTCATTGTATACTGCATTACCTAGAAGCACCTAGCGTCGAGTGATCACGGGAGTTTATCTATGTGAATTACAGCTCGTCCTCGTAAATCTCGTCTTCGTACTTCCCCTCCGGCACGGCCCTTATGGGATCCTTAGCGCCAACCTCCTCGACTCCCTTCTCCAACGCACTCAAAAACTTCTCCTGTCTCTCCTTGTCATCCTGGAAGATGTGCTCCGCGACCATCCGTCTCGGCGTGCTCGCCATCCAGTCGAATAGTGAGAAGTCCAAGAACTCATCGCTCCTAAAGATCTCAAGCACCTCGACCTCCTCGTCATCACTCAGATTCTCGATGAAATGACCCATGTTCTTGGGCACAATACCAACGTCACCGGGCCCGTAGTCGAATGTGCGGGCGTTGCCCTCGGACGCGAAGATCGTTACGCGTGCCCGACCTTTGATGAAGAAGGACCACTCGTCGGCGGAGGGGTGCCAGTGCATCTCGCGCATAGCGCCGGGGTTCAGCGTCAAGTGAGCAGCGGCTACAGTCTTGGAGAGAGGGAAGGTCGTCTTGCTGTCGGCGATGCGGACTGTGCCGCCGGTCGTATTAATCGGTTCCTGTTCGAGAAGTCTATGCGTGAATTGGAGTTTGGACTTTTTTATACCGTGGCCGTCTGATGGTTGTTCCTTGGAGATAGATTTGGGAAGGGAGCCTTGGAAAATATATTTTTCGGATTTGGGGATTGCTTCGAAGACTTCAGGAGAGATGCGGAAGTTTTCGGCTAGGACAGACTTGGGGGTGTGAGCTAGGAGAGGATTGTAAGTAACGCGTGTAGACACGGGGTTTGGGGATATAGGACTTACCGAGCCAGTCTGTGAGGAGGAAGGTTGAGTCTTCAGAGAAGTTGCCGTCGTCGAAGATGAGAAGGAATTCGGTACCATTGGGTGCCAAGCCTTGCAGAGAATGAGGGTGACCTGGTGGGAAGTACCATAGATCACCCTTTTCGAGGTCGTCAACAAAGTTGCCTCCTTCTGTGTCAAGAGCAGTGATGCGGACTTTGCCTTCCAGGACATACGCCCATTCTGCTTGGATGTGCCAGTGGAGCTCTCTGATAACGCCCTCGTCTAGACGCATGTTGACGCCTGCTAGCTCAACACTGGTAGGGAGTTCTCTGATCGTAGTCTGCCGTGTCCAGCCCCCTTCCTGGAAACCGTCAGCTTAACCCACTCATAGACCGTGAAAAGCTCACCTCTATCCGGATATGGCTATCAGCAAAACTCCATCTCATGTTCTTCAGCACACCATGATCTGTAGACGGTGGTCGAACCAGGTCCGGATTCTGCCTGCTTCTCAACTTATTCCATGGTCCCAAGACTGAGGTCCCTTCTCCATTGCGATATGGCAGAGGATCTAGTCCTTCGCCTTCGGAATCAATCTTATGATCATATTTATCCCGATTTTTGGGCGTGTATGGGTTGTGAACCTTGACAGCAGCTTGAGGATCATTGATCAGGTGCTGCTTAGTCCAGTATGGGTTTGGACGGGCAGTCACCAGCTCTGACAATGTCAGTAGGCATAACGCCGAAGCTTGCAGAAGCTTCATCTTGGCAGGTACTTGACGAACTAAGAAAGTAGAAAAGAGCTATCAAACATGAGAACTGTGAGAGATTCCAGCAGCTCACTGAACTTTTATGACGATCAGACCTCCAACACGCGATTCTAGATATGGAGAATAGCTTAGCCTACCCTATGCCACTAAGCATATCGTTATTGGTTGGAAGTGGAAGGTGGAGAGGAAACTCCCCTAACGATTGATGATGTCGTTGAAACGTTCTGCCGAAAAGAGGCAAAAGCTGCTCGGCAAAATGTTGAGACGGGACGGATCTGTTTCTCCACAGCCTATCAACAATCGTCAATGACGCTTGATCAGGAAGGTCGTGCTTCATTCCATGCTCGCGAAATTTCCCCAGGCTTGGCTAGAAAAGGTTCTGTAGAGCCACGCAACCTTCTTGTCCCTGCATTGTCTACTGTCAGCATTCTAGAACCTGAAACAGCAGCGAAAAGATGACCAACAGCAGTTATGGCACCACCGAGAATGGCGCTGTAGGCCCTTTTCACTGCACAACTCAAGGATATGCTACTGAGCACGATGCCCTACTTCCGAAGAAGAATGATAGGAACTCATCAGGCTATCGAGAATATTTTGGCGTCGACGTGAGCAGGAAGTATGCCGACTTGGTCCTGCTCTTTACTTATATCACGACCGGTCTCTTGGACAGCGCGGCAACAGCAAAATTCGGCAGCTTTGTGTCCATGCAAACGGGGAATACAGTCTATGTTGGTCTCGGTCTTGCCAATCCAACAGCCTCAACCAGATGGATCAAATCTGGGACATCGATCTTAGCATTCTGCTTCGGCTCCTTCGTATTCGCCAGGTTTCACCGTCGGTATTCAGTCCGCCGGCGAGGGACACTGATTGTCTCGGTTTTTCTACAATTACTATGCATTATCGGTGCTGCATTGATTGTCACATTAAAATCTAGCGGCGTCGACGGCAGTTCACATGACAAGCACTGGCACGTATTGTTGCCACTCGGTCTTGTGGCTTTTCAGAGCGCTGGTCAAGCGGTCATCAGCAGAGCACTGAACTATGGCACCTTAACAAGTGTGGTATTGACGAGCATCTATTGCGACTTGTTCATGGACGCAAAGCTGTTCGCCAGCTTGACGGAGAACGTTGAGAGGAACAGAAGGACCGCTGCACCGCTACTTCTGTTAGTTGGCGCAATCATGGGTGGTTTGTGGTCAAGGTCTGACATTGGAATTGTTGGAGCACTATGGACAGCTGCTTTGCTCAAAGTCATGGTCTTGGTAACATGGTTTGTTTGGCCGGCTGAGAAGGAAGGAGAAAGCTAAGCGAAAGTTCAGCGATTTGTGAAGACAAGACAGGGTATTCCCATGTCGACAACTGCTCAGTCCATCTACTCAGAACGGGTATCATGGTATAGAATGCTGTAGACCTCACAATTAGTGTTACGAATCTAGATCCATTGCGTCATTTGAATGTCCATTGACGCGGGTACCTTCTCTTTCGACCTCGCCCATGAGTCCCGCAATTGCGCCTCCGCTTTGGCATCCTGGACAATTGTGTACCACTTCGTGAGCGAATAGGTCACATTCGATGCAAAAGTGGCAGTGGCATGTGGTACATTCGTAGCGACTGCTGGAAGTTTCATGACCGTCCTTGTCAAGCCACTGTTCCTGTGCTGGAACTTCAGGGAATGATCGCTGACAAGCGAAACATTCTGTGCTCCTGTAAGCACTGGACCAGGGCACCTCTGTCCAATTGACCAGTGGAAACAAGTGATGATACGAGCGAGCAAGGTGAGTCGACAGAATAAGAGTCAGGGAGCATGCAGGACATTCGGAAGGAAGTCCACATACTTTGGTACCGCATCGGGAGCAGAGGTATCCTTCTCGACTAGGGCGTGAGTGACAAGCACAAAGAGAAGGATGAGATCCAACTGTGCGAGAAGGAAAGCCCATCATGAGTAGGCTTGACGTAGATTGTGCCTGTTCAAAGGTCGCAGGAGGTGTAGTCACTGCCATCATGAGCTCTCGCAAATGAGTGTCGTGGAGAATGATGTTGTACCCGGCGGTGTCGCCGTTATTGGTCTTGCTGACAAGCTCATGGCAAATTGCCATTTGAGCAGCGAGACCAATGACGTTAGCGTGAATCTTGTCAGCAACGAGAGCATCTATAGTTCTGTGCACATCGCCAGGGTCAACACTATGGAGCGCACCCATGATCAACAGAATTTCGCGGGTGCCGTGGCTTGGAGCGTGGAACAGTGCCGCACGGGCCAACTCGAGTGCGTTTTCGAGTGATGGCTGTCCACGCGGTTCTCCCTTCTCCTTTTGGTGTGAGATGGCCTTGATGTGCTCGGCAGGGTTGCCCGACATATCGCTGATGGGTTCAGCAACACCGTTGCGCATCGCTATTATGCCCAGCTGTGATATAGGGTTCTGCTCGAAGTACTCGCGGATAAAGGCAATCGTAAAGGTGAGGATGACTTGGTAACGACTTGGTCGAAGGTCCTTCTCGCTCATGGCGTCGGACATGTCGAGTATCAGAATGAGGTGCCGTATGATACCTCGCTGGAGAGGAGTGGTGTCTTTCAACAGCCTGTAGATTGCATCAGCGACTATGACACTTCTATAATTTCACATATTTGAATACCTCTTCCTCTTCTCAGCCTCTGAGACACCAGTAATCGCAATGGTTCCATCGATCTCTTCCAAGTCGTCCCATGTCCGCGTCACCTCGAAATTCGTCTCCTGGCCCCTCGTATCATCCTCCTTGTCGCCGCCAGCATCTTTGTCTGGTCCATCTCGATTGGCGGCCCTCCTACCAGACATCACCGCAGAAAGAAGGAAGGATGTTCTCAAAATTAGGCGAGGGATAGAGGCAGCCTATCGATTTGGAGACGCCAATTGTGCGTTAGTAGCATGCATAATTCGCCGTACACGTCCGTCTCTGCCCCTTGCCCCGTTCCCGGGCGTTAATGTTGGGCTGCATGCAGTGTGAGGGGTGTGCACATGGACAAGACACGTTCAGCGTAGATTCGGATGATTGCATAGTCTCGCGTCGTGCTTGTGTCCTCTTTCGGGAATCCATTCGATGGTGAAAGTCGTGATTTCTCTCCTTCATTCACTGACGCGGGCCGGACCTGCCACCTTTTCGAGCACTGTTGCACATTCCATCGTTAGACCAACCCCACTACCACGTACCTCGAGGGCAAACTTTCAAGTACGATTCTGCTCATTCGAAAGGCAAGCAAATATGGCTGCTGATCGAGACGTCCTGCCCAATTAGTCTGTCCACCAGCGACTCCAGGGTTTTGATTTTATTGACAATGACACAGCATCAAGCCGCTCAATTACAATCTGTCACTTCACAACCTCCAATTCTCTGGCGACTGGAGTTACGATGGCGTTGTCAAGATCGCTTCTAGAGTTCAGAAGGAGACCGAGGAGATAGTTGTCAATGTAAAGGACATCAAAATTACTGCAGCATCAGCTTCCGGCTGTGAGTACTTTGCTCTGCTAGACCACACTTCGCTGACCGCAGTAGCATCGATGAGGGATGTCGTTTACGACGAGAAAAAGCAAAGAGCGACCATCAAACTATCCGAAAAACTCAAGCCAGGTGACGCAGAGCTTTCAATCTCGTTTCAGGGTAGTATGAACGACAAGATGGCTGGCTTCTATCGTGCGAGGTATCAGCCAGCTGTGCAAGCAGCCGCCGGCACACCCAAGGACGACGAATATCACTATATGTTCAGCACTCAATTTGAAGCTTGTGACGCTCGGAGAGCTTTCCCCTGTTTCGACGAGCCCAATTTAAAGGCGTCATTTGAGTTCGAGATTGAGATCCCAGAAAATCTGACAGCACTCAGCAATATGCCCGAGAAGGCGAGTACTCAGAGCAGCAAGGCGGGTTTGAAGAAAGTTGCCTTCGACAAATCGCCGGTCATGAGCACGTATCTTTATGCTTGGGCTGTTGGAGACTTCACTTACGTTGAAGCTCACACCGAGCGAAAGTACAACGGTAAGAACATGCCGGTAAGAGTCTACACGACAAGAGGTTTGGAGGAGCAAGGACGATTCGCTCTTGAGCATGCCCACAAGACGGTTGACTACTTCTCCGACATTTTCGGCATTGAGTTTCCGCTGCCAAAGTCAGACCTTCTTGCTGTCCACGAATTTGCCATGGGTGCAATGGAGAACTGGGGACTTGTCACATATCGTACTACCGCTGTTCTTTTCGATGAGGAAAAGTCCGATGCTAGATATAAGCAGCGAGTGGCGTATGTTGTGGCACACGAACTGGCTCATCAGTGGTTTGGAAACCTTGTGACGATGGATTGGTGGAGCGAGCTCTGGCTCAACGAAGGCTTTGCAACTTGGGTTGGATGGCTCGCAGTTGATCATCTTCATCCAGAATGGAAAGTTTGGAGCACGTTTGTGGTACGTAAGATTACGAAAGGTAGTTGGGGACTGTCCATGTTGACGAATTTCTAGGCTGAAGGTTATCAAACAGCGCTGAGCCTCGACTCCTTACGGTCATCCCACCCCATCGAAGTGCCGGTCAGAAGCGCTCTCGACATTGACCAGATCTTCGACACTATCTCATATCTGAAAGGTTCCTCCGTCATACGGATGTTGAGTAGTCACCTGACTGTTGAGATCTTCCTGAAGGGCGTTGGTGATTATCTCAAGGCACATGCTTACGGCAATGCGACAACAGATGATTTGTGGACAGCATTGAGTGGCGCATCTGGGCAGGATGTCAAGTCGTTCATGGACCCTTGGATCAGGAAGATTGGCTTCCCTGTCGTCACAATTGCAGAAGAGCCAGGACAAATCACACTCCGCCAGTCAAGGTTCTTAAAGTCTGGTGACGCTGAAACTGAAGAAGATAAGACGGTCTGGTGGGTGCCAGTAGGACTGAAGACAGGCGAGCCAGCCAAGATCGTGCATAGCGCTCTGCAGCAGAAGGAGGACACTGTGCGAGAGATTGATGACGAGTTTTACAAGATCAACGCTGAGCAGAATGGTTTCTACCGCACAAACTACCCACCTCAGCGATTGACCAGGCTAGCATCTGCTCGAAGCAAGCTGTCGATCGAGGATCGTGTTGGACTGATTGGGGATGCAGCAGCCCTAGCTATATCTGGCGACGCAACGACGCCTGCTTTATTAACTTTCATCGAAGGCTTCCAGCAAGAGAAGGACTATGTTGTCTGGGGCCAAATCCAGACGTCCCTGGCAAAGATCAGGGCAGTCTTCTCAACTAACAAACAAATCGCGGACGCCCTCAAAAAGTTCTCACTTAAGCTGTGCTCGCCAGCAGCCGAGAAGATTGGCTGGGACTTCCCCACGGATGAAGATTACTTGACAGGACAGCTTCGGAAATTACTATTGGCCATGGCGGCAAGCGCTGGTCATGAAGGAATCATTAACACGGGCAAGCAGAAGTTCGAAGCATGGAAAGGTGGTGACCAAAAGGCAATCAACCAGAATCTGCGGTCCACGATCTTCAATATGGTTGTCGCCAATGGTGGCAAGGACGAGTACGAAGCGGTCAAGAATGAATACCGGGTCACCAAGTCGATAGACGGCAAGGAAGTCTGCCTGGTGGCTATGGGTAAAAGCAAAGACCGTGCTCTTGCGAGAGACTTGCTGAACTTTGTTCTCTCGGACGAGGTGCCGGTACAGGATTGCCACAATGGTCCTATGGCGATCGCTGGCAACAACAAGACGAGACCGGAACTGTGGAAATTTATGCAAGCTGAATGGGAAGGCAAGCTTACTAAAGTGAGATCAAGCGCCACGGTAGTGCTAGATCGATGGATCAAGACAGGGTTGAACCAGTATTCGGAAAGAGAGGTTGGTAAGGAGATCCAGGCATTCTTCAAGGATAAGGACACTGCTGGGTTCGACCGAAGTCTTGCCCAAGTCGCCGACAACATCGAGGCAAATGCAAGATACAAGGAGCGAGACGAGGCAGTCCTGCTGGAATGGCTCGAGGCCCACGGATATGCGTGAAGGGTGGAAGGTGCCAAACAAGTGTGAAAAGGCAAGGCTGATGAGTATTCTGAACAGCCTCGGGGCCCGAGAACGGGCATCGGGTCTTATATCCGTGGCCTTCCCAAGAGCTGTGTCGGGTCGACATTGGGAGGCTAGGACATCACAACGCGAGAGCTTCCATATGCGTGATGCGGTCAGTAGTCCTCAATCAAAAGCATCAAAAGATTAAAGAAGGCTTCAGCACTTGGATCTTTGTCAGCTGCTAGTGCATGAGCTCGGTGATGATACGTGATTGGAGGAGGCATTGATGGATGATCCTTGCCACGTGACGTTCCGATAGCCTTGGGGGGCGCACCGTTTACTTTTGTATCCGTCTGCCTCGTCATCTTCGTGCCCCCTACCCACCGTTCATCACAATCGACCTACGAGCGCCACGACCAAAGCGAATACTCATACACTCACTTCTACTTCTTTTCACAAACTTTCAGTTGTTTAACGGTATCTTGCATATCAAAGATGCAGCCTGAGTAGTGAGTATTCACGAGCACTGCCAACTTTTGGTCGGGCCGTTCCAACATCAGTACTAACTTAGATTGTACAGAGTTCTCTCCCTCCGGTTGCACTGCAATCTTGATTTCGCAACGACCGCCGGCGACCTGGTCTGAGAGTTGGACGACTGACTTTGAAGTATAGATACGATTACCTGTTCAAGCTTCTGCTTATCGGAGACTCTGGTGTCGGAAAGTCTTGCCTGCTGTTGCGATTCGCCGATGATACCTATACCGAGTCCTACATTTCTACCATCGGGGTCGACTTTGTACGTTTTCCGCATTTCGACCGGTTCCACGCGCCGTACTGATTTGTTGGGACAGAAAATCAGAACAATTGAACTCGATGGCAAGACCGTGAAATTACAGATTGTAGGTCAAGCGCCGTGTGAAAAGCATGTCGATGCTGACGCAAAGCAGTGGGACACGGCCGGTCAAGAACGATTCCGAACCATCACTTCCTCCTATTACCGAGGCGCCCATGGTATCTGCGTGGTCTACGACGTCACCGATATGGATTCTTTCAACAACGTGAAGCAGTGGCTGCAAGAGATTGACAGATACGCCACTGAAGGCGTCAACAAGCTCCTCGTTGGCAACAAGAGCGATATGTCGGACAAGAAAGTTGTAGAATATACTGTGGCGAAGGTGGGTATCCAGCGATTGTGCCTGCATACAATAACTGACGAGCGCAGGAATTCGCCGATAGCCTTGGAATCCCATTCCTGGAGACATCAGCTAAGAACGCCTCGAATGTTGAGCAGGCTTTCTTGACAATGGCACGACAGATCAAGGAGCGTATGGGAACCACGACGGTGAACAATAAGCCAACAGTCCAGGTTGGTCAAGGCCAGGGTGTCCAGTCCGGATCTGCTGGCGGCTGCTGCTAGACAATTACAACAGCATATGTTTTCAACTTCTATTCGAGATTCCGACGACCACGAGATTAGCGTGAATACAGATATTGGCTCGTGCTTGAGGGTGAGCCTAACAGGAAATCAGCGCACGAAGCGGTTCAGTCTCGCGACTTTCCCGCTCATCATACCGTGGCGTTTGGCGCTGGGAGAGGAGCATCCTAGACTCATTGATTAATTGCTGGCGAATGGTTCCTTGGTCTACTTGGGGGCCACAACGCTAGGTAATAAAGTGGTGTATCTTCCGCAGCGGCTCTGGCCTTCTATCTCCTGCGTCTTGTCGTCTCACTTTTCTGACTTGAGATCAAAGTGTACTTTTAAAAAAACTCACTGGGTGCTCAACTCTGACATACGGACGAATCAACCTGTTGGACTCCACTGAAACACGTATGTTGCGGAGGGGTACATTTCAAACGATACTGTCCTTAATCGCAGGTATTTCATGGTGTTTTGCATATCTTCCCGAGCAGTACCCTCTGCTTCTAGCCATGGCCGAGTGACAGGAGACCAGATGACAGTGTCGAGCTAACGGCCACTCACCCGAAGATCGGAGGAAATCCCATCTCCTTAAATGGTACCAAAATCTGACGGCAAATTTGGTCGAGAGAGACTAGTGTCTACGTCCACACCGCGCCAGATCCTTTTGTACTTGGTGGACAGGGATTCACAACCAAACGTTGGTTAAAGTAACAGAAGACTCACCACTGACAAAAAGGCTGGATGCTCAATGAACGCAACACATACGCCCACCGCGTGTAGAGCTACGAAGATAGGACGTACCTGCAAAATGATCTTGCCTGCAGCGACAGTGTCATTGGGGGCTGGCGCGGTGACCAATTCGTCTACGCAAACAACTCAAAGCACTATCCCACGGCCACGAAGCAATGCTACGGACGCAGCAGAGACTTCGATTTCACCCACTTCCGCCAGTAGCGATGACGTGCAGTCCTCGTCAAACGTTCAAACTTCCTGCAGCACTACCACCACATTTTTACATGACTCTTCCGTAAGTACTAGCACAGAATCAAAATCTCAGGAGACGAACGCAGACTTAAATGCACAGCAGGTCTGGAGCACGGATTCTAGGTCTTCTTCGACGACGTTTTCGTCCCCAAGCCAGACCACATTTGCTCCAGCGTCCACCTCAATCCCGTCATCTACCACTATCGTAAACGTGAGCTCGATATCCATATCCACAGAAATTGCCACAACCACAAGCCAGGCGTCTATCTCACCTCTGCCATCCACAAATAGCCAGAGCAGCCACTCCGTGGAGGTCAATCTAACGATGGCTCCGAGTGCAGCAGTCTCGACAGCTGTGATTACAGCTACTATACCAGATACTTTCAATCCGATACCGGCGTCAGGCCGAGTGTCTTCGTCCGCCACGTCTGACACGGTTTTTTCGAGGACAGAGCAAACGACAGCGTGGGTAAGTGACATAGCTCCTCCGAGTGCTTCCGTCTCGATTGCAGGTAAAGTGCAACTGCAAGGTCCGGCAACTGACGGCATGACCATCTGCCCCTATATGACACCATTCCCGTATCGCGTACGTGCGAAGTCACTATAACTTGTTGGTCACCGTCTTCTTTGACGTGTTCATGGTGCTTTCCATCTACTCATCACTTGAACCTTGCACCATCCACGTCTAACCTGGACTCAGAAACATTTGCTCCCTTCTACCCAGCCAGATCTACCCAGTGTACACTGCCAACCCAAATCGACCTGAAAGTAACACTAACGTTGGCTATATGGCGGGCGACGTCGCGAACTCTGCCTCAAGCCCCACCAGCGTGCCAGGGATAGAGACAGGACCGATACTGACTTTAAGCATGCAGAATGAACCATCTCCCTCCCTGTCCATATTCCCATCGGTCCTAAGTCTAACATCGCTCACAACCGTTACGGATATGCCAGATGATGGAGTCACAGTCTTGACCTCGATCTTGGGAGACAGCACCGCAACAATTACCTTACCAGAATCGCAAGCGACTTTCACCACCCTAATCACCCAGACCGCAACCCCCTGCTATAGTCTGCATACGATGAACGGCATGACAATGACAGTGATGGTTTCTAGCAGTGGCTCGTCTTGCATCCCTGCCCCCACGTCAACCTCGACCTCCTCCTCCTCATCAACAGTCCCAATCCACCCCCTCCATCGCCTCAACATGGTATTCATATTGCCAGTAGCTCTCGTCCTCGGTGTCCCTTTGCTCATTCTCGCTACCTTTCTCATATACCGCAAGGCTTGTCCGAATCATTACGCGAAAACAGAGCGGTATTGTCCCATACGACGTACCTGGCGGTTGATTACGGCCCTGCCCCCCATTGCCGCGGTGATTCGAAGGAGGGAGAGGAATCGAGGCATCAGAGCAAGACAGCGGGATTATATGGTGAGACGCGGGAGATCTGGGTTTGGATTTGGGACTGTAAGGACTCGAAAAGACTCTCACGTGGATTTTGTTGAGCCCAGGGCCAAAGACGAGGCGACGCGAGATGAGTGGTTGAGGGAGGATATGCTCACCTACTACGGAAGCGGAAACGCCAAAACTTCCACCTCGATAGCTAGTAGGATGCAGAGCGGCTCAACGTATGTCGGTGAGGTTCAACAGCTAAGTCCTCAAACTAGTCCGCACCCAGCACCCGTAAGCAAGAGCACGAACACAACAGAGATGACAGAGGTCAAGACAGGACATGAATACACGCCGGGCAAGCTGACTGGCGACTACAAGCATGGGGACAACTATGACGGACAAGGAGGTCAGGAGCCGCCACTAAGAGATAAGGTCCGAGCTGCGCGAGAGAAGCTGTTGGAAGAAGAGGCTGGAAAGAGTAAGAGCAGTCCTGCGACAAGCTTCAATATCAGTAGTAAGTATGAAGAGGGAGAAGAAGTACCTGTCTCGAGCTTGCTCAGCAAAGACGAAGGGGAAAGCAATTCGAAGGGTTGGGTGCAGTGATGCGTGGCTGTAGCATTACCATAGAATTTCCAGCTTGTAAGGCACGTCAACATCTAAGGCAGCAGCGCAGAATGACACGGTCATTGGTGGGCATCGGCACATGCGAAGACACGGCATAGCACAATGTTTATATCCTACGAATGTTTGGGTGAAGAGCCATGACCTCCGCTATAAATTTCTTATCTCCGCCCTCATGTGCCTTTTAAGACCCTTGGAAGGTTGCCTCCCCACTGATGGTGGGGTGAGGTCATGCAGGAACTTCTTCGGCAGCAAAGCACTGCTTGACGCCATCGCGACAATAATTTTGTGTGTCAAATCGGCAGTGTGTCTGTGAGGTGTTGATGGTTTTGCTTTGACCGAATAGTTGCTATCTGATCATGCTACAGTTGGTGTCTCTCATTACCTTGCGCTGAACCTGCACTTCTTCGCCGTCTACAGTCAAGACGAGACATTTCGGGTATCTTGCTCCAGCTTTGACTGATCGATTCGTTTGTTCGAAAATTGACTGCTCTGAACGTCCTGATATCTTGCTAGCATACGCCTCGACTCTGTGCTGCTCACAGCTCTAGGAAATGGCCATGTCTTCACGTCGGCCTCGTCCACCGGACGACAAGCTCACGACCCTCATCGCCGGCCTGCCACCATCGTCAACCTACTTTTCCCTTGAGTTCTTCCCTCCAAAGACCCAGGCAGGCTTCGCTAACCTTCAAACACGGCTGGCGCGTATGGCCACAGCCTTCAGACCACTCTTCGTAACAGTGACATGGGGCGCAGGAGGCAGCACCTCCACCAAGTCGCTGGAGCTTGCTGAAGTATGTCAGAGACAGCTTGGCGTCCCAACTGCCCTCCACCTTACATGCACGAACATGACCCAGAGCCTCATTGATGAAGCGTTGGATGAGTGTCGGAGTGCGGGTATAAGGAACATACTTGCCTTGAGAGGTGATCCACCGAGAGAAGAATACAAAGACCCGGTCGACAATTCAAATTCAGAAAGGACATCGGCAGACGAGGAAGACTTCATCTGGGCTGTCGATTTGGTGAAGTACATCAAGCGGAAACACGGCGACTACTTCTGCATTGGTGTAGCAGGATATCCGGAAGGTCATGCGGACGAATCGCACCCTGAAGCAGGGAAGCAGAATGTCGAGCACGATCTTCCTTATCTGGCCGAGAAGACAAAGGCAGGTGCCGACTTTATCATGACTCAACTCACGTACGATATCGATGCGTATCGTAAATATGAAGACAGATTACGAAGCTACACAGACGACAAGAGCGGCGAACAAATATTCAAGAGTATACCCATAATCCCTGGCTTGATGCCCATCCAGAGCTATCAGATCGTGCGCCGAATAACGAAGCTCAGCCACGCGAAACTACCAGGAGAAATCTCAGCAAGGATCGAGGCAGTCAAGAACGACGATGAAGAGGTCAAGAAAGTGGGCGTGGATATAATCAGCGAACTAGTTGAGCAGATTCGCGCCTTGCCGCAACCAGACAGTCTGCCCAGAGGTCTTCACTTTTATACCCTGAATTTGGAGAAGAGTGTTGCCTTCATCCTGGAGAGGTGTAACATGCTTCCTTCGCCAAATGAGCCAGAAACACCGACGAGCTCGGATGACAGCGACGTCGCAGTCGAAGGCACGGATATTTCAGGCTCCCAGAAAGTTAATGACTTTCTCCCAGCTCAGACAAATGCGGCGAGAAACAGCAGGCAGTTCAAGAGACGAGCCTCAAGCGTAAATGCACAACCCCACAACCGCGTAATTCTCGACCTCACCGCTGACCGCGACCGTGACCGTGACCGCAAGAAATCATCCTCGGGCTCTGCTATTGCTGAGGATGATGAGCAGCCTACCGTTGCTGTCTACGACCCCGTCTCCATGAAACACTCCGTGACGACACCTGGATCGGGGATACCAGCATCTCGCCAAACCCGCTCTCAGAACCTCCTGATCAGTGAAGGTCAGGGCAGTCTCGGTCGCGAAGCAACCTGGGATGACTTTCCCAATGGTCGCTGGGGACCGTCGCACAGCCCGGCTTTTGGAGAGATAGATGGGTATGGACCGAGTCTCAAGGTTGGCCCTATTACTGCGAGGAGGCTATGGGGTCATCCTACCAGGAAGGAGGATGTCACAGCTTTGTTTCGACGATGCGTGACGGGCGACCTTCATGCGGTGCCTTGGTCCGACGATGTCGACGCTGATGCTCCCTCTAGTACTGGTGAAGGAGCGCTGCGAGCTGAGACGGATGTGATCAGACAAGAGTTGCTAGCTTTGATTGAGAAGAAGGGCTACTGGACTCTTGCATCTCAGCCCGCTGTTGACGGTGTGAAGAGCGATCACCCCATCTTTGGATGGGGCCCCAAGGGCGAAGGCTTTGTGTTCCAGAAGGCGTTCGTCGAGTTCTTCTGTCCAAAGGAGAGATGGCCAGCTCTGAAGAGGAAATTGAGCGAAGCAGGGGAGAGCGATGTGAGCTGGATGAAGGTTGATTGTGATGGCAACTTCGAGAGCACTGAGACAGTAAACGAGGCAAGAAAGGGCATGAATGGTACAGGACTCGGAGCGAGCAGTAAGAGGACGCCAGGCACAAGTGGCGTCAATGCGGTCACCTGGGGCGTGTTTAGGGGAAAGGAGATAGTGACTCCGACCATTATCGAGGCGGAAAGCTTTAGAGCTTGGGGTGAAGAAGCGTATAGCATTTGGAGTGAATGGAGGAAGTGCTTTCCTCGAGGCAGTGAAGAAGAGCAGTGTCTTGAAAGGTGTAGACAAGAAAGCGTACTAGTCAACGTGGTGGGACAGAAGTACATCCGCGAAGAGGGGCAGCTGCTGTGGAAGCTGTTACTTGAGGACTGAGCGAGTGCTCCTTGAATGCCATGTCGTGTTGGAAGAGTCGGGCTGTGATCAGTCCATGGTCATTGCAACTACGTGGAAACGTTCGTCTTCATGAGCGAGGTTTGAAGATTGACACCACAACACCTAATTTCTATCCCCTTTGACAGACGTATAATCAACTTAATTTGACAGTGAACCTGGTCCGAAGCGGGTGTACATCTCTCCAGCATGCCAGCTTATACTTGTGCGACTCTCGATTGACGTTGATTATCTGTCAGTACTGACGTCCAGGGTTCCCACAGCAATGCCGGGATCTCATACCATGCGCGAGCCGTCATTGAGAACGTGACCGGGTCCGGAGGCAGATCTCAAAACGGGTAGATTCTGCGCAATACGCACCCCTCCCCTCCGCCCTGGACCTCACCCTCGAGCCGCGGCTATCACCACCGTCAGATCCGCTAGCATGTGTCTCGGTAACGACGTTGACTGAAAACTCGAATCGATGACGTAGATTCGAGTGGTGCTTGCCGGTCAGGGGCCTTCTAGCGGAACATTTGCGCCGTTGTAGCTTGGGTGTGATTGCGCGGCGGAGCTCGGCGGTCTCAATGTTGCCCCGGTAAGTCCACTGGTGCGTGATATTGCACATGAGACAGTTTGTTAGAGCATCATCGGGTATCCGATATTGTTTCGTGTTGAAAACATGTTATGTCAAAGGATCATGTGGGCTGAGCAGGCTGGTTTATTACTCGGGTCGAACTCGTCAAGGGCTCACGCCATAGGTCAAGACCGTCGCTAATGTCAATGAACAAGAGACTGGTGAGGGATTTGTGGATGGGCGGTATGGATTGGGTTTCTACAGACTTCAGGCACGTGTGTAGCAGCGCTCTGAGTAGAGGGGAAATGAGAATGTCAGGAACGCGATGGTGGACGTGACGGCTGGCACGAAAGACTTTGTGCAGGTCAAAGAGTAGGTCATATCAGACGATTGAGCTGTGGACTTGGAGATGTGGGTGTTGTTCAATCGCGGTTCAACGGTATGTACGTGTTAAATGGAGGAGTTCTTATGATATGCTAGCACTATCGGTCATTTAGGCAATGGCGCATTGGTAGGAGCACATACAAAGCAACAAAAAGAGCAGATTAGACGAGACCACGAGCAAGCCCATGAGAAAGACCACATTCAAAACAAAGAATCAACAGCCGACACCTGTAATCTAAGCGGCGCCGTTGCCCAGGTGATGATCGACCACGTTGAAGACGACACCTCCTCAGGCCAAACTGAGCTACTCTCATTGATCAGACATCAGCTCAAAGACAGCTGGAAGCGACAAGCCGTCATTGCGGCTATGAATCGCAATAAGCACCTCTGAAAGCACATTTTCAGAACTCACGGGATGCAGAGGGACCTACTGGTGCTCTATCAATGAAACAGGCTCATGCGAAATTTCGACGTTCCACTGATCTCAACGGCGAAGCGCAACATAGCATTGCTGCCGACATAAGAGATCATGGAAGTCGAACCCCCGACATGCGATCTGGACGTTGCGTGCCAAACGCACGGCTGCCACACGCTGCCAGCACGCGAAATCCAGATCACATGTATCGAAGAATCGACTTTCATGCTATGGAACTCTTCCTAGAGTTCGAGCTTCCACCCAACGTATGACTTAATGTAGATGACTATTCGCGGCTTGACCAACCAGCTCAGAAGCCAATAGTGGATATTGATGGGCTTGTGCCAGGAGATGAGCTAGTCATGGAAGTCAACCAAAGGTTTGACAGTGAAACAATCATGTTTCTAACAAAGAGAATCGAGTGTGGTGTACAGCGCTGGTGGAACGTGAGCTGAATGTGATGACAATGTGCAGGCAGCAGGTTTGCAGCAAAAGCCAAAACATGAGAATGAAATTGAAAGGCAAAATTTCTGTTCGTATCACAGTGTTGCCAAGGACGTCTCCATGACTTGTTCCCCCTGCAACTTCCTCCAAGTCTGAAGAGGAAGGCCAGGTGCCACATGAGCGTCGTGCGGACTAATTTCTTAATTCGTAGAAAGCTGACTGGGCTGGATCGTCCTCCGAAGGCTGGCATGGCAGCCAGGATTCTTCAGCCACAATACTTGTATCTCAGTCCCACACATTAGGCACTCTCGAAGAGCAAGCATGAAATCTTCGCACGACATCCGAAGCTTGCGAGAGATGCATCGACGCCGAATTGTCGTCCTTCCTGGAGATGACTATGGGTAAGTGGGCGACTGCCGAAAGATTCCACAGATGCAGCTGACGAGTAATGACAGTCTCCAGATTTGCTTGGACGCCACGTGGGACGTATGCTCGTGACCTTGCCCATTTTAGCAAACTCCTTGGCTTCACAACACACGAGTCCCTCATAGCTGCGACATACGGCGTAACCAAGCTCTTCATGCGCAGTGATGAGATGGGACGGATCAAGGTGGGCAATTATGCCGACTGCGTGCTGGTTGATGGCAAGCTGTTGGATTACATTAAGGTTCCTTCAGAATCACGATAAAGCTCAATGTTGTTATAACAAATGGGCGCGTTCACACCAAAAAAAGCTGGAAGGAAAGAGTACCTTTCACCGCCAATCGCTGGACAAGAGGAGAATCCTTATCACATAGTGCCCGACATGGATTTTTCGGAGGTAAAGAAAAAGATGCAGAAGAATGTCAGATAGTGAACGCAGATGGTTTGCACGCTGCCTGTACAAAGCGCAAGACGTCCCCGGAGCTTCTGTTTGCTGGTCAACATCGGCGCCTTTCCGAAACCGGATCTACTTCTGTTTCACCGTAAGCAAAGGAATTTAGCGACACAAGAGGACGCAAAAAGGTTATCAAGGCTTTCGATAGACGGATGTGGCCAGATATGGCACCAAACTGCGAACGCTTTGGACTACGTGCACTCTAAATAATACTCCACCTAAGTGTGAAGCTAGACATCACTGTCGGGTCCAAAGAGCATCAAAAGGCAGTTTTGATCTACTCTGGCCTCACTGTTCAAGTGTTTCCCTGAAAGTTCCATATCGCTGGCACTGTATGGCATACGAGGCAAGGTGGTGACGCTCGACCATCTTTTGACCAGCAATAATTGCGTGATATATGCTGCAGACCTTAACTGATCTCCGCTGCTCATTGTTTGCGAGAGGTGTGGTCTGTCTGTGGTTAGTAGTGGTCCTGCGCCTCTGAGGTTTCAAGAGTCGGGTCGGGGTTTGGTGGTGCTTTGTTTGAGTTGAGATTAACAGCGTGAAACAGCCGCTCAAGCTTGCCCCGTGACATCTTGCTGACGCCACCGCCGTTGAGCTCACATAACACGAATTTCCAACAGCCATTAGGCAAAGAGTCACAACCAGCATCACCTGCTGGATACACGCTCCATAGATCTTAAAACAGCAGCACGGCTGTATTTACAGGCGCCCGCCTCGTGGACGCTTGATGATGATTACAAGTATCTTTTCTCGTTCCCTTGTTGCTCAATATCTTCTTCAATCACAAGGTGTACCTAAAGTTGGGATGATGGTCCCCAACAAGATCATGCTGGTCTTCCAGAGACATGTCCTTTATGTTCTCCAAGAGATGATCTTGACCTCCTTCCTCCTTTCTCGAATTCATCCAGCGAAGCAGCGTCACTTCCGCTGCGATAAGCGCAATACCGATGCATACCAACGATAAATTGAACCTGGCTGCAAAAGTGTACCTAGGTGCAGAACTCCTTGGATAGATCCAGGTACTAACTATGCCGCCTACGTTTGTGGAGACAAACCCCATGGCTACGGCAGTTGCTCGCCGTGCATGCGAGGCAACGTTATTCGGGATCCAACTGATCAAGCTTGGAGCAGCGGAATAGACTCCTGTGATCAAGAAGCATAACGCAGTATACTTGGCGCCTTTGTGCTGCACAGTGAGGAACACACTGAATCCGACAAGTGCGAGACATGTGGTGCAGATTGCCGTGAGACCTCGCTGTCTTTTGCGGTCGGCAACATAGGCTGCGATCATGGTCACCACGAATGCACACGCGAATGGCGGCACAGTGAGGAGCTGTGTATGCGTCCTGTCCAACTCAAGGCTGGCAACGATTGATGGTGTGAAATATGCTAGGCCGAACAGACATGTCCCGTTGCAAAATAATGTCAAACACATAATCCAGATGTGGATGTCTTTGAATGTTGAAAGCACTGCCTGGGGCCGGATCTTGTGACTCTCTGTAATGGTTGCGCTTTTGAGCCGCGTGACACACCAATCCGCTTGTTCTGCATTGAAACTAAGTACTTGATGAGGCGTGTTTGGCAAGACCAGGAAGGCGAAAGCTCCAAAGAGTACGGTGAACAGTCCTTCCAGAAGGAAGATCCATCGCCAACCCTCCAAGCCGGCGATACCTTCCATATTCTCGATTGCTGCGGCCAAAAGCCCCGAGAAAGCGCCACTAAGAGCCGCGGCTGAGAAGAAAAGTCCGATGCGAACCTGGAGCTCGTGCGGTTTATAAAACCCTGAAAGGTACAGAACTATACCGGGAAAGAGACCGCCTTCGCAAAGTCCAAGAAATGCTCGACAAGCAAGCAGACCGCCGAAGTTTTGCACCAGAGATTGGAGTGTTGTAACTACGCCCCAGCAGAGGCACATTCCTGGGAGCATGAGTTTGGGGCCGACCTTCTTAAGGACGAGATTAGAAGGCAGTTCTGCAGCGATGTAGGGGACGTAAGTCACAGTGATTGCTGGAGTCTCGTTAGGAGTCTTGCCTTGCCAATATTTGGAATGGCCAGCTCATACCTGTCTGGTACTGATGGTCGGTAAGTGTCAGGTCCCTCTGAAGACCAGCAATGCGTGCATTACCAATGTTTGCGCGGTCCAAGAAGGCAAGTAAGTAAATTGCACACATCATTGGGACCAGCAACAGGTCTAGCCGTAGTACTGTCCTCCTTTCGAGCTTCTTCTCGGGGTCAGATAACGGCAACGGTAGCCCGGACTCTTCATGTTTGTTGTCAATATGCATATCTGAGACATCCTTGACTTCGCTGGTATGGTAGGTCATCTTGAGGCGTAGAGATGCTCAGTAGTATAGCAGCAAGGTCAGGCTGGCAAGTATGAAGCTGGGCATGAAGGAGTAAGATACCAGCATGTCGCGAAGGTCATTAATATGTGGTCTTGAAGCAGAGTGCTTCATTTCTCATACCGAGGACCGTTGTGATCTCCACAGCTCCATCTTCCCCGGGAAAGGCACCGGCTTTGGAAGCTGGAGAACAGATCCGGCAGTACAAAGAAGGTAGACCCATCTGAATGATGGTGATAGGAGGCTTCGCGTCTGATGCAGAAGCCAAGCTTGCAGCTGCTTGTGGTCTCATTCTGCCTCTCCTTTTCAACATTGCGCTCACTCTTGTGCCCACCTTGGTGAATTTCGTCATCTCCAAAATTCAATGCACCCCCTTATTCAGTCGGGCTCAGATGGTCGTGCTCATTCCACATTGCAGAGCGTGACGCTTAAAATTACTGCAGGCATCAGTGATGCGTCTTCCTTTGGAATGAGGTTGGATTACGGAAGACCCCTGAACACACAAGATCGCACGCGGAAGCGCTGAACTCCTTCTCCTCCTCCACCTTGAAATCCAGACGTCAAGGCCGGCAACAATAAAGTTGGCCGGAAAGAGACTCGGCAAATGGTTTGCCAAGGGGCTAATGATTGGTCCGCTCTACGCGTTTTGGGCAAGTACTGACACACCGGCCTTCATCCTTTAGGTGATGAGTCTGGCACTTAGAGATTGACATCAGTCGTAGAATTCTCGCATGAGAGCCAAAAAAAAATAACAAGTTTTAAGAGCCTGCCTTTGCCCAGATGATATGGGCCATGGTCGCATTCAAGAACCTGTTTGACAACGCGCACTACACCTGGCAAAAAGGTAAGCTGACTTTCAGGGTAGAAGATCAGCGCAGGTAGGGCGGGAATTTTGGCTGCATCCATGGATCTTTGGACTACGCAACGCGGCTCGTCAGGCAGCCCAACTACCGACTTAGGAGCAACCACGCATTGCCATGAACAGGCAGAATGCTCCTTGAGCATAGAACGAACAAAGTTATAGCAAATTACAGCATAAATAAGGGACTGAATGAGCCACACAAGTTTCTCAGAGAATCATTCTGTTCACTCAGACGCAATCGATGTGAATGGGCCGCGTGGTTGGTGGAGACACATCATGCCGTCGACATCCACTCGCTCGTATAAATGGCACATTATTTGCGCCGGTCATACGAGGGAACGAAGTCCAAGGTGATATTTTTAATGTTATTGACACAAGAAACTACCAAGCACAGGCCTTCACAGAGCTTACGCTCTGTTGTCAATCCGACCTCCAGATGAGGTACGGACTCCGCAAATAACTCCTCAGAACATTACGGCATGTCGTTAGACGCTTCCATACGCATTCAGATCGACAGAAAACCGTGAGTGATGTCGATATTCACCCCAAGCGTCAATGGGGATGCCCAAAGGGTGATTTGATATCCTTCGTTTTACATGTTGAGCCTGAGCTGCACCTTGAAGCTCAGCAGAAATCAGTCGATCGTGATTCTCAATCTCTCATTTCGGCTCATACGTACAGATCCCGGATGCGCTGAGTCAATCGCCGCGGATATTTGGTCTGGACCTGAACAGAGGGACTCATTCGACCATATCATAGAAGGAGAAAAGAACCTAATGTGCCTCATGTGCGGACATTTGGGACACAAAACCTCTCAATTTAGGAAACAGCAAAGGGGTTCTAGTAATCTTGACTAATTTTGCTCGGAAGATCGCGATCGGCTTCACCTCTTGCAAGCCAGCCAAGAGCAACCTTTTTGCTCAACATGTGGAGGTCTGGATTAAATAACATGGCTTCACCAGGAACTTTTGGTTGAAGAAGACACGGAGCTGGACCAATATACAAAAGTGTCATCAAGCTTTGGCTAGGCGAAGCATCAACAGGCTTGTACGTCCCAAATATTCGGAGGACTGGAGACAGTCCGGCTTCTTGACATCTTTTCGAGACAAATTGTTACGTGTTCAGCAGATTCCCTAAATTACGTCGCATTGAGCTACGTCTGTGGCGGTGTGAAGCAAGATTTCCTTGGATTAGGGAAGTCTGGCACAAAGCTAGGCATACATCTCAAAACCATCGAAGATGCGATAGAAGCTATCAAAGAGTTGAAAATGAAGTATCTTTGTGTCGGCTCAATCTGCGTCGATCAGATAGCCGAGGATGACAACATCAACAAACTGGTATCATGAGTGCTGTCTACTAAGGTGCCTCCGCTACGATTATTGCTTTCTCGGAAACTCCGGCGGAATTGGGCTTACCAAGAGTCAAGGGCACACCAAGACAGTATCAGCAGCTTGAGCGTATCGTAGGTGGCACGAAAATAGTCAACGTTGGTCCTAGTCTGTCACAGCTTGCGTGGTTGGTGCCATGGGCCAAGCGAGCATGGGCTTATCAAGAGGCTGCTCTCAGCCTCAGGTGCATCTACACTGACAAATACCAGGTCATCTTCGAGTGCAATTGCATGACCTGCCACGAGTCTATGGATGTCTCGAAGTCGCATGTTCACAACACGATCCACAACGGGGAGTTCTTCAAAGGCGAAATTTTATTCAGAGAATGAACACAGACGTTTTAAGGCGCCCAGTGGCTGCCAATGTCGCACTTGAGAACAACGCATTGAAACTGTACTCGATCTGCGCAACATTGTACAACCATCGTCACCTGACTATGCCGTTAGGCGCCGAGTTTGCCTTCGACGATATGATGTAGGCTCTATCAAGGAAAGCATATAAAACTGAATTCTTTTATGCCCTACCTTTTGCGGACTTCAATTGGGGTCTGTGTTGGACAGCGCGCCATCGCGTTGGACGCGCGATCAAGGTCCGAGAGATATTCCCAACGTGGAGCTGGTTAAGCTGGGGAGACGCTGTTTGGCCGGGACAGCCATGCGAAAATGGTCCGCAGGAGTCAAGACGATACCCGGTCGACATGCGTATCGCAAGAAAACACGGTGAACGTCTCCAGACTCTCTTCAGCACTTTTTGTCACAATATATGAGTTGCCAATAAGCGCACCCTTCACAATGACCATTTGGCAAGTTTTCCCGCATCCACATTTTTCGAATTGCCTGCTCAAGCAGCTACGATGACAAGAAACGCCATTCTTATCGATGCCATCCTCCTCCAATCCTCCTCTAGCGGCTGGGATTAAGCCGAGAGCAACACTGGGGAGCGCTTCCTCCTTGTCGAGCAATTCAAGGATTTAGAAGTTCGAATTATTTACCATTCACACGAGTGATCTTCTATATCTGGATTTTCGAAACCAAAAGCACAGATTCATCCTCTTGGCCCGGCATATAGACGATGGCTTGGTACAACATTATCCGTTTCTTTTACAGCCGAAAGGTGACGGTACATTTGAAGAAAACAGCGTCGTCAGAGTGGAAGTCCTGGTCAAGGGGTTGCCAGTGCTGAGGCGCTTTAAGATACGACGACATGGGAAGGTAGTCCTTGTTCGGAGTGTACAGTGTACTGATCATTGGCTACGCAAGCTTCAGGACAGGTTCGACGAGCTGAACACAGGAGTACGATAGCAGCGAAGTAGGAAAAGGGCTTTGATGCATTCGAACATATTGCGTACAAAAATTTGTCTCTCACAACGACCCGAGCCGCATTGAAACTCCGAAACACAAACAGATCTCTGTGAAGTGCAACGGACAATTCCGCTTCAAAGCCTATTTTATGATTGTCGTGGTTTGTATGTGTGGAGAAATCCTTTGTCTACCAGTAGATACGATTATTGCACCCTTCACCGCAGAGTTGTGCTTCTCATTAACGATAAAAGTAATATCTATAGGCAGCGGAAAGTTCAGGAATATAAGGTTAGGTTCCTGTGCGGCTCGGCAAACTTACCGAGCAGCAATGTCGTTGAGGGTGCAAAAAAGTCAATGCACAGAATCAAGTCTGCAATCGCTGGGGAACAGGCGTTCTGAGTAAATGTCACTTTGGCACACCAAAATCTCGGCGATGTGCAACCCTTTCATCAACACAGGGGTCGCTCAAGCTCACTCGCGCGCAACCATCATGATCATCGGCTTGGCATATATTCAGTGGGTAATAAAAGCCAAGCTTGGGTAATATAATATGACATACGACTTGCTTGTACCAGGTCAACACCCTGGGGCAATTTGGCTGGAATAATGTTGGCTGAGTGAAAGCATTGCGCGACTCAACTTGAGCGATAGCGAGCTCAAGGTCAACTCAGCTGGCTAAATTGATAGGCTAGAAGTGTGATGAATTGTAAAGAGAATCGCAATGACTCCCAAACAAGAGTCGGACCGGTTGACGGCCAACGAGCCAGTATAATTTTGTTATAACGTACCACCCACCATCAGCTTTTCCCATTGGTCAGCGGGTTGGCTTCGGTTTCGGCGCAAAGATCCGCGAGGGTAACTCAAGCCACTCCGGAGAGCCACATCCCTACCAGAACTGCATGCACGATGGTGTCAGTTATGCAGGTCCGTTGCAACCTCACTTGCCATTCAAACTTGGTCAACACAACGACCAACAGGTTACGCGGAAAGAGCATATGACCTCCGGCTGCTTGAGAATTTTATTAAAATGCATCGTCATCCTCGTTGGTCTCGTTGTAGTTCTGGTTTTTGCAATTGTCAGCCAATATTGCATGATGCATCGGTCCTTTGTCTTCACGGTCCTAGCGAGCAGCTTGAACTGTGTGCTCGGACAGTCGCCGACGTATGACACGCACGGAGCAACGTATACAAATCCTGTACTGAGCAAGTATGGTGCTGATCCTTTCGTGGTCAAATATCAAGATCATTACTTGATGACATACACTACTCAGGACAATGTTACAATTTCAAGAAGCAAGACTTTGACGTGAGTACTAGCGGATCACGAGGTTGACCCTGCTGAGCCCAGAATAGTGACTGGAACAATGCCGAGGTCAAGCTCGCCATACAGCCTCCGGAAAATACGACGTATACTTACAGCAACTGGGCGCCGGAGCTTCACTGGTTTGAGCAATACCAGCGATGGTATATCATCTACACAGCTGATGTCGACCCAGACCAACCTTCTCCTCAGCAGGATATGCTCTGCGACTTCAACTGCCCGGCGGTGAATCACCGGATGTTCGTCCTCGAGAGCTCAGGCCCAGACCCATGGGAGAGTGAATATGCCATGAAATCCGAACAATCCGCTCTGGACAGCGATCTGGTCAAATTTACGGATCAGTACGGCCTCGACACCTACAATCAATTCGCCATCGACGGAACATACTTCCAGCACGCTGACAAACTCTACCACATCTACAGTTGCTGGTACGGCAACCAGACGAGCTGGCCCGCTATGCTGTGCATCTCAGAAAGTAAGTACCACTCCCACCTCTTTACACAGTCTAGCCACTGATTCAGCTCCCCTAATTAGTGTCTGATCCCTGGACCGTCTCCTCGCCGCTTTCGTCCCGCCTCATAATTTCCAAACCCGACGAACCTTGGGAAAAGACGCCCTATGGCCGCACCATCAATGAACGTCTCAGCTCCAATGAAGCCCCTCAACAACTCACTAACCCCAACACTGGTCAGACCTTCGTCATCTACAGTGCAGCCCGCAGCGACAACAGAAATTACTGCCTCGGTCTCATCGAGCTGACTGGCTCTGATCCAATGTCACTGGACAGCTGGAGCAAGAATACCGCGGGGTGCATCTTCTACGAGAATCCGGAGGAAGAAGTCTACGGCGTCGGACACGCGAGTTTCGTGCAGAGTCCCGATGAGAGTGAATGGTGGCTCGTGTACCATGGAATGAGGGACTACCTCGAGGGATGGAGTGCGCGACAGATTTATGCGCAGCAGTTTACTTGGGACGAAGCGACAGGTTGGCCTGTTTTTCCAAGGCCAGGGGTTGGACCGTACGAGGTGCCCAGTGGGCAGTAGTGCTATATTTGCTGTATCAGATTCGATATGTGCATTTTATAGATTCATCAAAAGAATCGCTAGGGATTTGAAATGGGGGGATTTCTCCAATCAATGCGCTCCGGGCTGGGATGGACGAGAGGCTTTTGGACGTGGAAAGTAGTGGAGACCCCGTATTGAGTCGGTGAAGCCGAATGAGCTTGGAAAGTGCTTTACAGGACAACTTGCAAAGGCGTAGCCACGAGGGGTTTGTATGTTGTCAGTGCAATACGACACTTCCTCATCGCTGGATCAAGACGTCCCCAGGACAAGTTGAGGAGCCATATGCATGTGAGAGATGAGCTGGAGTAACTACCAAGAGTGTCTATTCAGCCTCAACCCCTCGTCGACGCTACACCATTATGTATTCGCCATTCAGCTCGTAGTACACGTTAATCGAAGCCTGAGCTTACAGTAGTACCCGCCGGCCCACGTCAAGAGCTTCCAATGTCTCGGAGTCAGGGTCTTCCCAAACGTGGCTCCCAACCCCAGGGCTTGGCAGTCGTGTTTCGGAGGTGCGGTTGCTCAGCAACCAAAGCCTTTGCGGTAAAGTCAACAAGGCCATTTTCGCACCTCTGAATTGTTGTAAAGCATATTCGTCCGCCTGGACCTGCGCTCAACGATCGTCGTACTTACATTCGTTACAGGTCATACTACGCTCACTTCGACACTGCGATCTGCGCGCAAATGCTGCTCGACATATATCCGACCTGAAAATTACCGCTTCTCCAGCTCACTTATCGTGCTTCGGACAGTAGTCCCCGTATCATGTCAGCTCTACCAACAAAATTCCCCTGCTGGTGTCGAGCAATTTACTCGTGGGGAGGCGAGACGGACAGAGACCTAGGAATCATCGAAGGAGATCTAATAGAATGTCTGAATGCGGGAGATGGGTCGTGGTGGATGGGCAGGTTGCGACGCGACCGAAGAATGATGGGTCTCTTCCCTTCAAACTTTGTGGAAATCCTGCCGGATCAGTTTGTGCCTGTTAGTCGGTCTGTCAGTCCAATGCCAGGCCGGCAGGAAAGCGACCGAAAGAACACAGCGGAGAACTTCGAACGAAAGAAAGAGCAGGCGAAGAAGAGAAAGCCATTTCAGGGCTACAAGGCTGCTACAGGCCCTGGTTCCGGTGCGAGAATTGCGGCACAACAGACACCACAGAAGCCAGCGACACCGCAACCGGCGCTCACCCCGCCTTATGACCCCAACAATCCTCCGTCAACAGTGTTATGGCAGCAACAACGGATGCCGAGACACCATGCCAGATCGCCTTCACCACTGCCTCCCGAAGAGTATGGATCTCCTCCTCCGCCTGCCCCTCCGCCTCATCGATCAGCCTACACGAATGGACACGTACCGCGAGCACATTCTCCACTGCCTGGACAAATTTCTAGAACACATTCACCAACTCTGCAGCCATATGAAATGAACGGCAGATACTCGATATCAAGAACGCCTTCTCCCAATGTTGCAAACTCATTACAAGGCCATACGCCGCCAATGATTCGAGATGCCATGGAGGGCGTAATGTCATCGCTGGAAGGAATGAGCTTTCAACACTGCCACGAAAGGGAAGCATCAAATCCGTGGTCGCCTGAAGCATTCCACGACTTTCGGCAGCCTCAATCACAACAGCGTCCGGGACCAAGACCTCTCACATCGCTAGGATTAGGACCAGGTGGTAGCACGTTTGGAAGCACCTATTCCGAAGACGCGAGAGAGCGTTACAGCAGCCGGCACAACAGTCCAGATCGGTATGTTGATGGTCCACCACATCTCGAAACTTATGTACAAAGAATGGAAAGACAGCTGGAAGAGCGAGCTAGGCAAAGAGAAAGTTCGGTAGATGGGCCCGCGCCTCCACCACCTCCAAAAGCCTCAAACTGGATCCCAAGTGCTGTTGGAAGAAGGCTGTCCATGCGAAGGCGCAAGTCTGCATACGATTTGCAAGAAGCAGCTGGCCTGGATCGCACCTATACCATAAAGACAAATTCCACGAATTCGAGTACTGGTGTGAACAGTCTCGCATCTTATGCGACCGATGCAAGCAGTAGGACGAACCAGAGCATTTTCAGCGGATACTCAGCAGGCGGCTTCAGTGCGACAAGCGCTGGCAGTTTAGCCAGGAAGCGAAACGATATGAATGGAACCTCCGAACTGCCGCCTTTGACCAGACCGACCACTAGCAGTGGTTTGAGAACTGAGAGGCCGAAGACTCCAAACACGGGGTTTTCGTATCAGTCGAGCCATGACTCTCGTGCCGGAGCAAGATCAGCCGTTGGTTTTGAGGCACATTTCGACAACAGACCAGTGTCAGTGGCTGGAAATGGAATACAGTCGACACCGAAGACGAAGAAGACAGGTCTGTTCAAGAAGCTCAACGAGACGATGAAGACTAGCTTTGCCAGCGCAAGGAGCACCATCGCACCAAATGGTGGCGATAGCACATCAAGCTCACCCACCAAACACTCTTTCAACAATGGAGTAACCAGTATAGCTGGCGGCATGGCTTCACCACAGAAGAAAGACCGGGTGAAGAATGTTACCTCAAACAGCTACTACGGTAGCGATGCGGCTCGGGAAATGGGTCTCGACGTTGGCGCAGGCGCAGAGTGGCTTCGAACGAGGCGAGACCTGAACAGATCCAACACACCAGGCCCAACAGAACGCAGAGAGCGCGCAGACAGATGCCAGATGCTTAATGAGCCTGTTATTTGTCCCATAGACGAACTATACGATACGGTTCAAGGCGACGAGGACGCAGACGGCAGACCAGTGTACGAGCCGTTCCCCTTGAATAACCCGAGCTTCACCCAAGTCGACAAAGCAGCACGCTTCATCACGTCTTTACCAAGCAGCATAACCGCTGCCTCACTAGCAACGGGTTATGTCTGCCGTCCTTACCGCAGCGATGTCCAACGTCTGCGGGCAATCTTCGTCTGGTGCGCCGAACGCCTCACCTGGGCAGAAGATGTCGAAGATCCATTTGGCAGCAGGAGCCACATAACCGACACACGCCGCACCATCCTACAAAAGTCCGGTAGCAGCCAAGAAATTGCGGCGGTGGTGATGGAGATGTGCCGCTCGATCGGCCTGCCAGCCGAGATGATCCAAGGCTACCTCAAGCGCCCAGGCGAAGAGCTCGATCTCGATGCCGCAACACCAGGCAAAGCAAACCACTTCTGGAATTCTGTGCTCGTCGACGGTGAATGGCGCCTCCTCGACGCAAGTCTTGCTAGTCCCACAAATCCACATCGTGCTCTCTACTCCAGCGCTCCAACTAGCATAGCCGAACCCTTCTACTTTCTCTCCAAACCATCTGAGCTAGGCTGGACACATATCCCAATAAATGCTGCCCAACAACATCTCGTGCCCCCCGTCAGTCCTGACACCTTGCTCGCACTCCCGGCGGCATGTCCACCTTTCTTTCGTCTCGGCCTCATGCTCCATGCCTACGACACATCTCTAACCCGCATGGAAGGCCTCGAAATGGCCACAATAGCAGTTAACACACCCCACGATGTTGAAATCCACGCCGAGGTTGAAGCACAAACCTATCACACCGATCCCGACGGTGACACCTACGAGGACCCCGACGCAACAATCAAGGTCCGTGTCCTGAGTCAAGCGTCCTGGTACCGTACATCCGCATCCAACATACCAGAAGTCCTCCAGAAACGCTTCATTATCAAAGCAATTCTCCCACCCACGATTCCCCGCGGCACGCTCCGAATCTACGCCGGCAAAAAGGGACTCATGCACAGCGCCAAGGAGATCGTGCATCCGCTTGCGTTCGCGCTGCCGCTGAGTCACAGCGGTGGCAGCGATAACCCGCCGTACGACTTTGTGAGGCGGCACCCGACGCCGCACGCGACGAGGCAGGATCTATATGTCGTCCAGCCGCAGTGTCTGCGTCTCGGGCATGGCGAGAGATACAATTTCTTGGTTCGGCAGCATAGTGCACATGTGTCTGGGAGTGGGGGCGGGACTGGAGGGACGCCAACGGGTGAACCAGGTAGTTTTGACTTCCCAGGCCAGCGCCCGGCATCGCCCAATCCACTGGTGCGGCCTTCCAGCGCCCTCAGCATGACGAGTTCGGCTGCCGGTGGACCGGCGCAGTCGGACTACAGCAACTCAAGTAACGTAGCGAGTGGGGTGAAAGTGAAAGACAAACCCGCCAAACTCGCCGTGCAGAGCCCAAGTGGGAAGATCTTCCGAATGACGCGCAAGGTCGACGGATGGCCGCAGAGTAACGCAGCACGCGAACTCGACGGCGAGCTGAGCGGAAGTATCTGGGAGGCGGCGATTAAGGTCGTGGAACGGGGAACGTGGAGGGGCCTTGTGCTTGCCGACCGCAGTGCGCGGTGGTGTGTTTGGGGCGAGTGGGAGTGTTGCTGATTGATTGAATGATTGATCGGTCCATTCTTGTAGACAAACGGACGGGCTCTGGGGAGTGGATGATCTATCGGGCTCGGTTTTTTTTTGGGTGATCTGTTCTGTCCAGTTGCGGTTTTAATTGGCTGGCGTTGGACTCATCGAAGCGGTTGTAGGCTTTCGAACGAGCCATGTGTGCACGTGTGGACTGTGGTCTTGGCGTTTTGGAAAACGGCGACGGTATTGACGATGAATTGATGAATGACGGCAGTGGTCTAATACGGCATGACACGGCCTGGCATGCGTATATAGTATATGAGATACCAGGAGAGGGGAGGGGATTGCAGAAGGCGAATGGTCAGTCACGTATGCCTCGTTGGGTGGTATAATAATACGGAACATTCCACAAGAGATACTGTCTTTCTTCTTCGTCGTGCTCGATCGGTGATTTCATGGACGGCTCTTGAATGAGAACAGCTAGCTAGGCCAGGTCGAGGGTCTATTCTTCGACAGATACAGAAATATGTAGATCTATCACCCGTCGGTTGCTGGTGCCGGCCGCAATGACAGCGACAACGACAAGCATTTGTGCTCTATGTACGCCGCCCAGAAGCGGGGGCTGTAACTAATCTACCATTCGTCTGTCCGTCCGTCCGTCTGTATGTATGAGCTCCAACCCGCCAGACACGAATCAATCACTTCTGGACTTTCCCCAGGCCATGCTTCTCCAGGTCCCCAGCCCCAATCCCGCTCTCGGGCGTCGCGATCCCGCTCTCCGCCTCGTCCAACTTCAAAGCCTGCTCTGTGCGCTCGTCCAGCCGGCCGTAAGCCTTGCGGTTCTTCTTTGACTCTCCGCCGCCCACGCTCTTGGTCTGATACCCTCTAACTCGCGGTCCCTCGCCGCGGGGCTTTGGCATGTCCCTGGTGTAGGTTTGGTTGAATTGCTTGGATTGGGATTCGAATGTGCCGGATGCGATGGCGTCGCGGATCTGCTCGAAGAAGAGGTGGAGTGTGTGGAAGTTATGGATCTGGAGGAGTGTCCACGCGAGCATTTCTTTGGCGGAGAGCAGGTGGTGGATGTAGGCTCTGTGGTGTTTGGTGCAGGTGTAGCATGTGCAGGATTCGGTAAGAGGGGAGAGTTTGGTCGCGTGGGAGGGATCCCAGAGGTCGATGCCTATGGGGGTGTTGGGGCTGTTTGTGAGGCAGGCCGGAGAGAAGGAGAAGGATAGGGCGACGCCATTTTCAGACGCAGCTGTGGTGAATGGGACGGTAATCAGGTCGTTGCCTAATGATATTGCGCGTAGAATTTCTTGCGGGCTGTCTGGATTGGCGAGGCATATTCTGGGGAGGCCTTCTAGGGCATTGGGGAGTGTGCACGCTGTTTCTGGGGAATGAAGGCTGAGACCTGATACCTCGCTCTTGTACTCATCACCTAGATCTGAGAGGTAGAATGATTGCTCGTGGGGTTCTAGCGGAGGTATCGATGCGAAGAGCGAGGACAGAGGTGTCTGGGCTTGTGCGCGCGCAGTTAGGGTATCTCGCAACCAGGCATGGGTCCTGTCTGCGCTCTTCTCGACTCTCTTCTGGCTGACTTGTTCGGCAGTCACCACATCAGCAATGCTCAACGTGAGGTCAGCCTGCAGCTCTTGGGCACTTTGCACGTAGTCATCAAGTGCGAGTGATTGGAAGCCCACCGACGTGCATATCGCGATCGAGGAATTGGTATTCTGGTTGGGACAGTCGACGGCTGGGACCCGTCGAGGCGAGAGGATGGATAAACAGCCACTGGGCAAGGCAATGAAATCGCGCAGTCTCGAGGTAGAAGTAGAAGATGCTCGACCTTGACGGAAAATGGGAGCCTTTTGAGGGGTCTTTTCGATAACTAACCATGAGCTGTGAGCATCGCTGTCAGCTTGTGCCAGGGAGTGCAGTGGCGAGGACTCACAATCTTCTAGTCCGACATGCACAGCTGGAATGTGCGTCAACTTGGATAGGAGGTCTTGCGTGACATGAGGCACCACTCCTCGCGATGTGGGCACCACATAGGCTGGGGTTGCAATCGTTGGACGACCTTGTACTGCGAGCTGTCCGAGTCTCAGGCCTACCTTGCTGAATTCGCCCTGTTTAAGCACAAAACTTAACATTTCAGGCGGCAGACTGGCTACTGTGTCCGAAGCCATCTCGCAAACATGTTTGTTTTCACAGCAAGTCTGAAGTCGCAACCTTTAAAGTGTTTTGAAGACGCAAAGTTGCGACATTGAGTCAGTGTTCACGCTGCACAGAATTGATTGGACAGCGGCTGCCTTGTCGGAATTGTAGCCGCGCTCCCGACAAGGCTCAACAGCAACCAAGCAAAGTCGACGACAAGACCGTTCACGGACACTCTTGGACGCAATCGCATTCCACGCTAGATCATGGAATCAGAAACAGGCGCAGCGAGCCAGATAACTAGAACTCGAGGTCATTTGATCGTCGTGGAGGGCCTTGATAGATCAGGGAAGACGACACAATGCCAGATGTTGTGCGAAGACATTGGCGGCCAAGACAAGGGGGTCAAGTACATAAAGTTCCCAGGTAGGATCGTTCAAGTCGAAGATAAATCCTCGGCTCATGCATCTCCAGATCGAACGACTCCGACAGGCCAGATGATCAATGCATACCTTCAAGGCGATGCCCAACAAAACGATCAGGCCATCCACTTGCTCTTTTCCGCAAACCGATGGGAAGCCGTGCAGGGCATTCTACAAGACCTCAAGTCAGGCTGCAACGTCGTGGTCGACCGCTACGCGTTCTCAGGAGCCGTGTATTCTACGGCAAAGGAGAATCCACATTTGTCCTTGGAATGGTGCTGGAATCCAGAGATAGGTCTTCCTCAGCCGGATCTCGTTCTCTTCCTCGATATCTCTAGTGAAGACGCTGCTCAGCGAGGTGGCTATGGTGAGGAACGCTACGAGAAGGAAGACATGCAACTCAAAGTCCGAGTTCTGTTCAATCGTTTATTCTCGAGGCTGCCTAATCTGAACGTTAAAGTGATCGATGCCGGTGCGCCACTGCAGGAGGTTGCTGATCAAATATGGCAAGCGTACAAGGACATGGAAGGCAGCGGATCTCCGTCCGAATGTGTCAAGCTATTACCAGATCTGTCACCACCATGAGAGTACACAATGTTTCAACGTTCGTCTTCACTGTCTTCGATGACAATCTCGTATCCGGGTTGTTGCGACACGGCATGTGCTTCCTTTGAAGACTTCTCACCGGCAACGGAACGCGAGTCTAAGCTGGTGGTAGATGCCGCATCATCGAGCTCGCTGCCGAAGTTCTCGTCCGCAAGTTCGTTGATTCCAATATTTTCGGAGTCTCCTTCACTGAAGTCACTATTCTCGCTAGCCATCCAAAAGTCAGCGGCTGTCGTTGCTGCATCTCCTCCCCGCCTCTGAAGCAGTTTCTTGACCTCTTTCTCTGCCCGGGTACGGAGAGACAGCACGCGCATCAGGTCTGCCCACATCAAAGTCGTCTTACAAGACGGGCATCTACCACTTATTGGCACCACAAAATCTGACCGTGCCTCTTTCAGGAAGTGAGTGGACAAGCATGTGACATGAGTCAGACAGTGGCAGTCTTGTCGAAGGCAAATATTGAACAAGTCTTTCTTGCTGTCGATGTCTTTTCTGCACACGCCGCATACTGGGATTGACTCATCGTCGTCGTCCTCGAGGGACTCCTGTATCTTTTGCAGCACATTTTGAAATCTTGCATAGGTCGGGTCGACACCCTCGACGCCGCCTTTCCCAAGCATCTCAAACTTGCGCCTTTTGGTAGGTCTTTGGAGCGCGCCCATGTCTTTCGGCTGAGCTTGTGATGGCAAATCGAGTAATACGGGGATCTCAGGCCGGACCTGCTCGCTCGCTCTCTCCGTCCAAGCGATCCATGCCTTGTGGACTTCGGCATTCCAAAATCTCAATTCGAGTGGCCATTTGGAGAAGTACGGGGTTCGAAGCAGCAAATGCAAATTTGAAAGCTTGTCAATCAGCGAGGTTCGTGGTCTGCCCGGACGTCTTCGAGTCTTGCCGATCTTGGCGTTGGTCTTGGTCCTCGTAGTTGGCAAAGACAGCCGGTCTTCAAGTGCGATATGCTTGGTGAGGTGTGGATTATGCCAGGCCCATTCAAACTGTAGTGCTGCAATATTGCTCGGGAAGCCAGCAACTATGCAGACCATCTCCCATGGGCGCAGACTGAGGCGTGATGTTCTGACTGCGCCACCCTTAACCGTTCCATTGTGCTGAGCAAGTCGCCGTGCTGGATGTGGAGATGATCCAACGTATAGACTTGAATGACGGACTGTGGAGCGTAGGAGGTAGCAGCAGTAGAACGCAGGCACTGGCTTGAGACGTGTGTCCATGAAGGTGCTACGTGCGTGTATACTTTTGGTGGCAACAGTGCTCATGCATGTCAATAGAAGATCTCACGTTCAAAAAGCCAGTAAACTCGATCACACATCGCGGCTTGTGATTGGTCCGATGACACCTCAGCAAAATGTATAAGAGCTTTCTACCACGTCACGGAATAGTAGGACGGCAGCGATCATCAGAAAAAAATGACAATTTGCCGTGTGTGAGCTCAAGTAAACGGTCGACTGACCTACACGCGACGTCTTAAGCTTCAGAGGAGGCCAGCCAAATACCTCCATATGAGTCAGCTACTACCTTTCACGTCCACATGCGCAAGCCTCTCTCGAAGAAACTGCACGTACATTTTCCAAACTGGCAAATTAGTTGATAGACCGTGCTCGTTTTGATCGGTAAATCGATGTAATGGACACATGACGTCGTCCTTGATTTTCGGCGACGATGGCATTGCGACGACAAAGTAAAGGCTGAAGCATTGGGGAGCTGCATGTCAGTGGCTGATCTTGGCGATTGGTCTCCATATGCTAGCAACGTTTAGAAGGCTAGAACCTGAAAATAAGCTAGGCCGTTCCTGCCCATACAACTGCAACCTCTTTCCCGGAAGCTGCAACTGAGTAGCGCGCAGCTGGGCGCCCTCGGCGAGTACACATCCATCGCTCCTTCCACGACAATTATCTGCTGTTGACGCACCCGATCTTTTTCTCAACCTCATCCGTCTACGAGGTTATCATTTAGATGGTCGACGGTCTTACCAGTCACAGAAACGACAAGTCTGCGTCAGATTGCTGCATGTGATCAACGATATCTGAAGTGCCCGATTAGCACTTCCAAGTCCGCAGCCTGCAGCCCTTCCCACTTGAGCGATATTGACCTCTATCTCCACCACATTCGTTGGAACTATCCAATTCTGGTCCATATCATTACATATCATCACCAGCAATTCCTCGGTCACCGGTATTGATTATAAACGACACTATATCTGACCGTATGGTCACCAGGCAGAGTCTGCGCCATTGATGTACTGAGGGGAAGGTTGTGGTGGTCATCATGGTCGCTCCGCCTGCGACTGGAGCGAGTCAGGCTCAAAGTTTCGCTAACAAGCCTATTGCCACTGTCAGAGTCAATGGCAGTACGCCAAATGTCGGCCCTCCGTCATTTCCATATAGTGCTCGGCGCGAACATCGGAGACTGGATCTGAATACAGTCGAGAGGAAAGGCCACCCTTCAGCCCGCGACCCTCCTCCCAGAGTCCGCCTCTATGGCCTTCCTGAAGCACCAACGTACCGACCGACCGAGGCTGAATTTCGGGACCCCATGGAGTATATAAGAAGCATCTACAAGGAAGCAAGCAAGCACGGTATATGCAAGATCATACCACCTGATAGCTGGAACCCGGAATTTGCTATTGATTCTGAAAAGTTCCACTTCCGCACCCGCAAGCAAGAAATCAATCTTGTCGAAGGATCCAACCGTACGAATCTGAACTACTTGGATCAGCTCGCCAAATTTCACAAGCAGTTTGGCGCTCATCTTAATCGCTTCCCGAGCGTCGACAAGCGCCCGCTCGATCTTTACAAGCTTAAAAAGGCTGTCGAAGTCAGAGGCGGTTTCCAAAATGTGTGCAAAGACAAGAAATGGGCCGAGATTGGACGAGATCTCGGCTACAGTGGGAAGATTATGTCGTCTTTGTCAACCTCGCTCAAGAATTCTTACCAACGATGGCTGCACCCTTACGAAGAATGGCTCAAGTATGCCAAACCTGGCGTACATCAACAGACAGATTTTGAGTATCCTGCCGCAACGACTGGCTCGTCCTTCTCACCTGCTGTATCACAAACGCAATCGCCGATGAATGTGCCTGCTCCTTCTCACTCGGCGCCGCCAAATTTCGCCGCCGGTTCGCCTGCACTCCAGGCCTCCGCGGCTCTACACAAATCCATTGAATCCCCACGACCTCCACAGGTAATACCGTCTCCTTCTCCCGCTGCCACTCATCGGCCCGTATCCTCGTCGGGATTCACTGCGGTCAACAACTCTAGCTTCGCTGCTGTCAATACTTCAAGTGGCTTCACGGCGGTCAATCAGGGCTCAACAGTAAAGCACGAGCATAGTGGGTCCATTCCGAAAGGTCCTATCATCCACCATCTCAATGGTGGCCCCGCAAATGGTCATTCGATGCAACACCAGTTTCCGAATGGAAGTCACGTACCAGGAAATCCTTTGAAGCGAACCTTCAGCCACGAAAGCCTCAATGGCGACGATGGCTCTGATAGTGTGAATGTAGATGTGAATGGTCCAGATGGCCGACGTCCGAAACGGTCAAAGAAAGACATGCCAAATCCTCCTATCGTTAGTATGCGACCCTCTACCCCTCAAGCAAAGGGAAGGTCTGCAGTGCGACGTCATGGCGATAGATGCGAGACATGCCTCCAATCTAATGACAAGACCAACATTCTTGTTTGCGACAGTTGCGATCTTGGATATCATCGACTGTGTATTGATCCGCCCTTACATTCCATACCGGAATATGAATGGCATTGCTCGAAATGCTTGGTAGGGAACAACGAGTATGGCTTCGAAGAGGGCAATGTCTATTCGCTGAGGACATTTCAGGAGAAGGCGAACACTTTCAAAGAACAATATTTTGCAAACCGGGTGCGACTTGATTCGAGTAGCCATGCTCCACATTACCCAACCGAAGAAGAGGTAGAGCGAGAGTTCTGGCGTCTGGTGGAGGATTTGACGGAGACCGTCGAGGTAGAGTACGGCGCCGATATCCACTCGACGACACACGGGAGCGGCTTTCCCACCATCGAAAAGAGTCCTTTGGACAAGTATTCCAGAGATCCCTGGAATTTGAATGTTCTTCCCTTCCACTCCGACTCACTCTTTCGTCACATCAAGGGCGACATATCTGGCATGACTGTGCCGTGGCTATATGTTGGAATGTGCTTCTCAACCTTCTGCTGGCACAATGAGGACCATTATGCCTACTCTGCTAATTACCAACATTTTGGCGCCACTAAGACCTGGTACGGCATTCCTGGCGCGGATGCACTCGCATTCGAAGCCGCGATGCGTGAAGCGGTACCGGAGCTATTTGAGACGCAGCCGGATCTTCTCTATCAACTTGTGACAATCCTCCCTCCCAACCAGCTACGCAAGGCTGGCGTTAACGTTTACGCCCTAGACCAGAGAGCCGGTCAGTTTGTGATCACTTTTCCTCAAGCATACCATGCAGGTTTCAATCACGGCTTCAATTTCAATGAAGCAGTGAATTTTGCCCCTGCTGACTGGGAGCCGTTTGGAGACGCTGGAGTGCAGAGATTACAAGAATTCAGAAAGCCTCCATGCTTTTCACATGATGAATTACTCTTCACAGCTGCTGCATCAGACTCCACCATCAAAACCGCCAAGTGGCTTGCTCCAGCTTTGGAACGAGTATTGGATCGTGAGTTATCCCAGCGCGAAAAATTTGCTGCGCGGCACAAGGAGCTGTTTCCTCATGAAGACTGCACATTCGACACTCTCGCAGACGAGGTGCCCGAAAATTGTGGCCTGCATATTCTTATACAAGATGAAGAGCTCGATGAAGAAGAGTATCAATGCGGATATTGCAAAGCTTTCTGCTTCTCATCACAATTTCGTTGCGAGAAGACAAGAAAAATCAGCTGTTTGTTACACCCTGAACAATTTGACTGCTGCGATGTCGCACCAGAACACAGGCTGCAAGGGGCCGACCATGTGGTGATATTGCGATATACGAACCACGAATTACAGCAGCTTGTGCACAAGGTGGTCAACAAAGCCAATGTGCCGAAAGCTTGGGAAACGAAGCTCGAAAATCTGCTAGATGATGAAGCGCAGCCGTCTCTTAAGTCTTTGCAGAATCTGCTTGCAGAAGGTGAAAAAATCGACTACCCGCTGGAGGGTCTCGATGACCTCGCTGACTTCGTCAGGAAATGCAATGAATGGGCAGAAGAGGCAAGCATATACGTAACGCGAAAGCTTCAAAACCGACGCAAGAATGAGAAAGCGTGGCGGAGATCGTCAACTAGGGTTGGCAAGCTGGAAGAGAAAGAGCCCGAGTCACAACTTAGTCTTGAAAGAATGAAGCAGCTCATTGAAGATGGCGAGCAGCTCGGTTTCTCTGCGCCTCAAATGGAGGCGCTGCAGGAAAAGCTCGTCAGCATCGATGAATGGCGGAGCAATGTCAAAGAAGTGTTTGCCGGACAAGTCAGAAAGTCTGCCGAAGAGCTCGAAGCAATGCTTGACGAGGGACGAAGCTTTATGCTCAATATGCCAGAGCTGACCAGTCTTGACAAATTGCATCAGCGTGCCGAGTGGAGCGACCTTGTCGAGAAAGCGAGGGACGACATGCACAACCACACCCTTGATGGCTGTAAAGAGCTGCTGAAGCGTTCGACTGACCTTGGTATCATTCCAACTCACCCTCAAATTACCTTTCTACAGGAAATGGTCACCAAGGGCGATTTGTGGGAGGTCAAAGCAAAGGAGATCATGGCAGCAGAAGATGTCCACTATCCTCAGCTTGAAGCACTGCATTCACAGGTCCAGGCTCAACAATTTCCGGTCAACAAGGACACTTTGACACAGATGGATGCGATACTCGCCAAAAATCGCGAAGCAAAGAGGCAGATCATTATCTTGGTGGAGAAGAGCAATGAAGAAGACTTCAGAAAGCGGCCAAAATATGCTCATGTACGTGAAGTCATGAAAGGCTTGGAAGACCTAAACGGCAAACCTCACGGAGCCGCTGACCTCGAAAAACAAGTCAAGAAGCACGAAGACTGGATGAGGAAAGGCAAAAAGCTCTTTGGTAAAGCCAATGCTCCTCTACATATTCTCGAGCAGCACATGAAGTTTGTGGAAGAGCGCAACAGCTTTTGTTTCGACCTGAATGACACTCATCGGGCACCTGTTGAACCAGCCTCCCGTGAGGCAAGTCCTGTTGACGGCCAAGAGAAGCCGTTAAGCGGCAATGACGAAGAGAAACCCGTGTTCTGCTTGTGTCGACAGCCCGAAGCGGGCCTAATGATCGAGTGCGAGATCTGCCACGACTGGTACCACGCCAAATGCCTCAAGTTAGCACGAGGCAAAGTCAAAGAAACAGAAATGTTTACTTGCCCGATCTGCGACTGGCGCGTCAAGATCCCACGGGACGCGACACGGCCGAAGCTCGAAGACCTCCAAGCTTGGCAAGACGAGATCCCGAACCTGCCCTTCCAACCCGACGAGGAAGATCTGCTCGATCGTATCATTTCCAAAGCCCAAGCTTTCCGTGACTTTCTTTCCCAATACACAAACGGCAACCAACTCTGCCGTACGGCGGACGAAATGCCCGAAATGCTCTTTTACCTCCGCAAGATTGAAGGTGCCGAGGTCTTATTGGCGTACGAAACCAACGTCTTCAGGCAGGAGCTGCATAAGTTCCAGCCTATCGCGCCTGAGCCGCCGCCAATCCTTGATCAGTCCCTGTCGACGAGAAAGCCGCGGCCGACGAAACAGCAGAAACTCATGAAGGAGCACGGCGTCGAAAGGATCGAAGACCTACCACCACACCTGAGAACGAAGAATTATATGAGAAGAAAACCAGCCGAGACTATTCCAGCTGGGACGTTGATGCCTAGGCCGCTCAACGGCTCGCCATCTCTAAGTGGATCGGTCAATAGCTCGACGCAGACCATCAATGGTCAAAATGCGATGCCGGAAATGGGCAGGCAAGGCTCGATTAGCACTGGAAAGCCCAGAGCTTTCGCCCGGGATTTTCCAGGCGCATCGACGACTTTCGGTAACAATTTTTCGGGTTCTGGGTCTGAGGTCTATCCAGAGAGTCCGTCACCCATGTTCAGCCCCACCACTGAAGCACCACGTGGTGCTGAGACAATGCGCGAAGCCATGGTCTCCGCCGCGCTCGCGCGACAAGCGGCGCGTGCAGGCGATGACGATCCGAGCTTTCCGCTCTTCCGCAAGGACGGAGACGAAGATTTGAGGGATGGCCTTGCTGGTGCTTCGGGCGACGGGGGCGCAGACGAGGATAGAGATGAGCCAGCCGAGGGCGAGTACGGCGAGTTCTTCCGGGAGATGACGAATCAAGATGAAAATGATGGTGATGAGAATGCCGGTGACGATGTGCCAACGCTTGAAAACGAAACGAGTCAGGCTACGGAGGCTTTAGAGATGATTAATAGAGAGAAAAGTGAGGGTGACGGAGAGAAGAGTGATGGCGATGAGGAAGGTGTTGGCCTCGGCGTCGATTTTGATGAAGCTTAGTTGTCTCAGCGCTTGAGGACAGTTGTGGTGCGATCTAGTGGTCGTGATCCAGGATAGAGAAGAGAAGACGAGATATGATACCCAAGATCTGAACGGCATGGGATACAGAGACAAAGACAGGCGTTCAGAAAGTTATGCTGGCATCGGAAAACTCACACGGTCGGATGCCCGTGATCAGGATTCTGCTTCTATGAATAGAGATTACGGCTCTACTCTTGTGTACCATGTAGTCATATATTGTATGATTATATATCCTGCGTGCTTTTGCACATATTCTACTTGGCGCAACCCACTTGCATTGTACGTCGATCAAATGCGCACTGTTCGAATGGTGAGCAGTGATTGATTCACCGTGAGGAATTTGACTGACACTATCATCGTAATACGTCAAGCTTCAGCATTATTGGTGCATGATATTCAAATCTCATGCTCACAATATGGATATAGAAAGGAACGGTCAGACGCCAGCGAAAGCTGCCTCCGAGCTTGTTGATACTCTTTCGGATCGTCGCTAGCGTTCCTTACTTCTGTTGTCAGGTAGATAGCATACTCCGTATTTTCTGAAGGAACTCATGGGATGAACGACCTGAAACAATTTATCCTACGGTACTCATTGCAAACCCCAGCAAGCAATCACCTTGATGTAATTCGTCGATGTTCGACCTCCGAAAGGATCACAGCTAAGAAATTATGAGTGCTTCTTCCACGCCGACGCGACGAACGACAGACAACATTGAAAGCATTTGAGCACCCCAACTACAGGTGTACCCTAGTCACAACCATGACCAATCCCGCTAAAGCTGCATGTCAATATGGTATGTCAGTTATGTTAGCAACGTATACAACTTCTGCGGCATTCTCCAAATAAAGAGCCTTGACGCTGTTCTTATGTCAAAATTGGCACTGCCGATCTCTATGGTGAGGCGGCTCGCTGGTGCACTAATCTCGATTGTGCCAGCACCAAAATGAGGGCAAAGATATGCAAGGGAACTTCGATGAATGCTCACAGTACCTGCATTTGCAGATTTTGGACCTCGCTGTGATAATCATGGCCGAGGTGTCGACGTTATGAATTGTCGAAAGCCAGCACCTTTCTTGACCGTCACCGAGCTCCATCGCGCATTCACGTATGGAGCTCGGTCTCCTGAAACAACATCCTTGCCACGTTTTCCGCACACGTGCGCTGGGGCGCCGGACCAAAAAGCTCAGACGAATGGATCGGCTTAGCTGGCGGCCCCACAGAGGTCAGAAGCAGGCTAAGCTGGAATGCTAGAGGATCCCGGATGGCCAAGGCCCAGAGACTTACACCCCCTGAATTTCAGACCTAGACTTAGACACACTCGGATTTGGTTCTCACCTGGACTGACCGCAGATGCCTTCGCACCTGCCTCAACTGGCTCGGCCGCGCATGATGGGGTTGCTGAATTGTTCGTCCACGAGTCGGCCTGCTGCGCTGATTGCTTGAGCGGCTGTGTCCTTTTTTTCGCTCATGCAGGTTGGAATTTGCTCTTGCGAGCGTCTGCAGCGAACGTTTTAGCTTCGTGATGAAAATGTGACTGCTTCCAGTAGGAGACCCACTTTGTACTTTTCTCTTCTTCTAACCCCTCCCCTAGTGCAGGACAACATGGTATGATTCACGGCCCAGCCAGATCGGCGTGTCCCTTTTTTGCCTCTGGCCGACGCCTGCAATTTAATTAAGCTAGCACCTACCGACCAGGCACCTATTAGTAATTTTCTCCGAACTCTGATATAAACTCACCAGATCATCTCCACCACACATGCCAGATTAGCACATACTTGACGCCAGTCCGGACCGTGTGTTTCACATCGTTGGCGCGAACCGTCAGCCGAACTACGGAGCTAGCTGTTTGAGACTGGGGGCGCTTGGTCTTGGTTCTCCACCCGGTAGCCGAATACGAGCTGCCAGTGGGCTGGGCTCGCTGCATAGTAGAAGAGGCTGCAGCGGCTTCCACGAGCTGCACCGTGTGGGAGTGGCGCTTTGCTGTAAATCAGTCCACCTTGACAGGGCTAGCTAGTCAGGACCACTTCTCCACGATCTTGCTTGTTTCCCTCGTTGGTGTGTCCTTGACGACTCTCTACAGCATTTCTACCTCAATTCCAACATCATCGATGACATTTCAACACCAAAGTGACGCTTGAAGTGCGAGATCGGGTATCGAGCTGAGTTAGAGAAGATGGACAAGGAATTGAAAGCACGAAAGCTGGCATCTGCTTCGGTCAGGAAGCAACGAATGCAGGAGAGACAGAGACAGAACGAACTGGTACGGCAGCAGCGAGATGAACGGAGGAGGAGACAGCTTCGGTACAGTGAAGTCTACAGTACAGACTCCGGCTCTGACACTTCACGTTCGAATTCGCCTGAAAACGACTCCGCGGCAGAGACGCCTTCAGAATACAGCGTGCGGACGCCTGACAATTCCGTCTCGTCACCGGACGTCGACATCAGAGCAGCGCTGGGACTTGGAGAGGACCCTTGCACCAGGAAAGAGGAAGTAGCGTCAGCCAGCACCAAACCAACACTGCTAGAGAGACGACTGTCCAGGCCCATTTCATCTGCGCCAGTCATGCTCGGAGCCTCACTCAACCGTCCTTGCGATTTCCGCTACGACCGCTTTTCCACAGTCATCGAGCCTCACGACCCACCACAAGCAGGAGAGGATGGATCGTCGTCATCGAACGAAGAGCAAGACGACGAAGTATATTCACCTATCGAAGTTGCAACACCAGTAGCTATTCGTATGCCAATCGGCAAGCCATCCATGGTGTCCGTAGTGTCTGCACCTTCACTGGGACCCCAACGATTCTCGGTCAAGAATATACACACGATCATGGTCAACCCTACCAGACCACCGACCTCGAAGCTAAGGCAAAGCGAATCAAATTCAGAACGAGCGCCAAAGCCAGAACCTAAACCACATAACGGTAGCGGCTTCTTAGCTGCTGAAGCCCAACCCCTTGAGCTTGTGACGCCTCCGACCACCAACGATGTCAGTGTCGGGCCATCATCCACCGGCAATCCACGGCCTATGCCAACTGACCCGACATCAGCCGACCAAAACCTCAGAAAGAAGTCGAGCGTGCCTGTGCTCTCAAAATTCACGCATGCTCGTATGAACAGTATTAAGAACTTTGTGAGACCGCAATCCTCTTCGGGTCCACCACCGGCTGTACCAGGCATCCCTTCAAATCATCAATCCTCACCTTCAGAAAGTGCCGACAGCATGTCGTATTCAGCTTCTTCAAATCGAAGTAAGGCTTCATACCAGGCAAAAGTACTACCCCCTTCGCCTCGCAGATCGACAACTGAGCCGACTCTCCTCAAGGTACTGTCACAGGAACAGCAGCCTCAGACTGCACGTACGCATAGTTCGAGTAGCATCACTGGAGTGCTTTCCCCGAGCTCAACATCAACTCTGCTGGCGCAAACGCATACCCCTTCTGAAGGGCCTGAAGTCCTGAGTGCGGGAAGAAAGAAATCTTTCTCTAATCTGCGACGGCGAAGTGGAAGTCTAGGCCAGGCCCTGAAGCTTTCCATGGGCAGGGACAAGTCGCCTGCTCCAGAAGCAATTCCACCACCGATGCCAACAATCAAGGTACCAGCAAGTGAATCAGTTCAGTCAATGAACTTTCCTCTACCGCCACCAAAGACACCCCGAAGTGTCAGGAAGAGTGGAATGATGTATTCACCTTTTCCACCTCCTGTCCAGAAGGGAGAGCCTGTTGGACTAGGGCTCAGGATGTGACCAACATTCCGAAGGATTGAAAGGGACAAACTCTTTCTTCGAACACATTACGACTTTGCATATATGCTATAAATGAGCGTTCCCGCATTGCGAGCACGGCGTTAGTATATGGTCTATCTAGGTGTAGTAAATGTGATAGACCGTAAGGTCATACGGGGCCCATTAGAATGCCTGTGACACGTCAATGGACGACTTCCACGTGCCAATTAAGAGTTCCTTTTAAGTGAAGCATCGTCGTCGAGCACTAAATGTCGAGCTAGACCGGGACAGAGTCTTTGAAGAACTTCATAAGTGATTCTAAGGAACGACCGTGCCCGAATGCTCTTGCAAGAAGCCGAAGATTACTCGCGGGTGACGCGACAAGTGGTATGCACTTTCCAGCTCGTCGTGGTCTATCACGTGTGTCAGGCCTGGGAGGAACACTACGGCCGAGCAGTCAACCTAAATCCGCAATCGGTACATCTTGCAAAACGCAGGCTCGGAAGAACAGCACGCTTGCTTGAGCAATGCCAGATGATGTTAGCCTGCGCAGGTCTCCAAAAGATGACACAAACGCTACGGCATCGCAACCACAGCCAGGCCTGCCGCCCACCCTAAAACCTTTCCTTGACAATCTACCATCACCTGCGTCTCTGACGAAAAAGTCATCATCACGACACGAGGACCTCATTGAGCAAGATGAACCGACGCCGACAAGGTCGGTCTTCGATCTGGGTGACAAAGGTGACAATGAAGAGGAGTATGAAGACGAGTTAGACGACACTGAAGAGTTCGAATCGCACTACTCACGACAGAGCTCGCCTGCGACGTCTTCCGGGTCTGAAGTTGAGCATGACGGTGAATCAGGCGCCGACACCGCCAACGATGATGACTTTGACCCGAACCGCGTCCAGCGCGTCAGCTCGATGCCAATCTCGGCCGTCGACCAGCCTCAACATCACGCCCTGCACAATCACAACCATCTCCATGTATCGCGCTCCACCACAGCACTCTCTCACAACCGTGGGCCCCCGCCGTTGCCGCCTCCACTCTATCCTCCCTTCTACAATAAACCACCAACACCACTCCCTCCCTCGCCCAGCTTGACCTCTCTTCTCCGTCCACCGTCTCTGTTGAACAGAAGCACAGCCAGCACGCGACCAACGTCACCTGACCTCAGCGGCAGCGACATTGAAACGCCCAACGACACAGAAGCCCAAGTGGCGCAATCCGCTCGTAGAGCACTGCCTCTCCCGCCTACAGCACCCAAGGTGCCGACGTACGAATACTACGGCTTTGTGCTGTATCTGGCGAGTATATTGGTGTTTGGGTTGTATCTGCTCTGGGCGTATCTGCCGAGTCCGTTCTTGCATGCGCTGGGGGTGACGTACTATCCGGATCGGTGGTGGGCTCTGGCGATTCCGGCCTGGATCGTTGTAGTTTTGATTTACATATACGTAGCTTTAGCCTGCTACAATTTGGAATATCTTACGTTGGGACTCGAAAGAGTGGAGACTATTGTTGATGAGGCGGGGAATGTCGCCATCTTGGACGAAAATGGACGGCTACGGAAAGGAGGAAGTAAGAAGTTTGTGAGGGAGCTGGAGGAGAGGCGGAAAAGAGAGGCAATGATGGAGAACTGGGATAGGAGGAGGAAAGGAGGAGGTGGTGGGGGTGGGGGAAGGGGAAACAAGAAGAAGAGCAGCAAGAAGGAGGAGAAGGACAGAGACGATGGGTGGTATGGGTACACGGGAGAGGTCACCCAGAATGGAGTGGCGAGCGGATTGAGCTGGAGGCAGATCTGGAATGAAGGAACTGATGCTGTTATGGATGTGCCGCTGGGAGGAGTTTGTGAGGTACTTTACGGTGAAGGTAGAGATGTCGTATGATATCCGCTGACATGGGAGAAATCTATCACCATGATGCTGTTTGAAGCTGTGGCTGTTCCTCTCAAGACCATGCAATGTTTTCTATGTGTTGCCTGATCAAGGCAGCCGCGAGGTTGTGCAGTTAGACTGCCACAAATGCACTCACGTGCCGGCGTTGCCCAACCCCGTTCAGGAAAGTGGTTGGGTGTGATAGCCTGAAGTGGCAAAGGCCTCTGCATGCGGTTGGAGCAGCGATTTTTAAGCGGATGCGGCGAGGTTTGGTAATCAAGCTTTGCTCACCAGCGGCGGATGTGATAGGCTCAATTGACCCGGGGACTTCCTGCAAGCGAGCGAAGACGCTGAGTCGGATTGAAGTATGATGAATTAGAAGTCTTCAACGAGCTGGTATCCTGTCATAATTGCCTCAAAATACCTACCCTTGGCACGCAATCTTGAATGTGTCTGTGATCTGAGCATGGAGACTGTACACAAGAGCCTCCACGTGCTCGACGTCATTTTGGCACCCCCAAGGGGACCCATCCAAATACCAGTTCAGGGCAGGTGTGGCGGCTGCTAAGACGCTTAAGCACCTAAGACTTGGATGAATGCTTGTCCCCCAATAGCTAAGCATGGGCTCCAACGCGCTGAGACCTGCTTATTCAGATATTGCTGGAAAGGTAATCGTGGTTTGGCAGCAGTTTCGTGCGCTTTGTCAACATAGGACTGAGTCTTCTGCCTGGGTGGGAAGCCGTGCGGAACGAAGACGATTCCATAAGCCATTGACAGCGTGGATCTCGCTAGTCGTAGGTACGATTACGGGCAATCAGCTTCTATCTCTTCTTCCCTTTTTCTCCTGCGCGAGAGCTCCAAAAGCATGTTTTGATGCTCAGTGCTCTCGGATTCGGGTTTCTTGACAAATTTCATGTTCCGGTTCCCGACCTGCGTCCTATAGAGTCATTCGGTTGTGTTTTATACCTTGACGTCTCACCATAATACCATGTGCAACAGCTCACACGACTGTCAATTATCATCGTGAACAAGTCAGGGTGTTCGGGCAGTGGGAGGAAACCCCATCCGGCACCATGGCTGACCGTGAGCCACCTGAGATAACGCTGACCACTACAACATCTGCTCCTGTAACACACACGACGACAACGTCCTTCACCATAGGTGGACGTAGGAACCGCAATATCAACACAAACACGACCACAAACAGCAATCAACACCTCGCACCGACAGGAGACAACAGCGATGTCGAGCCGTTTCCCTCTTTGCCGTCTCCCACACCTAATGGCCTGCAACAGTACCCTCCTCCGAACGAGTACTTTGCCCAGTCACCTGCACAATATCAAGTAAGAGCAAGGCCCATCGGTCTCCGGAGACTCCCATCGTCAAGCGACCAGCAAGATCTGTCTTTGCAACGGACTCGAAGTGGTCTTGGTCTCAGGAGAAGGAGGACCAATACCGGCCCGTCAAGGGTACAGCAGCCATCCGACAATCAGACAGCTGGACTTGCTGCCTTGCCCGGACACTATGAAGTTGGCGCACCTCAGCCTGGTGGTATGGACACGATTGTTGAGGGCGAGCAAGCACACCACGCCCAGCCTGCTCCAGCCCGAGATTCCCTCGACAATGTCGAGAATCGCCCTGGCAGATCGGGTAGTAGAAGACTGAGAAGACTGAGCAATGCGACAAGGTCGGTGCTCAGCAAGCTGAGCGATGATCATGAGGAGGACAACCTGCGCAGGGGACGTGCACAGACTGGTGCTTATGGAGCCAATTACGAGAGCGATGTGGTCGACTATCTAGATGTCCTGGGTAGGTTAAAAAACTCTGTCAGCAACGGGAATGTGTGCTAACACTACATCCAGACCCTGAAGTGTCTACCCTCACAACCCTCAACAATGTTCAAAACGCCATGTTCGTTCCCGACATCCCATTCCTGAACCGCTACTACAATCGTCGACCAACCTACGAGCTCTCGCGCGGTCCCGGTCGCAGGGCAGAACAATCTGAAGAGCCAGCTGCCCTACGTCCTCAGATTACGCGTGGCATTTCCCGCCAAGTAAGCCACAAACCAATGCCTCCCACCCCAGGACCTCCAGAGGTTCCTCCCAAGTCCGAAGACCAAATGCACCGAATCGAGCAGATAGGGACCTTTCCTACACCCGAACCAGGCATGTCCTCCACAGAAGATCTCACACGCCGCGATAGCATTCCCAGCATCACATCTCACGTCGAAGAAGACCACTACGCCGTCTTGCCTCACGGTGTCACCCTGGAGGGCTGGTCTCAAGAAGACGTCGACACCCTCGACGACTACGTCCGCCACATGCTGCACTCCCGCCGGAACAGGTTCAAGCGCGGCATGAAAGGGTTTGGCAAGTATGTCCGCAAGCGTAAGTCACCTCTTTTCGTTTCCCTGGTCCTTCGTAGTCGTAGACTCGCTTCTGCCTTACCGTCCCACCCGCGCCCTGGATCTGCTGCTAACACTTTCATCTACAGCACTCGGCTTCTTTGTAACCCTCTACGCCTTTCTCATCACAATCTTTGGCCTCATCTGGGTTTTGTTCCTCATCGGCTGGATCTCCCTCCCAGGAAAACGCGAAGATTACATCATCCATATCGTCGACTCCGTGCTGGTTGCCCTCTTTGCCATCATGGGTGACGGCCTTGCCCCTTTCCGAGCCGTTGATACCTACCACATGATCTACATCGCGCACTACCACCGCTTATCCTGGCGCTTGCGCAAACAGAAGAACCTACCGAAACTGACCGATCACAATGATTTGCCCGAGAGGACTCAAAAGGAGGTGTGTGCTGACGCCGAGGCCGGGGTCTTGGACGACACCAAGGGCGACGTCGAGTGGGAGTTTAGCGTCTTGTCCCCAGCCCAGCAGCGAAAGTTGGTCCATCACCAGAACAAGTTCAGCAAGAGCCACAGTTACTACCGGCCTCACGAGACGACGACTCACTTTGCCTTTCCGCTCAAGTTGCTGATTATCATTGTGAGTTTGTTGGACGCACACAGCGTCTTGCAGATCATGCTGGGCAGCTTCACCTGGGGTTGGTCGTATCACACGCGACCCGAGTGGATCACGGCCGTGATTCTGAGTCTGAGTATCACGGTGAACATCACAGCCGGAGTGCTGATTAGCGTCGGTGACAAGCGGACGCGCAAGAAGGATGTCATGCTTAGAATGGCGCGGCAGGGCCTGACGGAGGCGGCGATGAGGAAGGTCGAGAGGCGGAAGAGGGAGGAGGCCGGCGAGGAGGAGGCGAAGAAAATCAAGGAGAGCGTCGATCAGGCGAGGATTGCGAATTTGAGGGAGGGTGTGAGAGAGCCGGAGGGCGAGGAGTTTAAGGAGGGCGTCGAGCACGTCAAGGAGAAATTGAGGGGTTACAAGAGTGTTTCTGAGGAGCAGAAGGATGTCGGACCGGGAAAGGTCAGTGGAGATGGCAGTGAGAGGCAGAAGAGTCGGGAAGAGAGGGAGATGGAGAAGGTGCTGAGCGAGGGTAAGGGAAATGGAGACGGGTATTGGACGGCCGACGAGTCGAGGTCGAGGTCGAGGTCGAGGGAGCACTGACTATGATTCTCACACGTATTTTGGGATCTCAGAACGTAATCGAGTAGTAGGTATTTCTAGGTAGTTGGACGAAGTCGGAATTTCGCCCTTAGGATACAAAGATTGAGTCATTCCAGTCGAGTCAGTGCTCGTATTCCGGTGAGTTCCAGCTTGAATGAGCGAACGAACAAACGAACGGACGCCCTCCTTACTCGGCCAAGACGTCCAGAGCCCGCGCAGCATGTGCACACTTCACCCAGGCCGACGCCTCGCATGGTATCGAAACTTGACCTAGATCTCGCTGGACTCGCCCTGCCTGACTACGTTGTTTTGGGCCGTAGCATCACCCCTCGAGAAAAGTTTTCGATAAGCTAAAGTCACGCGGATGAGAAGGGGCTTGCTTGGGATGATACGTACGATGGGTGGATGTTTGTGAGGGATCTTGCACAGCTAAAGTCGTTTTTGTTTAGTAGATGGGGCTGGAAGGGTAATGGTGTAGCTAGCAGTGCTAGCTGAGGACGGACGCTGTTTGAGAAAGTACCTCCATGATTAACTACTTGAAGACACTGGTCGTTCAGAGTTTATAACACATCAAATCTCTACTCGAACCATGTGGCACCGTATATTGCGTCCGTATCCAGCTCTTTCTTATTTCAGACCCACGAAATGCTCATAGTCGTTCATCAGCGGTTTGGCGATTTCATCAAAGTAGATGCCGAGGAATGTTTCATTGTCCATAGACGGATCTCTCACGTCGAACGGACAATCCAGACATTTCCGAACAACTTCATGGTATTCAAAGCCACTGGTGTCTTGGACCCGCGAGAGGAGACGACTTGCAGCAGCTATGTTGCCGCTCACAAAGTCTTCGCTTTTCTCCTCATCCGTCTTCAGATTTTCGAGCGGCTCACCGAGGGAAAGTTCAATAAGCGCCATGGCCAGCGCGAACAGGACTGCTGTTTTTCGTTGCATCTTTAGCTTTTTGCATTTCTTGTCCATTTCGGTATCAGAAGAAGGGTCGCTCGAAGACCCAGGGCAGACTATCCAGGAGAACGCCAGCTCGTTAAGAGTGTGTTTGGTGCCGTACTTGTCAATCAGCACGTCGGCGTCTTTTACCAGTAGTATGTCGTCGTTCGACCAAACTGGTTTCAGCCAGGATCCATCGAGGAAGAGCGCGGAGTACGCGAGAGTTGCAGCAGCAGCGAGCCGTTCTTTCCGCGAAAATATGATTTGTGCAGGGGATTTTTGCTGTGCCTCCTGTTGCAAGAGATGCGTAAGAGTTTGTGCGTCTGAATGATCTTGCCCCTTATACTGAACACTGCATCGCCAGGTGTGGTCGTCTTTTGCTTCAAGAAGTCCAAGATCACGGGTCGGGACCGACAACGCTGAGCACATGTCCTCTATTCGAATATTCGTCAAGCTCATACCCGCTATCTGTACCTGAACAACAGATATCAATGACGAGTCGCCCGTGACTTGCCATTTGACAGAATTTTTGGGCTTACCCTGCCACGCAGATACGGAGCAGACGTCGTCCTTGGCCTGCCACTTGCCAGAGCGCTTGTTGTTTCCATAAACAACGTGAGAGACTGATGGTTGATTCTGCTTGTCCGGCTCGTCTTGCGGATACAATTCAAGCACGTGCCATCTGCTGGGGACTGTAGACTCACTGATATTCACTTTCCAAATCGAAGGAAACGGGTCAGACCCCTTTGATGAAGGCCTCATTCTTAGCATCACCGTGTGGTTACAAGCACATTTCCGGCAACCTCCGATCACGGATTGGTGAATGTTTCTTGCATTCTTCCTGGCTCGTTTCAGCCTGGCGCAATGCTTTGTGCCACTTAAAGCTCGCTGATGTCGCTTGATCTCAATTCGCAAGCTGGATTGTGTCACTGTGGTTAGGTAGTTGTTCAAAGTTTGTATACGCTCATACAATTCCTGATATGCCTCCTTATTGAACGCCATCTTAAAACGGCGGACCTCTTTAAACCAGAAGTCTTCATTTTGGTGCTATATCTCCAGTCAGAATGGTAGATACTCAAAGAGCGGCGATCTAAGCAAATAGGAATATCCAGGCCCCAGAAAGGTTTCTCGGGAGCTACCAATCTGCTGCTAGTGCGAACCGACCTCAACAGGGAAAGAGCAGCTGAGTGAAAAGCCCACTCACCTGCTGAGTGTTTCCCTCGCTTTTTAGTCTCAGCTTCTCGATCAAGACCTGAAGGTCTTCTTCCACCTCCTCAATCGTGTCTAAGAACGCGTCATACGCGTCACCCAACCTTAATCTCAAGCCCCGGTCGTACTGGCCCCAGAGAGGACTTTGAGCGTCAAGCAACATTTCTTGGAGGTCGTCATCATCCTTTACAATACCCTCAAGCAGCTCGGTAATCGCATCTCGATAGATAGATAGCTCGCGTTTAAGACTTCGTGCATACCGACCATACTCTCGACTTGGCTTCCTTAGCGTATCGAATGTGCCAGCAGCCTGTGCCAATCCCGTCAGGCCGGTGATCAGTAAAGGCATCGCTGACAACACAACACCGGCGACCTCCATCACTACGCTGCTCCCTACCCTTCGGTTACGCGATGTCAGCCAGGTCAAATGGCTAGAGATTGCTTGAGCCTTATTGATGGAGTCGGTAGGACACCATCAGTGCTGCACAAAACCTTTGATGCTGGCGGAAGAGAAGTTTCTAGACTCAGATGAAGCCTTGACGACTCACAAATTGCGTTGGAAGTAATGTCATGAAGAACGTGCGATGGCGCGAGAGGTTCTAGATGGAAGAGGGGCTTTCTCAATTGGGGTGCGGCACGACCTAGAGGCCTGCATGTTGGAGCGCCTGCCAATACCTCTTTCAGCAGATCAAGTTCCAGCACGCTTCAGCCTTATCGTACACCAACACCATAAGCCAGTGTGTTAGTGTCTAACTGTATTGCTAGGTGTATTCGTACTATATTTCATGCATGTACAACTTACTGAGGTAATATGGCGCCTGAAGCAACCGGTATTGCTGACCTGGTGAAAGCAAGCCTTACCACGTTCAAGCAGCTACTCGATTCTCTGTCGAACAATCCTCTTCGCAAAGTCGCTACTGTGGCCTGGGAGGACGAAGCCGGTCGACTGCGACTATGGTCGAGCAATCTAGGCGCTCACCAGATTGGGAGCTCATCATTGGCTTATCGTCTGAGACATGCACCAAGTGTTGAACAGGAAATTATGGAAACCCTTGAGGTGCTACTCAAAGCGGTCAAAGAGCTGGCCAAGATTCTCGAAGATTGCGGTCATGAAGCGAGCATTGATGAGGAGTACGTTATGGAGATATACAAAGACGTTGTGGATTCAATCGAAGGACTGTTCCGCCTTAGCACAGTCATCAGGAATCCTTCAAGGCGCGATCAGATCATGAAGCGCTCCCAGATCGACAAATTTATGGAGCCATTCGACAAAAGCCATGTCCGGGATATGTTACCAAAGGCTCCGGATGTTCTGGTTGAGAGGCTTGGCCGAGCTAATACTCAACGGCGGGCAAACTTTCGATACTTCCAAAGACATCACGAGAAGATGGCGCAGGGGCTTGATGATCATGATGAAGAATGCGACGCAAGAATTACAATGTCTGTGACCATTGCGACCCATTTGACGACGCAGGTTGTTGACCACAAGGACGACGAGACAGGGTCAGTCGCCGCTTCAGCAACCTCTTACGCTACCTCACTCTTTGACGACTCGACACGGCGCTTCCCGGAGAAACCGAAGTCTACAACTCTTGATGAGAGGTTTGAATGCCCGCTGTGCTTCTATCTCATCAAAGCTAAGGACATAATGGCGTGGCGAAAACATGTATTTGTAGACCTACAGCCTTATGTTTGTCTTTTTCTTGATTGTCTTCATGCCAATAGGCTTTTTGCTAGCCGTCGTGAGTGGTATGCTCACGAGCTTCAATGTCATGTCAAGACAGGCCGGGCTATGATTCATTGTCCGTTATGTGGTTTGGCGCTGGAAGAACAAACAGCAGAAAAGCACTTAGGACGGCACCTCGAGGACATAGCGCTATTCACATTGCCATCTGCATTATTCGACAACGATGAGGATGCAGAAATCGGCGTGGAGGATGATTCAGAGAAATCAGTGTCCGGCATCTCAGCTGAAGCAGTGCCGCCTGTGACATCTGGAGAAGCAGACCTCGCATCTACATTTGATCCAGAGAATAACGTGCTTCCTTTGGCTGAGTCTTTCAACGAAATGGCCGAGGGCAAAAAAGCTTCTCGAAGCGTCCCAGCTTCCAAGCCCACAATATCTAACAGCACAGACAACAAGCTATCTGATAAGCACAAAACGCCGTTGACCAAAGGTCTGAAGAATTTGACGCTCCAGAAAGAGTCAATCACCAGTACGACACAAGAAAGTGCCGATATTCTGCTCGAAATGCTTACTACCCAATTCGACCGAGGACAACAGTTTCCTCTATGTATAGAACCGGAAAAATTTACCGTAAAGGCAATGCAGGCTTTATCTAGTCAATACCAGGTTCCGACTAATGCCAGCGGGTTCTTCATCCCAGGTAGGGTTTTCTCTCTGCTATGGCATGAAACTGCCGGCCAGTTAAATGCTACTGAGTCGAATACCGCCGAGCCAGACGAGAAAGACAAGATTGATCCGAATATCTCTATCGGGCCGTATGGTGAGCGTATATATACTCATATTCGGAGAATGGTAGTGATTCGTAACAGGCACGGCTATTGCTGGTGCCTCGCTATTAACTCATATAGACGTCTTGGGCTAAAGGAGAAGGGCTTTAGAAAAGAAGATGTCCAAGCTTACGCGATAATATACGATGACAGGTCGAGACCTGCTGCTCTCCCTACTGAGCCTAAGACGACTAAGCCACCAATTGCGGTTACTATGAGGCATGGCCAGACATTGACTGAGGCTAGTCGTCTCTATTATGGCCAGCCGTATGCGGTGCAGTGGGATACCAGAGTTATGGATGTCGGAATGGTGCGGCCGGAATGTATTCCAGCCCTGCTCAATGATGCAGCAGAAGGACTCTTCGGAGAACCAATATCTAAGACAGAGGCGACTTCATGATGCCATCAGAATCAACTGCTAAGGCAACCAGAGCTGAGCGTGCACAGACGGGAGCTTGATGCATGCCGGGTACAGTACACAGATATCCTCACCAACGCCACAGCCGGAACGGTCCATTATCTTACGGGATGCCTTCGAGAATCAATAATATGGATGTAATGAAGATGAAATATGATAATCTCACGCCGATCTATCCAAGTTTTCAAGACCTTGCACGTGGCTAGAACCATATTATGTCAAGCGATAGATTTTCAAGCTATCAAGTTCGCTGTAGGTACTGACTTAAGACCAAGATCCAAAGCAACGTCCCAGCTTACAGCTTCGGTTTTTTCCTGACCAAGCCAGAAGATAATATATTTGCTCCCTCTGCGGAGCCGGCGTCACCCGCCACGTCTGGACCTTCAGCGGTTGCCGGCTTGGAAGCAGCAAGACTGATATTCGTGGTCGTAGCCGGCGCGGACATTTCGTTGCTTGGATCCAACCCACTTTCGACTTTCCTCTTCTTCCTAACACCAGTGAGCACGTTGACCTGGGGTGGCCCGGCTGTGACCTCTGCTCGTGCATGCTTCTCACCCGCCACGGGCCCCGTTAGATAACGGGCATCTGCGGTATCATCGGACGAAGATGCCGCGGTCGACGCAAACTCTGCGACTTGCCCTTGGATATCGACGCCAAAGTCATGCACACCCGATAATTCCTTGGCCTTCGCGATCCAGTCGTTGGTGCTCTTGATGGCGAGCTCGATGCCTGCGAAGTCGGTTGTGTTGATGAGAAAGTCGGCTAGTGTATTGTACTGCTCGCTTGAGAGGATAAGGCTGGCTGGATTCGGTGCTTCGTGGGTTGAGGTGGTAGTGAGGATGGGTTGGGGTTGGATGGTGGGTGGATCACTTGGCGAGACCATATTGTTGGTAGCCTCGATAGCCTGGTCAGAATTTGCGGCGGACGTCGAGTGAACTGCAGTTGAGATAGTATCGCTAGCATTTGCAGCTTTGTCTTCAATGAGTCTGAGGTCGAAAGTAACCCAAATAAAACCGACTAGCCTCCCAGCAGCGCATTCCTGCCGATACTCCATCATCTCCCAGAACTGCGACAGGGAGCTCACACTTCGCCATTCCCCTTTTTCATCGATGCCTGCCCCGTCCAAATCATCGCAGTATCGAGCTTTGGGATCATCAGGTAGACGCGGGATCATACACCGGACCGGCAGAGGCGTCTCGGGCGTGGACTGTTTGTGGCCTATCAGAAATTCAACGGGGTATGAGTTGTGCCATCGTGGTGAACTGCCAGCGTATCTGGCTGAAGGTGGAAAGAACGAACGCAGTGTTTCCGTCCTGTCGCAGCCTGGCACTATGACGAAGCCTTGCGGCCTTACTTTGGCGCTTGCATCATTCGATTTCGACGTCGATTCTAGGTCATGGTTCTGTACATAGACAATAGCAGAGCTATTTGTCCTTTTGCTAGTCCCATTCGCATCTTCCGCTGAACTGGGTGCTGTAGCCAGGCTAGTGATACCTGAACTGCTAGGTCCACCAACAGAGACATGCCAGTCCTTCCCGACAAGTCGATCAAGCACCCGGCACCACCACTTGATCAGCTGTCTATCGTCCAAAACATGCTTAGTCTGGTTTTCAATACTCCCTGGGAAGAGGTACTGATTCTGAGACCTCGCGAAAAGCGACAGAACTATTTTCGGTGGTCTGCTCGACACTAGAGGTGGTAAAGGTGATGGCACCTGCGTCCCATCCTGTTTGCCCTTTTGTTTGGGTTTGAAATCACTATCCTTCGTCAACAGTGGATCTGCCTGACGCTGTCTTAGATCTGGATCTGGGAGCGGACTTGTCACAGCTGCGGCTATTTCCGATTCCGGTGTCCTCGGAGACCAGTTTTGAGAGACGAGCCATTCCAGGAATGCGGATATGACGGTTTTGATGATTGATGTCGACGCAGATGCTGACCCGGTTCCTTTCGTTGACGCTGAAGTCGACGCTTGTCGAGGAGCAAATCCGGTTGAATCTGCTTTCGAGACGAATATTGTGGTTAGCGACTTTGTAGTGAAAACAAGAACTTCGATGCCGAGAACGAAGACGTGGTTATCGGTTGACAAAGGCTCTCCTTCCTTGGGCACGTTGCTATTGGGTGAGGTCGTTGAAAGAGTGGGTGCATTGTGCCATTGAGAAACAGCTAGAAAATGTGACTCGCATGTTGTAGTCTCATCTTGCTTGCCTAGCGGCGGAGCGTATATAGCAGCGACTGGTGTAGGAGGTGTGGATACATGGTGAATACGTAAAGTGGTACCGGTGGGTAGAGTTTGGGCTAAGAAGTCTGAGAAATGACTGAAACGTTGTCCTAGGGGCGATGTAGTGACCGGCATGACCATTCAGCACAAACAGGTTATGGCATGCAATGAGCGTAGAATGCCGAGGTCAATGATGGAAAGATGACCGACTACGAAAAGCGAACCTGCAGCGGTTGGATCGAGAAACGATTCTAGGTGATTTCGAATGCGAAGTTCGATGGATCAAGGTTAACAATAGCCGAGCCCAGCGCATGCAGGCACGCAGGCCACCTAATATTTGGCGGTGGCGTTCCACTAAATCATTTCCATCTCAGGTGAAGATCATTTTAGCCTCTTCTGTCCCAGGTTAAGGATTTGACTCATGGAAAACGCAGAGTCAAAAGTTGCAGAATACTGTATCACTGTAACGTGGCTCGATGCGCGATGATGAAGTGCAAAATTGTCGAGGCCTGAGAAAGGCTTGGCATCTACTCCGTCGCAGCAACTCTTCGCTTGGATAGTTACTTGCTCAAACCTGGCAAGCGAGTCCTCCTCGGTCGACGGTCAAGTGGATTTCATGCTCCCATGCCTAAGGAGTCCATTTTATTGTTGCAGCTGCCTATCTTGGCGTGGAATCACCCGTGAGAATCTAGTCATTGCTTTATTAGATGCTTAAATCGGATAATGATGAGGCTCGCATCCCCTAACTGAAGTGAAAGCCGATCTTTGCCTGGCAACGGTGGACGTGATCTTTGCCAAGATTAGCAAGCTGAGCGTTGGTGAAGAGGTCTGAATCCGCAGCAAAGGCGCCAGCAGGACCAGAGACCCATGTAATCTAACAGACTCGCTTATGGTGGTCATGAGGATGATTTGCAGCATTGAACTGCCTGCACTGAGACAAAGCCATGCGTGCACGGGATTGGATTGAGGACTCGCTCTTAACCCTCATGGGGCATGGAATGAAGCAGATTATTTGAATGCAGTCCTCGGGCTTCCGAACGAATGTCAAAAACCCAACCATTAGTACGCTGTGGGTTGAGCTCGGCACGGACGCTCGTGCTTGGTCTTGTTTGTATTTTGCTAGGTGGCCGGAAACTATATCTTGAGCGTCCAGCGCCGCGCTTTCCGAGCATCTGTTTGAGAAGTTGCTTTTTCTTTTAAGTCCTACTCGATGCTGAGTCGAGTCAGACTAATACCTTCTACCGTGCCTACGACCTCTGATGGAAAGAGCTACCAACGATTCACACGTCTCCAACGACGCCAAGCTGAGCCTCAAGCTCACAATTGGAAGAGAGGTACCAGCTGCAATTCGAACTAAACCTATCAACGACAGCATTGCTACGAAGACCTGCCGTGAGGCACAGAGCGAAATGGCTTCAGTATTACCGTCACCGAGCTTCGAGCCTCTCACGCAACAGCAAAGTGAGAGTGTCGTGAGCGAAAGCTCTCGAGGTGAGTCGCGGGCGTCTAGCAAGGCGTTGATGCCTTCGCTTATGCGGCATCCGACGGCGCTAACAGGACAGTTCAGCAGAAAATCCAATGGCGGACACCGCCACGAAGCAGTTGCCGATACAGGACGACTGTCTCCTTCTTGACTACCAAAATCAGCTGTTCATCCTCGAGAACCTGAATCGGCGTCATTCTCGAAAACCTAGAAAGCCAAGATGACAACACGCTTGAACTCGATCGTGGCTTGGCATTAACAACCAAGCTCTGGAAAGTATCATGCGTTGCATCCCTGCACTTTACTCAATTAGACCGCCATTGTTGTGACCGGCATGAGAGAGTGTTGTCTTGTGACGTTGCAGTGTGACCTGTATCCTGGTGTTCTAGCAGCGGTTGACATTCATCAGCCGAGGGCGACCAGGTCATGCGTGGCCATTGAGCTGCCAAACTCGACGGTTGGACTGGCGGAAATTATCCAGGATATCCATCACCTAGGATCTGAGCCACTTCTAAGCGAGCATGTCTACGCAAGGATTAAAAGTTCGGTTAGCTGATCGACCCCAGCCAAGGACCAATGTTTCGGACCGGCTAAAAAGCTTATTGACCCAATATGACACTAAGATCACTTAAATTATCAGAGTTCAACCAAACTCTCGGCTCTCATCGACGCGAAATAGCTGAGCGCGAAGACGACGAACAGGAAGTCGGTTGCGCAACTGGACTGCGTTTTGGGTGACCATTCTGACGAATAGACGCAGCGGTCAGCCTCATGCCATCATCTTCTGTGTGCTCGGACTCTGTTCGCTCTCGCTTACGCCTTCTCGACAACGCTTAGCGATGTCATGCTGTCGCAATACCTCCAGTGGGATATCTTTATTGACCTTTTATGGGTCTAATGAGCACCCCCCTTGACGCTCGCGTGGAAATCCCCGGCAAAAATAGTGCCGGGCCGTAGCACGAGGTGGCTAGATTTTCTTGCCTTTGTCATAGCGGACCTCGGGTATCAAAACATACGCTCATGCGACCTTGCTCTTGCTTCACTGTTATGCACAATATGATCGACACTGTCACTCTGAACAGACCTTGTTAACATGTGCTATGCATGTAAACGACAATACCATACCCCCATCTTCCTGTACATTTTTCATCTGCATTGCTTCACACACCTCACTTGACTGTGACCTTGCCCATGATCGTTTCGAGGCCGCGATCACCGTACGTTCCAGCCGCAGCTCGCTTGACAGCATTGATCATGTTTCGATCCCACTCATCTCGCGTCTTGATAACAGCCTCAACCCAGCTTAATTGCAGATCCCAGAAATCTCGCTTGAAGGACTCGTAAACGCCCGGCACCGCAGCTTTCTCGCTTTCAAGCAGTTGAACGGTGTAGTTGACCGCCTTCCAGCTAGGCTTGATATGCTCGTTGAATACGTCAGAGTTCTGCTTTTGGAAAAAATCGAATGCTGGTAAAACGTCGTCTCTGAACCTGGATGAGAATGGATCTTGTCGCCGGAATTTGACGCCTCGGTTGCGGGTGATGGATGTTAGATATGCAATGAGCAAATTATCGGCAATTTCTGTGATGAAGATATCTTGAAGTGAGGGATGGATGACGGCATGGTAGTCACCAATGTAGTCATCGAAAGTGCTGATGATTTGTTCCATCGCTCTTTCCTGATACCACTTGTTCGGCAAGAAAAGATCACCCAGAATCGTCTTGAAGTCGACCATGAATATCAGTCTGACAAACGATGCCATAGCATGAGTGGCAAGATCGACGTAGCCATCTCGGAGAGCTTCGATTTCTGTCGTAGCGTTCGTAGACTGGAAGCGAGCTGAAGGAGGCGTTGGTAGATTGAAGAAGTGGTCCCGAAAACGTGTTAGGTACCCGGCTTGCGCAGCAATGTCGTTGACCATTTCAGGTGAGTCATCAACACAAGCAATTTGGTCGTTGGCGATCGCTAACAAATATTCCTGTAGTGGCTGCAGGGTGTCCATCAATTCCGGTGCTGGGCTTCTGTACTTCTCGACTTCATCGCTGATCAGTCTCTCCCATTGTTGCTGCCGTGACTTCAGGGCACTGCACATTGAGGACATGACGCCTTCAACTACGTCTTCTCGTTGAGAACTGCCAGCCAAGTCAGTCTGCTCATGAAGCATCCGCCACATGTCTCCAAGCGTCTTTGTCCTGAAATAGCCATTGGCGTCCTGCTCGAGTGCATCGTTCGACTTGGAGATGAAGTTCTTCCGGTCGGTGACCTGCATGCGGTCGATCCACTGCGTAAGAGCTTTCACAATCAGATTTCGGTACTCTCGCACCATGTCTCCTTCACGGTTATCGAGCACATGGGGCTGTAAGTCTGCTTTGGAGATGCCGAGCTTGGACATTCTCTCATAGTATGGGTCGATGTAGTGCACGATTCCCAGCATCTGAGGAGGCGAGATGTCTTCAGAGTCTGCATAAGACAACAGAAAGTCTCGCATGGTTTTGTGGTATATTGTGATGTAAGTTTTGAGAATCTTCCACTTCTTGGGAAAGAGTTTCTGCATCCCCAACTTCACAGCGTTGAGATCGTTGAAATACCACTTTGTGAGTTTGACAAGCTTCTCAGGATCCTCAGCGAACCCTTCCCGTATCTCCTGAAACTTTTGCTGAACGACAAGCTCGACAGCCTTTAGAAATTTCTCTTTATAACCTCGGATACTCTTGGGACCTATGGTGAATGATTGAAACTTGCTTACAAGATCTTGGTGGTCTTTCTGCGCATCCAACAGAGCGCGCACTCTTTCATCGTTCTTCTCTTCAGCATGCAGCACAATCGCAAGTCGAACCACAAGCCCATCGTTCCCAGACTGCACAAGATTCAATATATCCATGCAGATGACGCCAATGTGGCTGTCGAACATCTCAATCGCATTGTCCAGCGGTGCAAACCAATCCTCAAGCGTGTTCCTCAAACTGTCATCTTTCGTCTTGTTGATTTGATCAAGCGCCTCGTCTCGAAAGTCTCGCAGCTTCGTGATCTTCATGTGTGCCTCAAGTAAATTCGGTTGATTCTGCTCATCGCGCTCGTCAGCTTCGAGCAGACCAAGAACCTCGTTGCAGTCTCTTTCAAAGCTGTCCAACCCCGCTTGCATAGCTCTTGTAGCCTCGAAGTTTCGATGGACCCGAGCGAGGTAGTCGATTTGAGGGAAGTCTTTACGGATTGCTTGTGCTTGTTCGCAGAGGTCATGTATGCTCTTCATCTCGTCTTTGATATGACCAACCAGTTTCTGACCTTCAGCCAGCGTTGACATGCCATTTTGTGTAGTTTCCAAGTGTTGGTTCAACCCTTCTTTAAGCCGAGAGTCGACATCTGCCTTCTTCCTGGCAATATCTGCCTTGATATTGGCGAGCTTCTCGAGGTCGTCGGGTGTTCGCAGCAGGTCAGATATCCGAGGTATCGCGACGCCGCCGTCGGCAGCAACCGCCATCTCGGTGTCGTTTGTATGCGGAGGTAGGCAGAGAAGCTTCACTTGATATCGCCGTGCATTGAGCGAGTTCGGCTCCTACTCAACCATATTATCAAGTACTACTGCACTCACGTGCCTTGATTGCTCTTAGTCGCTGCTCTTTGCGCTTTCCTGAATGATCGTGTTTATTTCGTTTGCTACGGTACGGGTTCGCTACGGTTGGTCAGGGCACCAAGTTGTGTCACCATCCTTGGCGCCAAAGGTCGCCGTAGCGTACCTTCTCGCTAACCATACTGCTAGTCAACAACGACCTCGTACTGCCAAGCTCTGGAATAAATGAAGTTATCTACTCCTGATAGTAACTGCTGGTCCGACCCTCAGCTTCTTTCAAAACAGCATCAATATCGATCCCTTCTCTCGGCACTAGCCTCACCTTGAAATCCTTTGGTATCGCTACAAGCGCTGTCTTGAACTGATTGTAGTCCACATAATCTGTATTAGGCGGTTCCTTCTCACTCGCCACAACCTTGTAGCACGACAAAATCCTGATCAGGGCCGTGTAAAGCAGCCGACTCGCAATGTGCTGTCCCGAGCACGCCCTACTGCCGGCACCAAAAGAGAAGTGCTGAATGCCGTGAGACGGCTTTTCTTCTGGAGGCATGCGTGTTGCACGAGAAGAAGTGAAGCTCGAAGACTCCTCGATTAGCCAGCGTTCAGGGTTGAATTGGCCGGCATCGGGACCAAAGTGCTCGACAGAATGATTCGCTGCTTGGGCGTTGACGAGAATCATGGTTTTGGCTGGGATCACCGCGCCGTCCCATTCAATGTCTGTGACCGATTTGCGGGGAAGTGACATGGCAGAAACTGTGTAGTACCGGCCTGCTTCCTTGACGATGGCGTTGACGTATGGCACTTTCTCGTACTGAAAGCTGTCCTGCCAGATCTCGGAGATACCGTTGGGATAGTGTCGCTGTATATCCTCGAAAGCACGATCTTGAAACACTTGGCCTTCAGTGGTGGATAGAGAGCCGATGCATGAAGTCAGGGTTCCAGGTATGGTCTCAAAGCCACCTGAAACCAGCGATAAACAGATTGACGATACCTCGACGCCTGTGAGCTTTGTTTCCTGATCCTTTAGGATGGCAGATGAGATGCACGGCTTGTCTGTGCCTCTCTCAATCATAGCCCGGACCTTGTTGAGCAGGTAGTCGAGATATTTGTCGCGTGCCGCTCTTATCTCTTTTGACCGCTGGTTCTTTTGATTGTTTGGCAGGTACCGTAGTGCTGGGATGTAGTCCTGATAGTTCTCCGACGCTGATCTCAACAGAGATATTGCGGAGCCAACTTCCAGGATCTCTCGCAACAGCTCATCATATGCGCTGTCCATGCGGATGCCGTAGCACAACGTCAGGGTCGTGTTCAGTGCATATCGCTGGATGAATGGGCGCACACCAATTTCAGCAGCCCCACTCTTACTGATTTGGTGGAAGTCGCGCACGATGCAATATGACTCGAGGTCGAACATGTCGAAATATGATCTCATAGCAGGTCTACCAAGTGCTTGACCTGCGGCCTTTCTCCTATTTTTAGTTGATTCACACCATGGACTGCTACCGATATTGAAACCTTGTGTGGATGAGATGACGCCGTGAAAGGTGTACAGCGTTGGTCGGTCAATTACAGCCGATTGATGTCTAACGAGAATGTGCCGTACATCTTCAAATGAGTTGAACACTACAGCTCTGGTGTTACCTAGCCGGAGTTGGAAGACTGAGTAGCCATACTTCTGCCACCAGTGCTCGCAGACGGTAGCGTGATCATCTCCTAGCTTGAGCAAATGACCAAAGAACGGCACTGCCCCTGGAATTTCCGGGATGCCCTTTATGTAACGGATGTCTGTCCGTGTGGAATACTGCATGCCCCAGTCAGCGTGCAGCAAACGATAAGGATCATGCTTACCCATCGCACGAGAACCAGCAAACACACCAGAGCTATGACGATGTACGATGCTGGACTACCGACGGTAACGGGTATCTGATAGCCCGTAGCCCTTGCAAAAGCGTCAGAAGACGACATGTCTTTTCAACTGGCAACAAAGCGGGCTCAGGTCAGCCGGAATTAGGACTCGCTGGTATATGGTAGGCAAATGTACTATTCGCTGCACGTTCTCAGATTTCAGAGAAGAGCGGACTCTGGACAGGCAGGCCAGCCAGTTTGGCTTCACTCGGTTCTGGTAACTTTATACGTCGTACTGGACTGGGCCGCGACGGATCTGAGCGTGCAGACGCATGAGCGCGAGCGGAGAAAAGCGCGGGTTGGGTGTGGTCACGATATGTGTAAAAGTGCTGGTGACTCCATCAAACCAGCATTGATGAGGTCGAAAAGCGGCCGGGGACCACCGAAGATCGCTCATGACAACTTAGTGCATTGGTATTGATGACAAGAGCTGCTACTGGGAGCCATGGACAACCTTGCGGTGCCGAATCTGTTTTCGGTCAACGGGCGATGCGCATTAGTAACGGGAGGTAGCAGCGGGATCGGTTTGATGATCGCAAAGGCAAAGCACATTATCAAGCGTAGCAAACTCACGCAATGCTGACTTGAATAGAGTCTGGTCCGTAATGGCGCAAAGGTATACCTCACTGCATTGCCCATCGACGACATTGAAGCAGCGACCAATGAATTGAACGAGATTGGCAAAACTGCAGGAGGCTCTGCTATAGGGTGAGTTGTGTCAATATTTCCGATCTGCAAGAGCCAGCGCTGGTGCCCACCATAAGTCTGACAAATGCATCGCGTTGATTCTTCCACATTCATTGACTAGCTCGTGCAGCTTCCAGGGAGATGTCTCCTCGAAGCAGGGTGTCAAAGACATTGCAGACTTCGTCGCTCAGAGAGAGCAGCATCTGGACATTTTAGTTTCAAATGCTGGCATACGAAGAGATCCACCACGAATGTGCAACGTGAAGACTGCATCTCTTGACGAGCTGCAAGCTTCTCTGTGGTCTTCGAAGGACCTCGACTGGGACGATACTTTTCGGGTCAATGTCAAAGCTCATTACTTCCTATCGGTCGCATGTTTAAAATTGCTGGTAGCTGCAAGTGAGCTGAACATTGGTGAGGGCCGTAAAGGTCGAGACGGGGGACGCGGCATTATTGTCATAACAAGCAGCTGTGCCTCGATGCATAATTGCACAAACATCGACTTGACATCTTATGCAACCAGCAAAGCAGCTGTTGATCACCTGGTCCGCCTTCTAGCAAGCAAATATGCGCCGTGGTTTGTTCGAGTGAATTCGATAAACCCTGGCTTTGTGCCCTCAAGGATGAACCCTGTCAACGAGACCGAAAACCAATTTGCAAGTCTCCTGAACGCGATGCCAGCGGCGAGGATAGGCAAAGCTGAGGATATCGGTGGTGCGGTGTTGTATTTGTGCAGCGAAGCTGGATCCTACGTGGATGGACAGTGCCTCTGCGTTGACGGAGGACGAATACTGCTTGCCAATGGCCAGTAAATGAAAGTCTCACCGTATGGCTCTATCTCATGGCATTGCCACCTCTATGTTCAGTAGATGATGGTTGTTGCTATTGCCCGTTATTAATGTTGTATTGGATGACACCGTACCTTGCCCACGGCGTTAGTTTTCATCCACCGCAAGAGACTTTCATCGCTCGTGTCGTAATGCGCTTGCTCTCGAACCTGAAGGTGGCATGAGATGTGTAGGAGCAGGACTCGCTTGGCGGCTTCGAGGACCAGGACTGCTGGCAGGTTGGACGCTGCTACCTCTAGTTTGCACGCCACGTCTGCTTTTCAGCGCAGCATTTTCTTCCTGCAGTTTCTTGATAACTGCCTCACGATTTTTGACCTCAAGCCGGAATTGTTCAGCCTTCTCCATGGTCCTAGCGAGACTCATCTGATAGTTCATAGCCTTCAAAGATCTTTTGCTGTCTTCAGCAGCAAGCTTCAGCTTCTCGACTTGAGCTTCGAGATCCTTCACCTCATAAGCTAGATCCGCCGCCTGTTTGGACGCTTCCTGATATTGTGATCTAGTGAATTCAAAATCGCCTTTGCTGGATTTGAGCGACTTTTCCAAGGCAAGCATTTTCATGGTTGAAGTCCGAGCTTCTTCTCGCGCTTCCTCCAGCTTTGTTGTATCGCCACCTTCAGCTTTGAGATCAGCTCTAGCTTGCTGTAGCTCCAATTTCAGCCCAGCGACTTGTTGTTTAAGCTTTTCCCTTTCGGTACGACTTGCTTCATCTTGTTCTTTCATCGAAATAATCGCTGCGGTCAGTTGCTTGTTTTCCTTGTACAGCTTTTGGCGTTCGAGCTTGTTCTTCTCGTGTCGGTGGAGCAAACCTGCGTGACTCTGTTTCCACTCCTCTGTTCTGGCTTCTGCAGCTACGTGACTACGTTCTGCGACCGTAAGCGCATCACGAAATTTGGAGAGCTCCGCCGTCAATTGACCAATTTGGTTTCGCGCATCCTGGAGCTCTTCTGAGGTGGACTGAAGAAGCTGCGATTCTTGCACAACGTCTCCTACAGGAGTCAATCGCTGTCTCTTTGACCCGTTTTCGCCCTCTAAGTCAAGCAGTCGCTTGCGGCCTACAGGTGTAGTCGCTCGTGAAGCCGGCGTCTGATTCCTAACGGCTCGTGGTTGTGGTGTTCGTGAGGCAGCACGACTCACTTTTGGCGGCGTGAGAAGGTCTGCCAGCTTTAGCTCAGGCATCCCGCCCAAGGTCCAATTTGCACTAAAATTCCCTGACAGAGCCAAATTTACCAGAACGTCCGCGATTAGCGCCATTTTTCTTGCGAGGCTCTTGCGGACGGCACGTTGCAAATCACCCATATCCATAAGCCTACCATCAGCTGGTTGGTCCGCATCATCAGGTATGTACGAGATTTCACCTCCAAGATTGGGTGAGGCTAAGAAGGTAGTTCTTACCACGACCTTCAGCCTAATGTTAGAAGTCAAAGAATTTGGCACGCACCGCTCAACATGCTCCGAAGAATTCGCGACCAGGAAATGAACGATCGGAAGGTCATCGCCGTATTGGTCGCGCAGAGATTGGACTTGGGGGTCCGATGCCGAAAATGAGATATCAAATGCGACAATGAAGCTCGGTCTGTAAGGCAGAGGCGTTAGCGTACCAGATTGCGTAGTGAATAAGTCGACAGCGAAGCCCTGCTCGGCATTATCACCATCACTGGCAGCAGAGCCAGCATGCCGTCGGAACTTGACTTGTTTCATTTTGATATACTCTTCCAGCAGGTTCTGAAGAGCACCTCCTTGAGCAAAGACCGCCAAAGAGCGGGCGTGATCTTTCAGCTGGTCGATAAGGCAGCCAAGCATGACAAATTTGGATCCTGCATACTCAGCGTATGCTGCGTTCTTGTCGGCACTTATCTCATACTGAGTCTGCGCCATGGGTAGACCAAGATCTGTATGTGTGACTGTGTCGTTCAAGCGTTGCAACATCTCTTGCATCTCGTTCCTTTCCGCGGTCTTCTTACTGGAAATCTCGGAAGTGCCTGGCGATCCCTTTCGGCTGATGAACTTCAAGACTGCAGCCTTCTTAAGCTTGATAACTTCATCGTAGGCGGACTTGACCTTGCCTTCTGCTGGAAGGGCAATGGCGAATTCATTCAGACCCAGAATTGGTCGGACAGGTATCATAACCCCATCGATCGTCTCAACCTCTCGTTGATTGTTCAAAGACTCCTGACTAGAGTTCCCTTTCGAATCAATGAGCTGTGATGAATCTGCAGAGAGTTCAGGTTCTTCCTCGATGGACGCATGGATCGTCAGAGGACCTGAAAGTTGGTCAGCAGCTGCTTCTGGACTTTCACCGTTGGTAGGATCGAAAAGCTGTCCATTCGAGGGCAGAACGTCATACGTTGACGAATTCACTAATGGCGATTTGGTTTGACTTTCAAGGCTTCGGTCCATATCGAGATTACCTGCAGGAGTAGCCATGTTTAGAAATGGCTGTTGCGTAAACTGAGTAATAGATTCCACGTTCGTAGAAGGTGACTTTGCTTGGAGTTTTTGCCTAGCCCGCGTCGACCTGCTGGCAATTTGAGCACTGGTCAATGAGGAAGATCCCTGTTGAGGGGATTCCACAAAGCTTGTGGGAGTAGAAGTAGGAGCCTCAAGGGTGTTGCGGCGCTGTCTTCGATTAGGAGTCTCTTGGAAAGGTGAACACAACCTTCCAGGCTGCCTTGTCGCAGTTGATTTGTTTTGATCTTCGCCAAATGCAGAACTCGACGTCAACAAGTCGTTTGCGTGAGGAAGCTGAGTGAGAAAACGTAGAGATTGCGACGACAAAGTCTGACTCTGTTCTGGCAAGTCTTCTGCCACTTCAACAAATCGACCAAGTTTCGAACGAGGCTTTGAAGTCGAGAGCACTCTGGGGCTGGATTCAGTAGTCTGTGAAGGTGAGGTCTGAAATTGTTTGCTGACGATATTGCCAGGCTTTTGCTTGGGCGGTAGGGGAGGACAGGAGCTATTGCCTTCGCTAATCAGGGGTTGAAGCTGACTCGAAGCAATAGTCAGACGGTTCTCTGGTGAACTAAGGCTAATATTGGAAGGGCTGGTCTGGCTAGTCCGCCAAGTCTCGTAGTCCGCTTTGTCAGTCGGTAAAGGCGGTAGTTTGACCGTCAAAGCTGAGTTAATAGTAGGTTCTTGAGTTTCGGAGATCTCCAAGGCCGACACTGAAGAATCGCTGTCAAGACTTGGAAGGCTTAAAGGAGCATCACTCTGTTGGTCTTCGTCTTCTTGGGTGATGCCCGATGAATCTGGGATGACACGTCGAGATCGTGTCCGACGCGCTGCTGCAGCGTTACCCTTCGTACGCTCGTGATCCTTCTGTTTTGTTCTCTTCTCACGGTCCCACTGTCTGATCAGGCCGTCTCCAACATCGGCGTAATGTAACCAAACTGGCTCAAACTCTTCCCCAGTTCTGGGATGCGCTTCCCACTCGATTTGATACTGTGTCTTGCCGGCGCGAGTCCTCTCGGCTATGACCTTATGGACGGGCCAACTGCCTTCGCCAGCTTTGACGAACTTGCCCCCTAGGCTTCGCTGCTCTTCCCACGTTATGTTCCGGGTTGAATACGACTTCTGTCTCTTCGCAGATCCTCGATCTCGATCTGCAAAACTGCTCGAACCTCGCTTCAAAAGGGTTCTTTTCATCTTACTCGAGCAGAGCAAGCGACAGAAAGGGAAACCTGCATGGTCAATAAGAAATAGATGCAGTATGCTGAGTGGCGTCTCACCTTTCGTAAATGATATCAAATCGACGTTGGGGCCTCGGGAAGGCTCGCAGGTGCGCAAGGCTACGGAATAGCCTAAACGTGCAAGAGGTTCGGGGCGCTGCTTCCTCACCAGATCCGATCCGTCTCACTAGACTCCCTCGATTCTTTGTTGCCGAAGGTCGATAACCTTGTATACAAACTTCAAGCAGGCTAGAAAGAAATCAAGGACGGGAGCACCACGAAACTTATTATATACAGTGCTCAAGTGCATGTCTACATCGCAAAGTGAAGCCCATTATCCCTAGGAGTAATCTTGTCATTTTGGACAAGACTCGACGCATTCGACAACGCATGTGAGCTGAAAGATAAAGCTGTTTATCATCTCACAAGGCATTGCGCAGACGATTCTATCAGTTACTTCGATGTGCGCTCGGCCGCACGTCAAAAGTCTGCTTACTGTCGATAACGGAAGTACTGGATTGTTGCGCTTTTGACTTTGTGGCGCAACTACTTTCTGGCCGGCGAAACCCAGAAGGCAGGCCAAGATCAACTTCTCAACATCTCCTGAATCATGCCCACGAAATGCAGAAGCGATGCGAATCGTGCAGTTGACAATAAGCCGTTCTTGCTATTTCCACACCAATCCATCATGCTTCTGCTGCCGCTTGAATCGGTGTCGCAACGCGCGCCTTAGGACCGATTGCATCATTTCCCTTTCTGCATCATCCTTGCCACTTCTTCACTCTTTTAATAATCTGCTGCGCTGACTTTCATGCAAAATCCATCCAATTGTTCTCTGATTTGAATGTAGCGCGGGATATCATCAAAGAGAATGATGTCGGCAAGCGCGCCAACGCCAAACACTTGCACAGACATAAAGTGTGTCGCTATCATCGGAGCCGGCCCGACTGGAGCGGCATGTGCGAAGTATTTAGTGGCTGAACAGTCATTTACTGTCATTGATATTTTTGAACAGCGCAGGAACGTTGGAGGAATCTGGAATTTGTCCGGCACCGACAAAACAAGAGTGATTCCGATACCCCAAATTGATCCTCATTATGGAACCGCAAAAAGCAATGTCGCTGACAAAGGCGATGACAGTCAGACTCTGGAATTTGAGAGCCCGTTGTATGACTACCTGGAAACCAATATACCAAAGACAATGATGGCTTACTCTGACGCGCCATTCTCCGAGCAATTGCCGTTGTTTCCTGGCCACGCCGACGTACTGAAGTACTTGGAGGAGTATGCGCAACCCGTCCGGCATTTAATCCACTTCCGCACACAAGTTGTGGATGTCAAGCCTCTCTCGTTTTCAGCAAACGATGTCAATGAATCGCGCCTATCTCAGATGTGGAGCGTAACGACGAAGAACCTCGATACAAACATGGTGACTGAATTGCGATATGATGCAGTGATAATAGCAAACGGTCATTATACTGTCCCGCATGTTCCGGCGATATCAGGTCTGGCGGAATGGAATAGGAAATATCCCAACGTTGTTGTCCATTCCAAGGCATATAGAAAACCTGAAGACTTTATGGGCAAGAAAGTTCTGGTGATTGGTAATTCTGCCTCGGGTCTAGATATTGCAGGTCAAATTGCATCTTGTGCTCAGCAACCAGTATACTTGGCTTCAAGAAGCCCCAGTCAACTTGCGCCGACAGGGACCGTGCCAGAATGGCGTAAAGACATTGCTGAGATTAAGGAGTTTCTAGTCAATCACGGAGATCGTGCTGTACGAGCAAAGGATGGGGAGGTTTTCCATGGCTTTGATGCAATCATTTTTGCCACGGGTTATTTCTACTCGTTCCCATTCATTTCGAGTCGTTCAGAATCGTCGAATGCGAGCTCGGCCACTGGGTCGCTGTCCAACTCGTCTATCTCTCTCAACTCGGCAAAGTCAGTCGGTGGCTGCGGTGCAGCGGCTGAGTCAGTTTCCAGGTCAAGTCTAGATGCCCTCAAGGTTCCAAACCCTTTGTTGAATCTCACTACTAGCGGCCTTCGAGCTCATGACGTCTATAAGCACTTCATTCATATTGAATATCCAACTTTAGCGTTGCCGGTCCTCAATCTAAAAGTAGTGCCGTTTCCTCTGGCCGAAAACCAAGCCGCCGTGCTTGCTCGCCTCTGGTCAGGTCGTCTAGCCCTTCCATCAAAATGCGATATGCATGAATGGGAGACAAAAGAGGAGCAGCGACTACTTATGGCCAACCGCCTTCGGCCGACACCAAATACAGCAACACGCGATTCTGTTACCTCAGGTAAGCATGAACATGAATCAATCAATTCGAAATACGAAGGAGGCTTCCACACCTTATTGTTCCCCGAAGATGCAAACCAAATCAATAGCCTCTACCAATGGGCGGCTTCAGCCCGCAAAAGAGACGACCTCGAGAATAATGGATTTGGCAAGCTCGGCACAAGCTGGGATGAATATCAGGTCTGGAAGCGAAAGCAATTCCCCAACATCAAAGCCGCTTATACGAAGCTTGGCGATCGAAGGTTCAATGTCACAAGTTTAGATGAGCTAGGTGAACAGTGGGAGAGTGCGTACCATACATGGACCGAGGCCACAAGCGAAGAGGAGAAACGAGACCTATTCAGAAGAGCGGCGGTATCAGGTTACTGAAAAAGTCTGTTCTCAGTTTATATCGCCATCTGATACCGAGCAGGACTCGTCACCCTCCCGTACCACTACCACCATCATCCGGTCGGTTTGGGCTTTTAATCAGTGGCAACTGCAGCTTCAGCTTAGCATAGGCAAGGGCACCACGGACTCATGCCTTCGAATGCGAATATTTCGGGGTAGCCATCAGCTTCGGCTTTTCGATCTCAGGGTCGTTCACCTTGCTGTTGTAAACTCAGTATCTGCGCGGCTCGTTGGGATGGACTTTATTGTTTAGCTGACAACAAACAGGCCTGTATGCATGGGAGATGTTGCCAATCAGACCAGCCTTAGCTCTAATTACTCGGCCCGCTTCTCTCGCCCGGCGATGGATTGTTGTTTCTCGGCGCCGCAGGGTGTGGATGCTATCATCTGAGAACTACATTGCCGAGGAGTTTGGGGAAGATCTTCGGGGCGGAGGCACAAGAAGTGGGGAAAATTCTTTAATTTATTGACTGAAGTAGGATCGGCGGTCTCGAGGCTTAGACATTTTAAAATTGCACAGCTGGGAAAAGGTCGTGAGCTCCAGCAGACTTATAGTAGAGTATATGTGCTTAGATGTATGCCTTGTATTTATCACGCCGAGCCGACTTCGTTTGCCGACCACTAGCGGCAAGCATAACGCAAGCATCAAGCCGATTCCCCGATTCCTGCTTCGAGTAACGATGAGCATTGTCTTTCTCTGCAGACATACCTCGCCCCACATCCACCCTCTTGTCAAAGCATCAACCATGCTGCTATGCGTCTCATCTGGGCGAAGCAATGCTCCCACATGAAGGTCTGCAATCCACCAGCTAAGGGTCATTGCTTCCCAGCGCATGTACAGTTGTACTCGGGTATCAAACCAATTCCCCGTGACCGTCCAAGCCATGAAACCTTTCTCCTTCTTCCTCCCAAACTAACATCCACCCCCGCCGCCGCCGCCACCACCATCACCACCGCCACAACCGCCGCCGCCGCCATCTCCACCAAAAAACCCGCCCCAAAAGGATCCACTACTTCCACCACCGCGATATCGCTGTGGTCTCGTTCTCCGCGTGTAGTTGGCCTGTGCTGCGTAGGGGACGCCAACTATTCGCGCCTTCTCGGGTTTATAGTAGTCCGGATCTGTGCTGTAGCGGGGTTTCGTGGAGGGGTCGCGGAAGCACATATTGGCTGTGCCCAGAGTTGAACGAAACCGAAGATGAACTAAAAATTGCGATTGCGAGCAAGTGAATCAATTCACTGATACTCGCCAATTGTGTACAAGCTGGAGAGGGTTGTTTGGCCCAGGTACAAGGGTTCTGTAGTGTAGTAAAGGAGTGAAGTGATTCTTCAGATATTGGTATCTTGGTAAGCGTTGGGTTCGGAGATTGATGTCGTAGAATAGCTAGCTTGTTGAAGTGGTGCTTTGTGGGTGACAATGCATTGTTCTGAGCAGTGACAGAGCCAGATCTATATATCTGTGTGAGAAGGAGGCAGTGAGCAAGCTGAGATCTAGTCAAGTCACAAAAGTTCACGCATCGTCAGCAAAAGTCGTTCAGCTCACATGCCGAGTGGGGCTTGGAGTAAGGCTGACAAGCAGCGGATCTGCGTTCGAAAGAGATATGCTGCGCCTAAGCCACGATATCGACCAGGTCATCAAGGGCTGTGGGCGGCATCTAGTATGATCTTTCGATGGTCGACAACAGCTCGGTTTTAGTTCATTGGTTTTATTTGACTACATTCGAGATAGCCTTAGTTCTGCAAGGCTGTCTAACTTGAATGGAGATGTTGTCGCTTCCTGCCGTGAGCTCAATCTCCATCAAGCTACTCTCGTCTGCAGAAGTACTGTCATTCGTCATTGCGGTTCCGAGGACCATCGATCTTTTCTTCCGAACACTAAGAAGGCATGTGGATCGCATCATCACATTCTGAATCTGCAATCTGCCTTTTTACACGGTGCAAGTGCGCGTGATGCACAGGTCTTCAAACGATGTGGCAGTTCATAAACTTACAAAAACCCTTCGCGTATTCGGACGCCGAAGAGAAACAATACGTTTGCAACCGATCATATTATCTGCCTTCAAAATCCTATCTAGAGTTGGACAGCTGTGCCCGAGCTGAGCTTCCAGCATATGATCGATCCAATGATGTAGTTGTTGTATACTTAGAAGCACATCTTGGCCCCCAAATTCTTGCTACCTTCTGAGTGGCTGCAAAAGTTCCTCGTTACATCTGGGGTCAACTGACCTCTTCTAGCGTGATTCTAGAAAAATGCCTCACATGTATCTAAGGTCTTGGCTGGCGGGCTTCAACAAAGTCTTAACCATCTTTGTCACGGCTATGCACATCATACTACTGGATTCCATCCATTGGATACAGCATACGGGAAAGGCACCAGGCCGCAGGCTAGACGGAGAAGCTAGTATGCTCGGTAGTGCAGCCACTGCTCCTCTTGCTTAACACGGGATAGCTTGCGATGATGCGAGCTCTCGACGGCTGATAATGTGTGACTGCTCCGTGGCTGGGCAGTGGCAGATTTCCAGGCGACGTTGCGCAATGCACGTTCTTGGGAGGCTCAACATTTCAAAGACTCCTTGAAGAGTGGTGACATGAGAGCTTAGATGAGCTTGAGCTGGCCTTCGGGCTGCATCAAGTTGGCTTGCAGCGCACCTCATCACTTGCTGGCTACATGTCAGATACTCACCCTTTCTGCCACACGCAAATGGATCGGAAAGCCAGACCATTTGGTGTCGACTAAATGGGCTAGAGAAATCCTGACAGGTAACTTCTCAGCATTGCAGACCATATAATGAAGTCTATACCATTCCTGTGAGGGGGTATTATTCAGTCGATCGAAACATCAACCTGTTACCTAAGAACCATATGGGGTCAGGCATGACTGCATCACCGTCACCTGCACATCGAGAATCAAAATCATAGTCGAATTTCGGGGACCGCAACCCCATGGTCAAATGTCAATCAAGCGACTTCTGCTACTCTGTTCGTCGAGAAATGCCTTGAGCGCTAGATCCCCCCCTCGTGATAGATCTGCGTACCAGTATACCGTGTTACCTTTCTTATCCTCGACATGGAGATCCACGGCGAGTCTGCCAGGACTGCCAGCTTGTGGATGATCAACGACTATTTCCCCGTTGTCTGTCTCCTGCACTGGAATGTCGTTATTCTCAAGTAGGAGTTTGAGGCAAGCGATGCGGTTCTGAAGTTTGCGTGCCTTAAGCTTTTGATCTGTACAATCCCTCATGTCGACGGAGTGCATGATAGGCGTGAGGCCAAATGCGTCTTGTTGCCCTGGCCTGCCTATGAACGTGTAAGCACCGTCGTTCAAAATGCCGTTTCGTCGCGCATAGTTCATGAGGAACTCGACCATTTCTAGGTCGGATTTATAACACGCTTCATGAAGCAAGCTGTTGCCGTGCCATGCCATGCGTGGAAATTTCTCTTCTGTAACTGTCATACCATGCTCAAGCAGCGCTTCCAGGACACCAACGTGCCCTTTGGAACATGCCAGCAGGATGGGATGGGTGCTGTCGCGGTCCGGAGTATATCTGTGTCCGGTACTGGTCGTCTCCTGATGCCAGGTCGCGCCATTGTTGAGTAATTTGCGGACAATACCGCTGTGACCTCTCTCAATGGCCAGTATGAGGGGTGTGAATGGCTCCAGCTTTCCATACCCTGCTTTATAGGCCACAGCATTAGCATCCGCTCCAAGTTCGAGCAGTATATCGACTTCCATAAGAGGCTCGAACTTTAAATTGCAGAAGAAGTGCAGGGGCGAAAACCCAAAGCCTGTGCCCGCAAGTCCTTTGGTCTTGCTCTTTTTGATATTCTTTTCCAGCTCAGCCTCACGGTGTATGAATATGGCTCTGTCAGGATCATATCTCTTTAGGACTGCAATACCCGTGTCAACTGCTTTGCTGGCCTTGCCATTTTGGCACAGGTTTGCAATGTCTCTGAACTTTTCCTGCATCTCCGATCGCGGCATAGCCGCATAAAGTGTTGGAGCGCGCTCCAGATAGCTCCGTCTTCGTTCCTGGATTGGGGTGGAATTGATGAGATCGCCCGTGTTCCATCGCTCAATGTGCGTCTGTGATCCTGAACGAGAAGACCTCACACTCTCTTGCCTCGTCTGCTGCTCCGTAGCTCGAAGGTCAGATTCCATATGGAGAGATGCCGTGTCATTTGGTGATGTCGACAGGCGACACGGCTCTTCCGTAGGAACAGCAGGAGTCCCAAAGATAGATAGATAGTGTGCTCGGTTCCTAGAGCTTGGTGTCTGCTGCGTTTCTTTACGATTCGCAGGAGGTGCAGGGTTAGTTGTGGATTCGGTTGCTGATGTGTCAGTCCTCTCAACACGGTTTTGCTGTCGGAAAGATGGGCTGAAATTGAAGGGAGATCGTCTCGCTTGTGGAGATGAATCGGTAGATGAGGGGCCAGGTCCAGCTGGGGCTAAGTATGATACGGGCGTAGACGCAACAGGTGATGGCCGTGTGGCATGCTGGACGGGCTTTAAGAAGTCTCTGTAAGCCTCGGCCAAGGCACCTTTACCTTTGGCCGTGTACATCTCGATGACTAGATTGACTGACTCGATCGTTTTCTGATGGGCCTCGCCCAACAACCTCTTGCGCCCCTTATATGCTTGCACGGCATGTCTCTCCGCATTTATGTAGTCTGACTTCTTGAGGTAGACTTCTCCGAGCAAGTGGTTTGCCGAGAGTGCCTGGCCCTTGTCAGGGTTGCGACGACTGTGCGACTCGATCGAAGCCGAGCTGAGTTGTGACGTAGTACTCATCTGGGAGGGCGCTAGGCTGGCTAGTGGTTGTAGGAGGCTGATGGCTTCGTCATACTTTTGCTGCTTTACAAGACATCCACCGAGCATGAGGCAAATGTCTGCCGTCGAACATGCTATGCGTGTGCCGAAGTCGTTGCTCTGAGAAAGAGCCAAGGCTTCTCGATAATTGTCTTCTGCTGCAGCATAATCACCTTTGTCTAGCTGCTTGTGGCCGTTCCGAAGTAATGACTGCAAAAGGAAGAGCTCGGTGTCATCATCCTCATCGCTGTCTTCCGCAACAACATGCGGTGGACCGTGAGTGGATTGCGCATCGGATGTCAGCGCTGTATCCGTTGTCGACTCCACCGGTACTTGATTTACATACGTGTTGATACTGTCCAGCCTCTCGGCCGTCAGTGGTACAAAGTTCGAGTTGCGGCGATGCTGATCGAGTGCCAGAGGCTCATCATTTTCATCCACATGGCTTATGCTTCTTGCAGAAAGCGTGCTTGCTGCAACAGATGCACTATCGAGAAACTTCTTGGCCGTTTCCATGTAGTCCTCCATGTTGGTAAACCATGCTTTGTCCGCTGCAGACTCTCCCACCAAAGTTGACCCACCGAGGCTAGCTTGCTTTCTGGGACTTACCAGGCCTCGAGAAACACGCTCAATACGTTGTATGTCTCTCCGTAGCACAGTGAGCTGATCATTAAGCTGTATTTGGTGCACAGTTGTCATCTCTTGTTGTCTGAGCTGCATGGTCAAGGTGATCATTTGCATAGGTAACTGCAAACTTGTATTGAAGATCACCACTTGCTCGCGTAGTCTGACAAGCTCTCCGGCATTCAAAGCCTCTCTCAGTTGCTTGATGACTGGACGTAGGAATTTGCTGTTGTCTTGAATCCTCCGTAGGACATTGGTGATGCCGGTCATGGTTTTTTCGCAATCTCGCAGCGTTCGGCTCATCTGCGTCCAAAGATGCCCACCAGCGTCGCGATTGGTGTTCCTTGCAGCCTCGAGCATAGAAGGATCCTTCAGGCTGTGGCTAAGACTTTCGTATGTCGCTCGGAGAGTATTAACCTCATTGACGAAAGAATCAATCCTCTCGTCTACGGTCTTCACTGATTCAACCCATTTGATTATCGTCATTGTTATCTGTCCACATTGTGACACGATCTGAAGCGAGCTCGCTAGAGCCCCAACCACTTCCATCTTCCTTAACCGTCGATCGGCAATGATAAGGCTGATTAGGTAAGTGGCAGAAACTACTACATCTGGACACCTTCAGGTAGCATAGGTGCAGTGACTTTGAAGGATGCTGGAGGCCACACAGCAGACCACTTAAAAGAACAGAAAATGCAGGAGGAACATTTGAGTAAGTAAGGCTGACTTGGAAGTGTTATCGGCCAAATATGGCGCATTCGCTTCACTTCGACTGCCTAGACTGCGAGAGTGATGTACTTCCAAGAACTTTTGGAGTATGAGTCAAGATTAGCGCACGCCAGTAATTAGTGACCTTCAGGACGCCAGGCAAATACAGCTCGCACAAGATAGCCAACGAGGAACGACGACTCGACAGTCAATAACCTGAGCAGCTGAGTGATTCACGTGTAGCAATGCAGTTCTCGGCTCTTCGTAGCGATGCACAAGTTCCCCACATCACTCAGGCGAATATGCTGCCTGAGTGCACAAGCCGGGTTTCCACTGCAGAACAGGGTCGCAGCTAACAGCTTCCGCGTTTCGCTACAAGGTGAATGGTGGTGGCAGGACTCCAAACTATGCTCTGGTGGGTGTTGCCATCGTCTTGGTGCTTCGGTAGCTGCAGATGAGCCTGAGGAATCATCGTCAGTGTCTATCAGCTCTTTACGCCCTGCGTCGCTTGACACCTCACTTAACCCAATTTTGCCGTCACGTCTTGCTCAAATTTGAGTTTTGGACCTGCAAGCTTGAATCCCCAGGAGCTGCCAGGACGGCGGGGTTCCAAAGCTTTCATATGCCGCCATTTTACTCATCTGTGCGACCACTTGATTTGACTGGATGGTGCGAAATAACTGGTGCGGTAACGTGCATACCTCCGTACCTGCCAGTAACGGGATAGTGTTTTCTGGCGATTGACCAGCAAGTTTCAGCCCCCAGAGCCCAATTTCGCAGAAGTTCTTCGTGAACCGTAATCGTTCTCCACGAAGCAGCTGCGCGTGCAAGGTATGCCTATTTGTGGTCATTGGTTGTCCACCTTTGCAATGCTTAACTTGTAACTGGACTTTGACCTCGGTTCTAAATGAGCGTCGAGAAAATGAAGGTTTTGTAAAGAGCGCCTTTCAGCGCCGACTCGCACCACTGTTGCATCTCCAGGATTTGGACTAGGGCAGCTACGTAATTGCGTTACTTGCAGGATGCAAAGAACGTGGATTGTACGGTGCATTGATGGAGAAAAAATGACTGCATTGTGCTGGTCTATGCTCACAAGATACACCGATGAAACAATGACAGGGCAAATGCCTCGAGGCTAGTGGCATCCAGCTGCTACGAACACCATGGACGAGACCCTCAATCTACTGCTAGCCGACCCTTTCTAGCTCACAGTTGAGGTTCTCTTCGTGAATCCTGATAAGTTACTCGACTGTGTAAGACTATATGATCCTAGGAAGCTCGATTGTAACATCTATTCTAGGCGCAGGGAACGTGGGTAATACTTCAGCTTGAAATTGGTTCCCCATATGCTATTACGACTTGGTCTCATATACAGTGGTCTCGTCTTTTCGTCCTCAAGAACTATTTCTCATGCGGTGGCTTCGTTCTGCTCAGACCCAAGCACGCCGCCATCTTGTAGAAAACGTCAATAGAATTGTACACGCCACCAAAATCTGCCTGGCAAGGGCCTCTGGCATAGACTGGCACGTCGGTCAGCGAGTGCACACCCTGGTCAGCATCGACAGGAAGTGTGCCATTGACGATATAACCAGTGACTGCATCGATGTAGTTGACATAGAAGTCCTCCTCGTCAAAGCCAGTGATGTTAATAGCTGGGACTCGAGGACCACGCTTATGGACAGTGTAGTTCTCGCGATGATCTGGGAATGCAGCAACACCAGAGAAGAGAGTGTACCGAGGGTCCATATTGGCTGGGAAGTTGACGCCTTCGGAGTACACCAGATTCTGGTCAGAACCAACCGGCATTGACGTATTTGGACGGACATATTGGGATAGGCCGGATCGCTCATAGATACCAACAGCACCTCTCTTTTCTCTGTCAGTTTCCTGAGCAGCTAGGTATTGAGTATCGACTGATCCCATCACATCGAAGCCATGGCCGTGATCAGCAGTGATGACGATCTGGGTGTTCTCGAGCTCACCAATCGACTCGAGATACTGTATCGTAGCTTTGATGGTATCATCGAGCTCAAGCAGCTCGGTGAGTGCGCGGTCGTAGTCAAGTACGTGCATCTGCTTGTCGATATTGGCGGCCTCAGACATGAGGAAGAAGCCATCTTCGGGATGTCGAGTGTGCAGGATTTCAAGTGCCTTGAGTGTCATTTCTTTCAAGCCAGGCTGGTCAGTTGCAGTACCGTTACTTCCATCTGGGGCAGTTCTTGACCTGTTCAGATTGTTTGGGTAGACATTCCTGTCAAGCCACTTTGCTAGATTGCTAACAGAGAATATGCCGAGAGTCTTTGCGTCGTTGGCAGTTGCCTCGAGTGCTGTGTTGTTCAACACTACGTTGTAGCCGGCATTGGCGAACTCAGCATAGTAGTCCTTGCCTTGGAAGGATCGTGAATTGGGGTAGAATTGCTCAGCGCCTCCTCCAAACAGAACATCCGGGCCGGTCCAATTTACCCATGTATAGTTTGTAATGCCATTCAAGAAGGAGTCGACGACCTCGCCGTAATCACCTCGGTCTCGAGTGTGAGCGGTCAAGGCAGCAGGAGTGGCGTCCGCAATAAAAGCTGTGGACACTATACCGATGCCTCCGCCAATGATCTCGTGGAAAAGCTCGGCAATGGTCTCAACCTTTGGATCGTCTGCTGAACTGCGCGAGCTGTCCGCATATACTGATAGGGCGTTAACAGTGCTTTTGTGGCCGGTGTACAATGCGGTCGCAGAATTGGCTGAGTCGGTGATGAAGGTGTCAATAGAATGTGTCATTTGGGATCCGAGTACGGGAAATTGATCCATAGCCATTAAGCTTTGATATTTGCCGTTAATGCTCTGGTGACCGATCAAACGAGCGGCCGTAATCATATTTGTTGTCATGCCGTCGCCAATAAACATGACTGTATTCTTGGCCCGCCTCTTAGTTGGGATGTCCCTGACGGTCCAATTCGCTTGAGTGATCGAGCCATCTTGATAAGTCAAAGTAGCAATGTATTGGCCTGGCTCGTAAAGCGCAACTTTTCGGTAGGCTTTAGAGGCGACTTTGACCAGCGAAGGTGTTTCCGCCGCGTAGGCGAAAAGATCTTCATACCAGGTGAAGTTCCACGTTTCAAGTTCTGGTTCTTCCACGTTAAAGTACTCGTTTATTGCCAAGGCTTCCTCCCCCTCTCTTCCAATAGTGAAGGTGAAGTCGCCATCGGGCTCGCTGTATGAAACTCTCTCACTACCGTTCTGAGGCGCGTGGACTTCTAATCGTATGTCGAACCACTGACCAGGCAAGAAGTCGGCCTGATCAGGAGGAAAGATACAACCCAGTGTAGGGCATGTCCCAAGTCTCTGGAACGTTTGCGCTGCAACTTGAGAAGCAAGAAGAGCGCAAGCGACACACTTTGCAGAAGTGTTGGAGAATCTCATCTCGCAGACAACTTGAAGCCAAAGGAAATGTGCTGCACTTACCTCTGGATCCGACAAAGATTGGGATTGGAGGCAGTAAAATGTCGTACGTTTTGTACTGTTGTGACAGAGTAGCTTTCAAGCTTGGCTACTGCCAGTGACCTTCACCAAGCTCGCGACCCTTCAAAATTTCATTGCAAGCGTCCAAGCGATTCCACGGTAGCTGTCACCAAAGCTTGTGAAGATGCAGCTTGGAGTGGGTATAATGGAGCTCGACAAGCTTGGCTTGTACAGGCACGTTGCTTGCTTCGTTCTTCAACATCCTGACCAATCGTTGAGCCCACGTTTTCATCGACGCAGGCCTTGAAAGCCGCCACTGATGTTAGCCAAGCCTCGACGATCTGCATAGAACCCCACAAGACAGCACATTTTCTTGTATACCACCCTGATTCCCTTGACAGGATTCGGAGTGAGTTAGCTATATTCAAGATCATGCTTCCTCAAATCTCTCGTCGATCTCCCCCACGTGCAAAAGATACTCCACGACGTACTCCCGTGCGATCGAACAAGCACTTCATTGGACGATTTTTCCCTGCGCTTGCGACTTAGAGATTGCAAGGCAGTACCACCTCGACCCATTCGAAGGAATGGACGATTTTTCTGTCCATCATGATCGCGACAGACAGAACAGGAGACGAAAATACCTCCAATTGTCTCGGCTGGCGTGTTCGGGATAGCAAGCTCTGCATAACCGATCTACAGATGGTGCAAAAAGCGACTACCTCGTTGGAGATATGTAGGTACCACCCGTGCATACTCACATGTAAAACCGGAGCAGATCACCAGCGCTCGGGATTGCTCGCAGGGAAGTAGAATTTGAATACTCTGTGAGGTGGTGCTATCTTTGCTATCAAAGATTCATCAGAAAAATTACCAACGGGGCATTAATAATACACGAAGACAAAACTCCTAGTGAAGATTTGATGCTCTTAGTTCGTGGCATAGATTGTTCCTGGCATTGGCGCAACATTTAAAGACTTTGAGTTTCGAGTTGAATGAGCCATCAGCATATGTATAATCTCGACGATATCGAATGGTCCTACGAAGCGCTGTTACCTCTCCACGATGGGCTGTAAGTTGTTATGGCAGGATGTACTTTACGACTAGCACTCTAGCGTTCTTCTTGGATTAGCCTGACACATGGCTTCAAAGCAAGCTAGGGCTGTTGCAGTGTGACAGTACGGGTGTGCACCATTATTAAAGGATGCGTTTTCGATCCCTCGGCAGCGTCTTTGACGAGTTGCCACTTTGAGAAAGAAAGGTTTTTGCTTCTGGTTCGACAGAAGGCTTCCAACAATGGATTGGTGACTTAATACATGTTGAAACCGTAACGTTCGGCTCCTGGTGCTCTCCTCTCAGCCAAGAGTTTGTGTAAAGGGCACCAGTATAAATGGTTTGCTCTCGATACACTAGTACTCTCGGGGTCCCTTGATCATAGTATTTTCACAATTGTCTCAAACCGACGAAGACGGTCAAGCTCTGATACTTTTGAAGCTAATCAACCATGCGTCGAGCAATGCTGCGCAACCGGAAACACCATCGTATAGAGCGTCTTTATTCATGTCTAGCTTAAATAACGAGAGTCCGAAGAGACTCTGACAAAAAGTAGACAACCGATATCAAAGTTGCACTTAGCATTGGGATATGTTAGAGTCGTCTCGGCTACGGCCTCGTGAAACTCGATGAACAAAAATGCCACTGTGGCTTTACGGAGCACAGTACACTCGGAGGTCAGCCTCAGACATGCGAGTGGATGCATTTGCATCGACTTTAACCGACATCACTACGCAAATTGATGACCTCACTTACCTACGTGAGATGAAATTAGCAAGTAGTCATGGGAGCCTCAGAATCTAAGTTGGTGTTCAAACAAGGCATCTTCCGTCTCTCAGAGGAGAGTGCCATAGCAGGGGCCGACCCATACTGGAGGGGCTTTTGGGAATTGCCTGAATCTGTCGAAGATGTGTTCAGTTTGTTCTCGCCGAACGACATTCGGAGGACCAGGGATACTTCCATCGAGAATTTAGAGACACTAATCCTCGCTATTACTTCCAGGCTGAACACCTTGAAGAACCATCCGTCCTTTCCAGATCCAGAGCTTGCGCCGGAACGTGATGCGCTTAACTGTATCCGCGTCCTCACACGAGTCCTCCCGTTCATTTACGAAGTCGACCATTTAACAGAATGGGAAGAGAAGTTCTTTTGGGGACTTCGGCGGCGCAAGAGTTGTCGAGCCCAGCTTGCAGGCGAAGTACTATTTGACGAAAGCCAGACAGAGGACACGAGTCCGAAGCAAGAGGATGAGGAACAGTACGAGGACGCGAAGCCACTGGCAGAAGAATTGCTCGATACCTTGGTTGACCTGCTATTCTACGTGGGTTTCACGATCCCACGACTGCCAAATGCGAAGAGTAGAGTCACGTATGCAATATGGCAGAGCGGCGTTGGCTGCAAGCAGTCCATAAGCACGAACAAGGACCTCGAGAGCAATCGCTGCGAGGTTCTGCGCTTGATCCTGACCATGATGAGCAACTCCATGTATGTGTCATCTGCCCTCCTCCCGGTCCAGGGAGTGCGTGCCATCACTTATCTAGCCACATGCTCCGACAAGCAGATTGTACTATCGGTTTTATGCTCTCTTCTCAATACAGCAATCAAGTACAATGGGACGAGCTGGCGCATTCCCTACGACCACATGGTTTGGAAGGACTCACGACAAACGTTGGTCGTATATAGCTTGCAAATGCTCCTTGTCTTGCTCCTCTATCCCATTCCAGAAGACGGCCGTGGTCCTGCACCGAAGAACTATTACAGACATTTTTTGGGTCGACTGCATCGTCCGGAAGACTTTCAATTTTTAGCTGATGGCATGACCAGGGTTTTGAGTCAGCCCATGCATGCTACAAGCTATTTACCTGGATCTCAGAAGCAGTCCAAATGGGCGCCTGAGGTGATCATGCTTTTCTGGGAGGGTTTGCAATGCAACAAACGTTTTCGAGCCTTTATAATCGAGTCAAACCGTATGCACGACTTCGTTATTCTTATGCTTTTTTACGCCATCGAGCACAAGACCGATCTATCATGGCAGGGAGTTGTGCGGATGTGCGTTTTTGTGCTCCAAACCATGAGCGTGGAACCAGCATTTGGAAAAAATCTCAACAAGAAGTTTGAGGCACAGGAAACCCTGCCAGCATCTATCCGACTGTCAAACTTTCATGGTACATATGCAGACTTCCTAGTCGCTTCCATCCACACCTTGATCACGACAAGCAAAGGACGACTTGATGCGATCTACCCAGCGCTGCTTGCTATTATCAGTAACATGGCTCCGTACGCTCAAAATTTATCCTTGACTTCGAGCACAAAGCTCCTCCAGCTATTCGCGACAATGTCTTCACCCAGCTTCTTACTTGCAAACGAGGGCAATCATGCTCTGCTCTCATCGCTTCTGGGGGCGATCAACACTGTAATCGAGCACCAATACACCAAGAACCCGAACTTGGTCTACGTCGTAATCAGATCGCGGAAACGCATCGAAGCTCTGCGTGCCTTTACGCTGGAAGGTGGGCAACAAGAGCTTGAGCGTGTGACGAGGAGGCGAAAAGAAGGCCTTGACAACCCAAGCACAGACTCATTTGCTCGCCCTTCGCGAACAGATACCGGCGATCCAATCAGCCCGCCAAGTCGAGGGAGTACGGATCACAGCATCGACGCCGTGGTCGAGGACAGTACCTTCACCATAGGCGATGATGAAGAATCTGACGACAATGAGGATAGGCCTACGCCATCCCGGTCCTCCCCGTCGTTGCGCAATTCCAGAGCACCATCAATCGCGTCATCCTCGGCAGAAGATACACTGCCACTACAGCTGCGAGGTATGTCCGAGAAAGCGCGCGGTAAAATGCCAGCAGGTGCACAGTCGTTCTCTAGGCAAAACAGCACCACTAGTCTCTCTCGCGGCAGTGCTTACGGACAATCAAGTGGGTTCGTTCCAACACCAGAGTGGATCGAATCATGGCTTCCAGAGCTGCCTCTGCATACTCTCTTGACACTCATCAAGGTTTTGGTGCCGCGTCTGCCCTTGAGCTCAAACGGACACACTACTTCTGATGACGGGAGTGCGCAACAGCAGACCAGTGCTCGTCTACGCGAGTTCATAGCTTCTCTACCAGAATCAGCTGAACATCCACAAATCTCCGCCATTTTGTCCTCGCCTACAACTATCAAAGTGCATTTGTTTGAATGGTCGACCTTATCCCTTGGCTGGTATACCTCTGTATTGTGGTCGTTTATCTTTACTGCGGAAATGCACATCGCGCCAGCGCCTTCAACGACGGCCTCGACAATCTCGAGTACTGTGACCGGAAGTGCTAGCAACGGCATTGGTCCCATAGGTGTCTGGAATGGCACGCATGTGAAGCTTTTTCAAGTGAGCACTGAAGGGAAGCGAGAAGGTCCGAGTTTGTCAGCCCCAAGAGGCGCTGTTGATGCAGTTGGGACCAGGCTTGTGGACGGCGTGAAAGGGCTGAATCTAGGTGGCTTTATGGGTAGAGTCACTGGGGCGGGCGGGGCTGCAGCATCGCCAGTCCTAGGAAATAACGAAGCGCAGGGAAGAGGCAGCATGAGGGAGGTTTGAGACATTTACATATTTGCGGAAGTTCGAGATTCAGCTATGGAGCGTTTCGATCAACTTGTTAGCGTTTAGCGATCGTTCAAGGCGTGCTATAGTTCATTTAGTCATTGCTTGACAATTGTCAGTGACATTTGCTGAACATCGGCTTCGTGTAATCTCGCCGTTCTGCACAGAAAACTCGTAGACATAATAACTGTAACTCTTGAGACTCTTTTCGTCTTTGGCATGCCGTAACACAAGAGCAGTCCTAGAGGGGTTTCACTGCCGGTTGCTCCCTCGGCGATAGAAATGCTGATGCCGAGATCGCATCTCCAAAAATGATTGACGTCGACTTCCTTGCCGCGATAAAAAGCACAAGCTCTTATGTCAATTCTGTCATTCTTCACTTCGATTCCCAGCAGCTGTACAGGTCAAATATGGCAGCCCCAATGGCTCGCTCGATGTTCCGAGCTCTGCGTACAACACAACGATGTGCACGACCTGCTGTACGACCAATATTGCAAACATCAATACTATCAGCGCAAAGGGTCAGAAAGTTTACCAGCACCACTAAACACGGCGAAGACACCTCCGAACCTGGTCATAATGTCGAATACACAACAGATCTATATCCAGAAATCAAACGCGACTCGCGCTTTACCGAGCTAAAGCAAGAGCACGTCGATTTCTTCAAGAAGACCCTCCAGGATGAAGCCGCCGTAATTGATGGTCTAAGCAAAGATGCCACCGATGACCTCGAGCCCTTCAATCGCGACTGGATGAAAAAATATCGCGGCCGCACTAAAGTGGTGCTGAAGCCCAAGACCGTCGAGGAAGTGAGCAAGGTCCTCAAATACTGCAACGACAACATGCTTGCTGTGGTTCCGCAGGGCGGGAACTCGGGTCTGGTTGGCGGTAGCGTACCAGTGTTCGACGAGGTGGTCATTAGCTTGAGTCGAATGAACAAAATACGAAGTTTTGACGATGTTAGTGGGATACTGGTAGTGGATGCCGGAGTGATCCTGGAGGTTGCGGACAACTTCTTGAAAGAGCATGCACACATTTTCCCGCTTGATCTTGGTGCAAAGGGTTCCTGTCAAATCGGAGGGAATGTGGCGACCAACGCTGGTGGTCTACGGTTCCTGCGATATGGCTCGTTACACGGTAATGTGCTCGGAATTGAGGCGGTCCTTCCAGATGGCACAATCTTTGATGATCTAAGCAAGCTCAGGAAGAACAATACTGGCTACGACTTGAAGCAGCTGTTCATTGGCGGTGAGGGCACGATCGGTATTATCACGGGTGTTTCGATTCATTGCCCGCAGCGCTCGAAAGCTGTGAACGTGGCTTATTTCGGACTCGAGTCGTACGAGAAGGTGCAACAAGCGTTCAAAGAAGCGAAGATTCAGCTCGGAGAGATCTTGTCTGCCTTTGAGTTGATGGACGGAGAGTCTCAGAGCTTTGTGCACAAGCACACGGGCAACAAACGGCCGTTGGATGGCGAGCATCCATTCTACTGCTTGATCGAGACCAGCGGCTCGAATGGGGAGCACGACAATGAGAAGCTGGAGAGATTTCTAGAGCATGTCATGGGCGAAGAGATCGTAGCCGATGGCGTTGTGGCGCAAGATGAAACTCAGATCCAAGAGCTTTGGGGCTGGCGGGAGCGCATAACGGAGTCTATCGGACGCGCATACAAATACGATCTGTCAATACCTGTGCAAGACCTGTACCAGCTCGTCGAGGACACACGCAAGCGGCTCGATTCTAAAGGTCTCATCGGCCATGACAAGGCGGCCAAAGGGGTTGTCGGCTTCGGTCATGTTGCGGACGCCAATTTGCACCTCAACCTCATAGTCGATTCCTATAACAAAGAGGTTGAGGCGGCGATTGAGCCCTGGGTTTATGAGTGGATTGCCGCCAAGCATGGCAGCATCAGCGCTGAGCATGGCCTGGGCGTCGCGAAGAAGGCTTACATCGGCTATAGCAAAAACGAGACTATTATCAAGCTGATGAAACAACTCAAACAACTGTATGACCCGAATGGCATTATGATGCCATACAAGTACGTTTGACGAAAGCCACAAGGGACCAAGCCACAAAGCTTCTTATAGGCGATACGAGCATCCGCCGATAAGCTTGACCAACTTTTTAAGGGCTAAAAGTTCACGGAAGACGTCTTCCCCGCATAGTTTGAAGCGAGGCAAATATGCTTCTCCAACTGTTTGAAAGCCAGCATCGAACAAGGCTAAAGACTCGACGATGGTCGGATATATGGACCGCAGTACTCCCCTTGGTTTATTCTTCCACTGCAACACCTTGTTGAAGTTAGACTTTAGGCGTTATCGATCACTGAAGTCAAAAGCATGCCCTCAGTATCAGAGCTCAAGGATATCTGTATACCGCTAGTGGATGAACCTGCCTATACTCCACGCAAACTTCGAGTTGTGACAATTGGTGCAGGCTATTCAGGGTTGCTTTTCGCTCATAAGTTCCAGCATGAACAGCCGGACTTACAGGATTTCATCGACCATACCATTTTCGAGGCGAACGATGGCGTAGGAGGCACCTGGAAGGTAAATACCTATCCAGGAGTCCAAAACGATGTACCGGCTCATCTCTACGCTTTCCCTTTTGACCCAAATCCGAATTGGAGCAAGTTTTACGCCGATGGGCACGAGATTCTGGAGTACGTCGAGAGGATATGCGACAAGTGGAATCTGCGAAGGGACATCAAGTTCAATCACAAAGTAGTTGGCCTTGAATGGGTCGAAGAGAGCGCCAAATGGAAAATCACAATCTCCGAGAAAGGCCGAGAACGGGAAGAATTCGCTGACTTCATTGTGTCTGCGCAGGGATTTTTGAGCAGGTGGAAGTGGCCCAACATCGCTGGCATTCACGATTTTAAAGGGCACAAGGTCCATTCTGCTAAGTGGGATCATTCATATGATTACTCACATAAGCGTATTGCTGTGATTGGGAATGGCTCATCAGCCATTCAGATTCTGCCACAAATGGCTAAGCTGGAGGGCGTCCAGGTCGTCAGCTTCCAAAGAAATCCAACATGGATTACGCAGTCGCTTGGACAGGCACTAGGCGTTAGTTCAGGAGAGCCTGAGCCGCCAGACGAGACTGATGATGTAGGAGTCGACATGGAAGAGGTGGATTCACAGGATGAACAGGTTGGCTCCAATTTCAATCCAGCCTATACTCCACAAGACAAGCGCCGCTTTGCCAACCCGGAGAAACACAGACAATACCGAAAGATGCTTCAGCATGGCATGAATCGCGGCTTCAAGCTGTTCCGTAAAGACAGCGTGCAGAATCAGAAGTCTACCGAGGCCACAATCGAACGCATGCGCCAAGCCCTAAACTACGATGAGGAACTCTGCAAGCGGTTGATACCAGACTGGACACTTGGCTGCCGACGCCTAACACCAGGCGAAGGATACCTGGAATCTTTCCTGCTCCCACACGTTCAGCTCACCCAATCACATATCAAATCCATCGATGCAACAGGCATCAACACAGAGGACGGCGAGCATTACGATCTCGATGTCATCGTCTGCGCCACTGGCTTTGATGTCTCCAATATCCCGCACTACCCAGTCACCGGCCGAGGCGGTATGACGCTCGCCGAGAAATGGAAAGACGAGCCAGAGTCTTACCTTTCCCTAGCATGTCCCGATTTCCCGAATTACTTCATGTTCACCGGCCCGAACGCCACAGTCGGCCACGGCACGCTCATTACCAGCATGGACTGGTCAGCTCAATACATGATCAAATGGCTCCGCAAAGTCGCTGGGGAACAGATTAGATCTATTGCGCCGAAGCAGTCTGCTACCGACGAATTCGTGCGGTATGGAGATGAGATTCACAAGACATTGACGTGGACAGGTTCCTGCTCCTCATGGTATAAAAATAATAGACGGGATGGCAGAGTGACAGCAACGTGGCCAGGTAGCGCGTTGCTGTACAAGGAGATGATAAAAGAGTTGAGGCCGGAGGATTGGGAGATTGAGTATCAGCAGAGGAATAGATTCGCATTCATGGGGAACGGATTCATGGGTTTTGAGTTCGATGATGCGGCTGATTTGGCTTGGTATATTGAGAGATAACGTCGTCTGTGGTAGCGGCGGCAGCTTGTAGAAAAGGTTACCATGAAGCCAGTACATGAAATAGCGAAGTCCGAAATATTGTGCTGGGCTTTTCAAATATTAACGTTATGACCGAAGGGGTCCCCCGTTTCAATTCTGCGCTGTGAAGCTAGTCGATCAAATGGTCGACTTCAATGCCGTTATATAGATACGCAGGATCGCGATTAGCATACTGCGCTGTTCAAGTGAGATCTTCCAGGAATGTGCCTCTTGTTCTGATGGATATTCCGGGATCAGTTCTGCGATGATACGGACACGTCGAGAAGACTCGAGTCTACATCGAAAAGTCGAGCTCTACGTTAAGGTCGATCACATGTGCCGAGCACAGCGCGCCGGCATTTTATCGCAGCCTCAGGCAGGAATATATTATTTAACACCGGCGGCGTCATATCTGCGATTTTGTTCCGCGATTGCTTGAGCCTTTTCCGAGCTCGCATCCTATCATCTGTCTTTCTTCCTGCGCCAGTTCGAATGTAAGGTCGTATAAGTTGTTTACCGCGCCGTTCAAGTCACGGAATGAGCAAACGAGCTCAATAAGTTGACTGCTCAACTTTCCCCGATCCACCCTCGATCATACTGCTCACGCCTTCGAGACCTCGCCATGTCGACCCAGTACGCAACCGAACCACCCCCGACCGCCACTGTCCTCCTGCATACCACCGCTGGGCCCCTGACGCTCTCCCTGTTCGCGTCTCAAACCCCGCTCACATCGCGCAACTTCCTGCAACACTGCCTCGACGGCACTTACAACGGCACCATCTTCCACCGTGTTGCGCCTGGGTTCGTGATACAAACAGGCGATCCTACTGGTACAGGTGAGGGTGGGGTCAATGTCTATGAAGATGGGGATAAGAGTCTGGAGAGGTACGGGGAGACGTGGGGTAGGCTGTTAAGACTGCCCGAGGAACGATGGGGAGAGAGGATTGTGCTGGGAAACGAGGTCCACTCGAGGTTGAAATTCAATAGACGGGGATTGGTGGGGATGGCGAGGATGAGTGGTGAGAAGGGGGACGTGCAAGGACAGTATGGGAGTCAGTGGTTCATTACGCTAGGGGATTGTCGGGCTGAGCTGGATGGGAAGTGTACGATGTTTGGAAGAGTAGAGGGCGAGGGGATCTACAATGTGATGAAGATTGCGAATGGGGAGCTGCTGGAGGGCACAGAGAGGCCGATATACCCGGAGAAGATTACGGGTGTGGAGGTGCTGGAGATGCCCGAGGGTGAAGCGTGGAGAGGCATGCGGAGGCGCCATAGAGAGGCAGTCCGGACCATGGAAGGTGACACTAAAGGCAAAAAGAAGGAGAAGCCGAGTAAGAAGAAGGGTGGGAAGGCGCTTTTGAGTTTTGGTGGTGATGGCGGGGAGGACGATGAAAGTGTAGGTGTTGTAGCGAGGCCAAAGAAAGCAAAATTTAACACTGCGTTGATTGACGGACCTGCGGAGAAGGAACAGACTCTTGTCAATGGAAGTAGCAAGGCGTCAGAAGAGCAGACGAGCAAGAAGAGGAAGAGTCCTGAGCCTGCATCTGCGAAACGGTCGCCAGAACAAGAGCCGAAGAGACGGAAACCCTCATTTCATGAACCTACGACACAGCTGCCAATACGCGACCCGGAATCGCCGTCTCGGTCACCCACACCGGATCTGCCAAACAGAAGACGACCCTCGAACCACAAAACTGCTTCTGCGTTAGAAGCGGAAATCGCAGCTCTGAAAGCAACTATGAAGAGGGACACCGCACCAGCGCCGGAACGTAAGAAAAAGCTCTCAGCTTTAGAAGCTATGATACCGGCTACAAGTACCCGAGGACGGAAACGGCCGCGACCAGGTGAGCACGCAGCGGAAGATAACAGCTCGCTGAAGATGCTGAACGCATTCAAAGCTCGGCTGGAAGGCTCACACTCGAAGACTACGTCCACGAAATCAACTGCAAATGGAACAACACCTGATATGAACCAGAAACCACGACCTGATGCGCCAGACGAGGAAGCAAGGCTCTGTGACCTGCATTTCATCGCGAACTGTCAGTCATGTTCAGATTGGGCTGATGATACGAGGGACCAAGATGCAGATGACGACAAGGACAACTCGTTTCTGAACCATTCTTTGACGTTCGAGAAGGACAGGCTGGGCAAGGACTTGACCTGGAAGCAGAAGAATGAGGAAGAGCTTGTGATCATTGACCCGAGAGAGCGGGAGAAGGAGCTTGGGCTGAAGAGTAAGCAGCGTAAGGGTGGCGGTGATAGGCACAGAGAGTGGGACCAGCGGAAAGAGGACAGACGTGAAAGAGCTAGGTGAGAAATAGTTTATTCTGCCTCTCGTTGAATATCTAAATCGAGCCATCCCAGCATTGGACAATATACTTTCGAGCTTTGATCTTCGATTGATCTTGCTTGCATTGAATTTAAAGGCTCTCTATGCTCTTCAGGGATTGGCCTAATTGTGGTGATATGGAGAGCATGGATATCAAAGCTCATCTTGAGTATCGGCCACCAAGATGTTGACTTGGACGTCGAGGAGTGATTACTATCGCCTATTATATGTCCCACCGTTGTCGACAAGGTTTAATGTAGCTGGGCTGCGCTTGAAACAGTCATTCTATCACCCAAAAGTCTTCCCATGGCATTCTTATTGGCTCAGGTATTCCTCAAGAGGTGACTGTTAAGGTGGAGCACTGGGTCTGTCGGCTTAATCGAGGGTCGAAGAAGGCACATCTAGAATAAGATCACCCCTATGAGCGAGGCGGACGAGAGATGATTTCAACACATGATTACCCTTACATTGTAAGAGGATACATACAATACAACTTTGTCATCGATGCCTTGCTAGAACGAGATCACCACACCGTCGGACCAGCACCACCCCCAAAATCATCCCAATGCAATGGATACACTGAAGTTCGACGCTAATGTGGCCGACAGCCCACCTTACTGCAAGAACCATACCAGTGGACTCTGACCAGTTCCCAGGAAAGTGGATAGAGAAGAATACAACCGCATTCCTGCTGAGAGACGCTCACGACAATTTCTGTGTCGGGGACTTTAGAGATAAAAGATGTAAGTTTATTCGAGGTTATCGCAAGCTGGAGGTGACTTGGAGCATAGTGACCGGGAAGTTTGAACAACAGCTTATGCATGTCTCGGCAGAGTCATCCATCTCAGGCCCAGCAATAAGGAGATGCAAGTTGATGCGTGATATCGTGCCGGGTCATATGTCGCAATGCTACTTTGAGTACGTAGATACGAACTTTCCTTTTCGCTTGACCTTCCATATACAATCAACACCAAGCTTACCGGTCTCTCAGTATATCTGATTTCTGTCTGTAACCTAGGTGCAAGCGATTAGACGTCCGTTCTACATTGGCGCCGGACTTTCCAAGGACTTGAAGCCCGTGACAAAAGTGGTGGTTACTATAGTGAATGGTGAGGCTGACCGCGCGGCGTAGTTCGTGGTCCGACATTACGATGTGGCGCAATTGGTCATGCTGGCAAGCGCCCTGCATCTGCGTGTGCAGGTATACGTGCAAAGAGACAAACTCCTCAATTGCACTGCTACTGCTGTGATGGATTCCCGCCTACCTTCGGCGTCGCTGTCTGACACCGATGGCTGCGAACCGGCATGGTCAACAGGGACAGGTAGTTGCCTTGCCCCTAATAGCTGGCCCTCCTCTGGCACATACGATGGCGTCTCATCATTCGAACGCTCATAGTGCCATCTCTTCCGCAAACTCTGGACATTCCATAATGAATACGTGTCCGCCGCAGGCACCTGTTACTCCACAGACAACGTTATCAGGTGGCCATACCTTCCCGAACGCGGTCACCGTGCCAACTAGCACGCGAACGCACCAATTTCGACTTGAAAAACTGGCAAAGGTGCTTTCCGCGATCTCCACGTTGCTGCTCGCCACTCTGGGAATAGTATGGACGTACCAAGGCGTAAATGTAGGCCAAAGAGGAATCAAAGAAGCAGAGTGGGCAAATAGATTGGCCGAATGGTCCTCTCTCAAAGACTACAACGAGTACTGCCGCGCACAGAACAAGACTGCCCTGGCAACGAATGAGGATTGCCTAGCAGCTTTGAGCGAAGTACTGCCACCCCCTCCACAGAGCGAAGCAGTCGATAATGCGTTGGATCGACTGACACCTCGCTTTATACCGGACGAGGCATTCGACATTCGTGGGTCGACGATTCAGGTTATCAGCTTATCGGAGCTGGCTTCGGCGCGTTCGCACGTTCGTCATCTGCAGATTGTGCTTTTCAGCATTGGAGCATCCATCATCTTTTGTGCTTGCATCGCATATAGAGAACTAATCCAGTACACTCGCACCAAGTATGGCAAGGCTGTCAGTACTGAGCATCCTTGCTTTCACAACCTCGAATATTTGCAACTGCCAGACTGCGCTTCAATACGCTATGCTGCGGCCCCAGGGATGCCAGATTCGCCTCGTTTTCCAACTCCGGGGGATGAAGCGAACAATCAAATTGAAGGTCCATTCACAATCACCAATACCGAGGATTTGGGAGAAAATTCACCCGACCCCAAGACACTCCAGACAATGGAAGCCAGTGCAGCCTCTGGTGGAGTCGACACAGTACATGAATTAGACCCGTCCACAGCAACCGACATCACAAAGCCCAATGGCTTCTCCAACGCGGGCGATAATGCAGAAGTCATTTCGACCTCCATTCTGTTGGAACCGGGTGAGCAATCAAGTCAAATCAAGCGCCGGTGGAAACCGATGGCGGACCAACCGGAACACCCACTCCGGTTTCCAACGACGCGCAACTCGTACCAGGTAAAACCTATCACGTTCTTCGAGATCGGACGCATTTTTTGTCTACTTTGGTCCGAACTTAGAGGATGCAGCGGCCGAGAGGAGTCCATGTCTGACGCAGTCCACCAGACTATGAAAACCGTGATAGTCGTGGAACGGGATACTAGTCGTTGTCTCTCTGTCCCAATATATACCCACGGAGGAAAGGGTGTGTCGCAAAAAGGATTGAAACCTTCAGAAATTAAGCATCACGCTGTCATATTTGCAAAGGACGATGCCCCACAGATTCTTGATGCAGAGATGAAGTGGAAATCTTTGATGACAGATCCTTTCCCAGTGAAGTTCGCCGAGAGTATGACACTTTCCCCTGTAAGTCGGGTACGATTCGACCAGACATATTATGTAGGCTATCATCGGGAGGTACGGAACGTGGGTAAAGTTGCGTCGGACCACCTAGATAGGTTGGTTCAGTGCTGGGAAGAAGCCCGCCGTTGAGCGATAGATTTATGAGGCCCAGCATCGGCCAGTACGGGCGTTGCAAGTCAAGGAAAAGAACATATATAATCGTCACTGTACAAGATGCATCTGATGCGTGACTCCCGGGCCATCTCACAAGGACCATTAAACACCTTAAGAGCTGGTGCCATATATTATGCAGCTTTGTCACGAGTCTCTTGTTACCACTGAATTAAGGGCCCCGAGCAGTAAACTGTCCCATGTAACAATCTTGTACGCATCCAAAACAAGCAAAGCGACCAAAGCTCAGCATGTCATGGCATTCCAGCCAGCATTCTGTCCCAAAGGCGCTATTGACGAAGACTTGACGCCTAATCAACGTCTCTTTCTCTTCTTCCCACCATCGTCGTCCTCCAGTCCCCCATTCCGATCCGCCTTCGCTGCCTTCTTCTCCATATCGTCCCAATCCTCTCCTTCATCACTCAATTCGCTTTCCGCATCGCCCTCATCGTCACTGGCACTCGCGTCGTCGTCAAACTCACTATCTTCCTCACTCTCGCTCTCGCTTTCCGCCAACTCCTCGTCGCTCATCTCAAATGCCGACTCCTCCTCACTCTCCTCCTGCCCACCTTCATCATCACTGTCGGTATTGAGGAAAGACCACCCGCCATCCTTGAAGAACTGATGCGGATCTGCGATTACGGTCTTCATGATCATACCCCAGTTTAGGTTGAGTGGGCCTTCAGTGAAGGCGATGTCAACGCTGTCAAGCCATTCTTTGACCTTGTCGAGTTGATCGACGGGGATGGTGTTGATGTGTGTCGGAGCGCGGTTGAAATCTTTGTACACAAAGACAAGGTCGAAGTTCTTGAGACCAAATTGGATTCGCTCCAAGTGCGCAACTTCAATTTCTTCTAAGGTGACAACTGTGAAGGGTGGCTCGGTGAGTTGCACTAGAGCGTCTGTGGCAGGCGCCATGAGCACGTTGCTTCGGTGTGGGACACCGTTGAAGCTCAGTTCGCGGAAGGGGATATCGACCGTAATGTTCCAGTCTCGGCCTGCGTCGGAGATCTTCTCTGCGAATGCCTTGAACTGCTTGTCCAGTTCTGCCCTTCTTCTCCGTTCTTCCTGCTCCTGCTCGAATTCTTCCTCATCACCATAGCGGTGCTTACGTCTTCTGTTGCCTGTTTCGTCAAATGCCATGTCTGTGGCCTCGCGATAGAATTGGATATCTTTGGCTTTGCGCTTGCCTACAAGGATGGGGTTCTTGAGGTGTACATGAATCAGAACAATCAGCTCGCCAACGCAAGGTTGGAAGAAGAGATGCTTGATGTTGCTAAAGACAACATCGACGTTGTCATTGCGCATCGGTGACACGTAGCGAAGACCGTTCTGATGGATTTCGACTTCACCAGCGACTCTCTTGCCGTCCTGCGCAGGTCGTAGGTAAACATCTGAGAGTCTGATCGGTCGTCGATTCCTGATTTCTACAAGTTTCTCTTGTTCGACGACATCTTCCATCTCCTTTTTCTCTTGTTCTTTCTTGGTAGAGGCTTTGCGGAGCTCGTTGATTTGTGACGTAACCTCTGCTAGACGATCTTGATCTTTCGATCTGACTGTAAGTGATCTAATAAAATGTGCTGAGGGATCTTCGAAAGGTTGGTCGTCTTTACGGCCTACACCTTGACCAGGGGAGAGGAAGTTGAATCGGAGATGCGTGTACTCTCCTTCGTCGGATTTGCTGACGTTCTTGATTGTGTTAATGTGAAACGGCACTGGTCGACCCATTATAGGCAAGATCACTGTCATTGCTTTGACGTCCACCCAGACAATCATGTCCTTGATACGTGCTGGAAGCTGGCTGTCTCGTTTATAGGATTCGAACTTCTTGAACTTTTTCTCGTCGTCGCCATTCAAGGCACCCGTGGCTTCCGAAAATCGCTCCAGCCCTTCTCGCTGCTTTCTGTCGGCAAGCTCTTTTTGGTGCTCTCGCCTTCGAGCCTCCTCTTCTTCTTTGTGGGTGTCGACACGATTTGCGCCTCTGGTTCTGCTAGATTTGATATTACTGGTGACAATCGCGCTTGCCCCAGCTTTCTTCTTTTCTTGCTTCGGCTTGACCTCCTCTTCATCATCTTTGAAGTAGAATTCAACTGAATCTAGGTCTGTAGAAGCATCCTTCGTGAAGACCACTGGATCACCTCGAGTAACGCGTACAGTGTCTATCAGCAGGAGGCTGTAGTTGGTACCTTTCTTGTCTTGAGGTTTGTCATTCGTCAAGTCTGCCAAGCTGGTCATGATTGAGAATGTCATGCCGTCCTTCAGTGTTCGTGAATTTTTGCCATTTAACATCAGGTTCGGATCCTTCAGCTCGATGCCGACTGCAGCGCCGATGCTCTTGGGGAAATGTTTTTCGAGTTCGGGCTTCTTTGCCTTGATGACGCCGAAAGCAGCATTGTACACATCCTTGCATGCAGCTCCTTCTTTTGCAGCTCGAATTGCAGCTTCGTGAGCGGCAAGCAAGATCTTGTAGTTCGCGGTTTGAGATTTGCTGGGATCGATCAAGTACGTTCTTGCTATAACGGAGCCATATGTTCGATATCTGAACCCAAGCCCAGCAATGATACAACCCGAATGCAGGTTTTCATTGTTCGACTGTGCGGACAATTTCAGGTCATATTGCCCACCACTTTGCACGACTGGTCCGAAAGCCCAGTCGAGATGCTGGTTGTCAAAATCAGGTGATAGCTTTGAGAGCTTCTTGAAAAATTTCTGATCGTCAATTTTGGCGTTGATCTTGCTCGCAAGACTGGCATGGGTGACCTTCTTTTCGGCGTCGAGCACTTCAGCCATTTCGTCCACCCAGTAATCACTCATTACGGTACTTGCCGCTCGTGCACCAGTCCGGATGGCTTTCAATTCTTCTTCATCTTTAATGGCCATGGCTTGTGACAGACCAGCTGAGACATCTACCTCTTCAACATCTTTTGAGGCCTCAGCGAAAACCTTTTTCCATTCATCCGCAAATGGGCCTGTCGTCTCGATCTTCGGCAGACCACCGACTTTCTTGCCTGCTCCTTTAATGATATCGAGACACTTAGAGAATGCTTCCGATCGCGTCTCTGGCTTTTTGGCATCGATAGGTAGAATTTCAACAGGTATTTTACCATCCTTGAGGTTCTGGAGGTGTTTCGCCTTCTTCTCTGTTGTAACCACATACATCATACCGGTAGTGAAGACCAGGAGAGTAGCTGGGAACTCATAACCCAGGAGCCAGAAATGTAAAGCATTGTTCTTGACGAAACTATTCTCCGGCTCAGATTTGCCCGTGAGGATCACGATTGAATCGGCGCCTCCGAATTGCGCATCACCCGATCGCTTATCTGTTTTCCATGCAGTTTGTAGTAGGCCTAACCGCTCGAAGAAGACCTTGGCGTCGATCTGGATGGCGTCGGCCATGGTTGCAGCCTGCGCTGCTTCTGCTTAGCGAGAGGATCGAATATCTAGTTGGGCTTTCCAGAATGATTTCCAACAAGATTGTAGTTTGTGTGAGTTGGTGTCTGAAGGAATGCCAGACTGTGTTCTGCACAGTTGATAGATTAATAGAATTCGAGGGCAGAGGCGGGCAAGGAGGAGCGTTGTCGGCAGGAATATCGAAAGTCATTCGAGAGCCTCAACGCGAGACTTATTCGCGGCGACCGTCGCGTCATCCGGAATTTACCCGCTAGGCCGCCACGAGGCTCGGCAGGAAGAGCAAACGAGTCAAACAAGGTTCGACTCAGGTGAAAGCGACTTTACGCTCGACATTCGACAAGTGAGACCACCGACGAACCATGTATGACTTTGAGCAAGCGATCAACGTTTTAGATTGCATTTAGAAAAATCATGCCTTGTACTTCTGCTACCTGCTAGCAACAGGCTCGCCTCCCTTGTGTCGTCTACTTGAGGCGTCGATCTTTGGATAAGAAGCAGCATACGGAATCTGCGCCTCACAATCTCAAATTTTCCCTTATTTGTACCTCATCTCTAATATACATGCCCGCTAGTCCACCTGAAACTCAACAATGGAGAAACCGCTCATCCGAGTCATTGGCTCTCTTCATCTAGACTTCGTAACGACTACGCCAAGATGTCCTTCGGCCGGTGAAACGCTACAAGCAACGCGCTTTGACATTAATGCTGGAGGCAAAGGTGCTAATCAAGCCGCAGCGTGTGGTCGTGCCGTTTTTACATCCCAAAATGAACAAGACGTCCGAGTCGAAATGGTAGGTGCGGTGGGCAAAGGGGATCCATATTACGCCTCTCTACTCCGCCCGGCCCTTGAACAGTCTGGTGTTGACACAACAAACGTGAGCGAAGTCGAGGGCACGACCACCGGATCTGCTACGATCATCGTTGATGAGGGTGCAGGAGGCGAGAACAGAATCATGTTTGTGCCTGGAGCTGGTTTCAAAGGCATGGATAGCGCACAAGAAGTTCTGGGCCGTGGTAGTGCCCACGGCAAAGCGCCAGATGTTGTCGTCCTGCAAGGCGAGATCCCGAGAGGTACGGTCTTCTCGATACTTGAGCACTACAATGCCTCCAAGGATACTCGGGTTGTGTTCAATCCAGCACCTGTGTGGCCACAAGGCATACCTGGGAAAGTCTTGGAGGGGCTTGCTGCATTGATTGTAAATGAAACAGAGTGTCTACTACTTACCAAATCCATGGCATCAGAAGGATACAAGATCGAGCTTGTGAGGAACGAAGAAGACCTTACTCATGAAGCGCTTGAGCGGATTGGTAAGGAATTTCATGAGCTCGTGGGTATAGGCATGGTTGTGGTCACGTTGGGCGCAAAAGGCGTCTTCTACTCTGAATCCAATGGTCAGTGTGGCTTCATAAAGGCACAGAGAGTGGACAAAGTGGTCGACACGACTGCCGCCGGCGACACATTCGTCGGCTACTTCGCTGCTGAGTTGGCACGTGCAAATGCTCAACGACATCATTTTGACATCGCGGAAGCTTGTCAGAAAGCCAACGCTGCCTCTGCCAAATGCGTTGCCAGAGCCGGCGCCATGCAAAGCATTCCTTTTGGCTATGAATGATTGGACCACTTGAAGGGTCTAATGACGAAGTCTGGCTTGCAGCTTGTCTCAAGATTTATCTTTACCAACGAGAGCCCCTTGATCTTCACTTAGTCCTCAACGCGTCCGTCTCTGCGGCCGGCAAAGGCAGTTCAGCATTTGTCTAGGCGTACACCTCATACCTGCGTCTCTTCGCAACATATCTTAGAGGCACCAGTTTTCAACAAAGGTCGAAGTCCGGCAAGGACTGTATCATAGGAGCAAGCGCAGCAAGCTCGGAAACGATCACTTGCTTGAAGTGCATGATGCAAACATTAGAAACATGTTCGAAAAGCATCAAATCCATAACCTGCTGGTTGGGTAGCAAATTGCCGCGCTTCGAAGTGAAACATTTCTTCGTTGGGGCGGGGAGAACGCGACCGTGATCTGCCAAGCCAACATCGTCATCTCCTGTCAACAAGCTGGACACCCCCAAGCGCAATTGCTAGGACCTTGAAATGCGAAGTCGGTAGTTATAGCAAGCAGAAAATCGTGAGAGCATTTGTGCTACACGTACAGGCTCAACGATAGAGACATCTTTAAAATCTTTCCTTTCGGAAACGAAACATCAATACAGCTGCTCAAAGTGGATTAACGCGCCTTAATTGCTAGCGCGTTCCGCTGGACGCGAATCGCCAAAGGACGAGCGTTCGCCCTGACTCGCCCACCACCAGATGATCCAATTACTGCCTCAGAGAGCATCATCACCTTCATTTGACCTGCAGTAGTTAACAACACTACTGCACCTTACTCTCAATCTGAGTGATACCGTTCTGCCGACTGGCTACCTCAGAACTCTTCCTGACACATTGCTCGCTGGTCCACTGGGATCTCGCGTCGTGCTGCAGTGTGCTTGGTCTACTCGACCTCAAGGAGACCACTCTGCTTTTCTTTATACCTTTGGTGCTTCCATCGTTAGCTTGTCTTCGAGCACATCAGTCGAGCTGGGCCTCATTCTCGAAGAAGCTTCACTACTCAGCAAACAGACGCAATTAGCTTAGACACCCAAAGGCTACGCGTAAAGCTGCAGCAATATACCTACCTCATCAGCAACTTTCTCTCCGGTACTCGGACTTGCCTTCTCGCTCGCACAAACCATGGCAACCCTTTCCACTCCCATCAGACAGCCATTTGGAGTTCTCAATGACTCCAAGCTTCGCAGCTTGCAGAGTGTCAAGAATCGACAAAATGGTATGCCCTCACCATTCATAGCCAAATACAGCACTGACAGCAGCATAGCGATCACTTGCAGCTCAGTTCCAAACCTGAAGAGACGTGCTCCCTCACCCGAACTGTCGGATTCCGAAAATGTTGATCCTGGTCTGTTTGATCTGAGCAGCAAGAGAAAACGTGCAGCCTTGGAGGATGATGTGTCTTTTGTAAAGCAACCACGTATTTTGGCAAAGGCTGTGGCTCCAAGTACGAAGATATGCAGTCCCGCTATGTCGACAACAACATACACACCCCGTATAGAGACCCTCTCCAAGACCTCTGCAATGCCTGCTTCCGCCCCTGCAGCAGCTGGCCGCTCTCCGACACGTCTTCACGGCAAGTACGACAAGTCGCAGCAACGACGACGCTTTGTACCGCCGTCTCTTGGTGCTGCCTCCCCCTCTCTCTCCATTGCTGCCGCACTCAGGGGCACACTTACCCACAAGAAGCCCACGCGCACGAAGAAGCCCTCTGCCGCATTGCAAGAAGCTCGGCCCAAATCTTGGTTCTTCGATATCTTCGAGGAATCTGAGGAACAGCAAAACTACCGAATGTCCGAGTGGACCATGACACAATCATCGGCAGCCCTGGACATCTCAGATGACGAAGGCAAGTCGAAGAGCTTTGATGGCGTGGAGAAGGTCGACAAGGGAAAAGAGAACGTTGATCCTAATGAAATGCACCTGTCTTCCGCTCCTGTCACTCGTGCCACTGCCGCTGTTGCCGCGGCAGCAAGAGCCGAAGAGAAGAAGGATGACACGAAGACTGAAGAGCCCAGGACGCCGCTGGGCAATCTTAATGCTGCAGACTTTTATGCGGAAGGTCTTGATGCAACCAGTGTCACCGTCGTGCAAGATGATGTCCCAGAAGAGACACCAGCTGAGGATGGTGCAGTTCCACAGACACAAGAGGATCAAGAAGTTGTTCCGCTCGCAGCTCGAAGCGCTGAGACTTTCACTTTCGAAGCTCACCATGAACCGCAATCCGAAGCCAACGTTACGGACATCCCCGAATGGGCAAGGCGAGCGTCCGTGGCTTCGACATCGGAGCCTCAACAATGTGGCTCATCGACAATGTCGATGCCCGGAGTTGAACCAGTGGATATTGAGATCTGGGAAAGCGAAAGTGCTAGGGATGAAAATGAGCTGCAAGAAGATCATCCCTCATCCTGTGTCGTCGAAGAGGGCGAGACTATCTCGCTAACAGGAGCCTGTCTGCTGGAGCTGTAGAATGCGCTCTAACCTACTCGTGTAAGCTCAACTGGAAGACGCAACAATGCTCTGCCTTATGGGAGTTATATGTAACGAATTTTGACTCTGGTGAGGCGTTCCTCTTCGTAATCATTTGACTTGAGACGTTAGTCGAAGAATTTAGGAACTTTGCAATCAACGGCAGCGTTTGCATGCTTGATCCTTTTTCACAATCTCATGTCCACAATCCGAGGCAAACGCAAGTCTGTAGACACTGTTTTTGTGCTTTTGGCCACTATGCCCGCACGAGGGCTCTAGGCGGATCCTGTGTTTCAGACGCTTCGTCCTATGCGTCGGTGAGGACGTTAAGTCTTGCCGCCTTCGAATGTCTCTACTATTATCGTCACGCGTCATGTCAATCTTGCTTGCTGACTTCGCTAGCCCTGGACGAAATGTACAACGTTGCTTCTTTGAGACTATGGCTAAAGCTATGAACTGGAAATGCGCCGACACCACCAGGAACTCCAGAGCAGAAAACTGAGTTCTATAGGCTGAGAAGAGCATAGGCAATGATAGACTGTCCTCAAGAGTGAAAGTGTGCAAAGGAGCAAATAACAGTGGTCTCATGCCAGCCTCATCTCAATCGGCGTGAATAGTGGCTCTGCCTTGCCTTTGACCTCTCTGAGCTCAGGAGCAAAATTGCTCATTCCGTGGCGGCCACATGCTTCTGCTGCTGGCGGGGACAGACGTGCCCAACCATGCCTCTGGGAGAGAACGATCACCGTTGATAACAGGCTGAGCTGCTGCTTACCCTGTCCCATTGGTCATACTTCTCTGCGTCGAAGTAACATCACTTCCATACTTTTTGTTTCGCTCAGCAGTCTCACATTGACGCGGAACAAGCGGCGGGCGGATTGACTGCCAGATCAGGGATGGGCCATCCAGTTTTATAACAACGCTAAGGGCGACAGAAGTTATGGTGGCCTCAGTTCTCTTCGCCCACACATCTAGTGATTTCGATGCCATCCTGACAAAGTCAGCTGTGTCCCCGGGTGAGCACATTTCAACTTACAGGAACGCCGCTTGGCTCCCAGCTATTCACCAGCTCGCTCTCGTACACCAGATTTGGATTTCCGGTGCGAGTCTCATCGAGCTTAGCTTCGCCTTCTCTGTTCAAGTACTGCTTGGCCGTTCTGTCGGCAAATCTTGTATCTACACCGTTCACGGTGTCACTCTTGATGGCCTGGCGTTTTTGTTCGCATGTGCTTCGAACGTACTCCAGATATGGCGGATTTCCAGGCTTGATAACGTTGTCTGCTGCCATGACGGAGCCTGGTTTTACAAGGCCCAACTCCTCACACAGCTTCAGATCGGTGGTGTACGCTGGTTTGTAATGATCCAGGAACATTAGGTCAATGTGCTTCAGGGCGCCCAACGAATGGAGTCTTTTGATCGATGCATCGCTCGAGCCGACGACGACCTTGACGACATCGCTAAGCCCAGCTACGTCAACGAGGGAAGCGGTGACTGCAGCAAACTCCGGATTGCGCTCCAAACTGAAGTACCTCTTTCCACCTGCCCTGCGCAAAGCATCACCAAAAAGAATGCAAGAGTATCCGATGTACCCACCAAGCTCGACCATGGTTTGTGGCTTGACTTCAGCGATGAGATCCGAGACGATTTTGCCCTTGTCTTCACCGACATTCATGAGGTACTTCTTTGTCCGAGCAAACTCATCTATGGCATCCAGAATGCGCTTTGGATCATTTCTGATTTCATCAATATTGGGCTTGCCATATATGAAATGGAGCAGTTCGATCTCTCGGCCATCGTCAAACTTTCTGTGGTTAGTTTTGACGCAGCAACTGAACGGCTGCTAATTCTTACGAAAACTTCTTCTTGAGGCTGATACGTCTTTAATGCGTCGAACTCAGTAGCCATGGTCAATAACTTTGGTCTTACAAGATCCAGCACGTTCAGTCAATGCTTGCGATATGCGATGCTGATGTTAAAGCTGTATCCCCCGGAATAGTCCCCGAGATCGCTTAAGCCTCAACGTCTATCACATGCAATAACACAGAAGTCTGTCATGTCTGCAAAGGACTGTCTAGCAAGCCACAAAACATACTAGTGCAAAAGTCTATGCGAGGCAGACGTGTAAAGGCTGATGTGATCGTGGAGCATCCAGCAGCTCTTCAACAACGTACTTTGACCCATGTCGACTACTAATCCCCGAATATGTCACAGAGGAAAAAGCCTCCGTCGAATGAGTCTGTGGTGTCATGCAGCAGTGACTTCCTCATCAATGAACCAATGAAAATGTGGGGCAATAAACCCCACGTTTTATTCACCACTAGAAGCGCAACCACATCATCACTGCTCAAATTTTCGTTTCTTGAGCTAGGTAGCCAGAACTACTACGCCACCTGAATGACGCCAGGCCCCGACTAAACGCCTTTCGATCATATTGCCTAGATGATGACCGGCGAGCTGTATTATCGAAAGACTCAATGTCAGCAAATCATGTCACTTGAAAGTATGTGACTCGTTGATGGAAATGGATGATATGTTTTACTCTTCTTGGCTCTCACAAAAGCTATCAATTTTCAACCCACATGAATGCCAGAAAATGTATCAGGAATAGATCATGGTCAAAGCCAGGCACGCAAGCACGTTCCAGGCAAGTAAGCGGTCCCTTGATCACCGCCAACTTAATCTACATCTACCCGAGAAAGTCGCACTAAGATCTAGTATTTGTCCGCACTGGCTACAAGATCGCCGCTCCTCAGATTCGCATCCTGGCAAGTGATTGTCCACAATCTGTGGCCTCCAGGCTACGGATTTATTGTCCCTGGCCACCCGAACGCTTGGTGAGCGAGTCTTGACGTATTGTAGCTCCAGCTTGCCCGTCTACCTGCTTCGTGTCTAGCTTGAACGACATCATCACTCTGACTGGCTCAAATGTTATGCAGATGCTACTCTGCATTCGGTACCTTTACATTGGAGAATCAGTCTATTTTGTGTTTCAAGGGAACCTCGCTGACCGTCATGCAATGATGTTAAGTGGAGCATGTATCGTCAGGAACATGGCATATGGAAAGTATACGCATGTCGTGCTGCAACAGACACAAGTTAGTGGTCCTCAGCTGAATCGAGAGTGTACCCGCTTCTTGATTCTCGAGACACCGACACTGAATTGCTTTCTGCACCGGGAAAGGGTTCTAATCTTGCTTATATTGCAGGCTGTCCCATGTCAACTGTTTGTTCTGCCCCCCTGAACAATTTTCTCCAGATTCCTATACCTTTGTTCAGAGGCATTTTCAACAAGTCCACCTCCTTCACGGATCACATTCACCATGTCTGACCTCAAAGCCACTGTTGCCGAAAGGCCAGATGGTTTCCACGTGGAAGGTTACGAGAAGATTGAGTACGACTTTGCCTTCATCGACAACATTTTCGATACTAGCCGAAGCGATCTGGCCGACTGCTACACGAGATGGGGTCGTTGCTTGGCTGTCATGGACATGAACATTTTCAATGTCTATGGGGAGCAGATGCAGAAGTATTTCGACCATTACAACATTGATCTCGACATTCACAAGACAATGATTGGCGAAAAGGCAAAGAGCATTGATACTTTCTTGAGCATTGTCGATTCAATGAACAAATTTGGTATTTACCGAAAGGTTAGCAGCGGCGGATATTATCTCCGATTTCCTCCCGGCCCTTGCAGATTACACTAGCTAACGCTTACCGCCTCCAGGAACCCGTACTTGTCGTCGGCGGTGGATTAGTCACAGATGTTGCTGGGTAAAAATTTGCCACTGCCAAAGATAATCTCAAGGCACTCTGGCCCGAATATCTCCTCTTGGCGGTTCACTCCGTTGCTGACAGTATACTAACCTCTTTTTTACAGTTTCGCCTGCGCTGCGTACCGACGCAACACAAACTACATCCGCATTCCTACGACCGTGATTGGTCTCATCGATGCATCGGTATCCATCAAGGTCGCCGTCAACTACGGCAACTACAAGAACCGTTTGGGTGCCTATCATGCACCTATGAAGACATTCCTCGACTTCACCTTCCTTAGGACTCTTCCAGAGGCTCAGATACGCAACGGATTCGCCGAGCTGATCAAAATCTCATCTTGTGCTCACCTACCGACCTTCGACCTTCTCGACAAGTACTGCGAGCAGCTCATCGCGACCGGATTTGGTCGGGCGGATGGAGCTCCAGCTGAGGTTAAGAAAGCCGCCGATGAAATCAACCGAGCTGGCATCTACGAGATGCTGAAGCTCGAGACGCCCAACTTGCACGAGATCGGCTTAGACAGAGTGATTGCATACGGTCATACGTAAGCTGATTTATGACTTGCCAGAATCGATGGCTAATATGGTGCAGATGGTCTCCTCTACACGAGCTAGTGCCAGATGTACCTCTACGGCACGGACACGCTATCTCTATTGATATGGCATATTCTGCGACACTTGCAAATGTGCGTGGTCTGCTCAATGACAAGGAGCACAAGCGACTACTCAATCTTTTCTCGAAAGCAGGTCTGTCCATGGACCACGATCAATTCGACGAAGACGTCCTTGACAGGGGTACAAAAGCTATTCTCAAGACAAGAGATGGTTTACTGAGAGCCGCTGTACCGAGCCCTCTGGGCAAATGCGTCTTTTTGAATGATGTTTCCATGGATGAAATGTTCGCAGCCCTCCGCAAGCACAAAGAGGTGATGAAGAGTTATCCACGCAACGGAAAGGGTATCGAGGCGTTTGTCGACGCCAGTGACACTGGCTATACCATGAATGGCATCGCTGCCGAGTACTCGAACGGCCACACCAACGGCATGAAGGCCAATGTCATCAATGATGATGCGAAGAACGGCATAACAAATGGCATCAACGGTGAGAAAAAGCAGACGAATGGCGTGAAAGCTGCCACCAAGCATGCTTCAGGGCCAGAGGGTGTTGACGGCATGCAAAATGGGGTTCTCAACACTCCTGTAACCAATGGCTTTCACTAAGAAGCACCATGATATATAGCGATAATTCGGCGGTCGATACTCAAGTCAAGCGTTCGATGAAGATTTGATAGACATATGCTTGGAATTGGTAAAATTATCATAGAAGGCGAGCAGCGAGCTGAGCCGTCATCCTTACCCTGAAAAGCATCATTCAACGACGTCCAATCATCATTCTCCTCGAAGTTATTTCTCCGTTTTCGCTTTCATGAGTGCTATCGTAGATCCTCTACCACACTGCTTTCTGCTAAGTACATCATTTCTCGATGAGACCTATGAAGTATTCCGACGCTGTTGGCATCTTACCTTCCACTACTAATATCATGATGTCACTAGTGGCCACGAGTATCTGCAAAGAAGCAAAAGACTATGTGCTCTTCGAGGTCGATCGATGCCATGACAGACCAGCTTCTTATCATTTCTGCACAACTCAACTCAGCATTAGGGGTCATGGACTAACGATCATAGCTTAAGTCATCCTTTACACATCTCTCAGGTCCTTGCTGCGGCAGGTATAGTTTGACGCAGCATATTTTTGCTTCTGTCGTGTTGCGATGGGGACGGTCACTACCAATTACTTCGTTTGCACTTTAGGCGAGGCAGCACACGTAAAAATAAGTCGACCGTACTTGAACGTCAACGACCTGGTCACAAAACAAGCCAAGGACCATTCTAGCCTTCCCGCAATCGGCTTTTTCACACCTACAGACAGCGCCGAAGCCGACGGGTTCGGTACCAATGTCTTGACCTTTCAGGATGTGTTTCTCGGCTGCGTCAAAGCGGCAAACCTACTGAAAGGTGTACTTGACTCGCAACCAGGCAAGACAGTTGGCTTGCTGGCCGCCAGCTCACCACAATTTCTCTTCAGTTGGCTTGGATGCATCAAACTTGGACATCCAGTTTTGCTAATTGCGCCACAGTGTTCTGCGCCTGCGATCTTACACCTCTGCCGGTCTTGTGATGTGTCTGTGCTCCTGACTGACGAAAAGCATGAGGATCTGGCAAGGGAGGCTCATCGTCTCTCTGTAACTGGCCATGATCCGGAGCTAATGGTCCGGAAATTGCCCCTGAAGGAAGACAAGGATGTGTTCCAACTTGTCAAGCAAGGAGCGTGGGAAGATCTACGGTACCCAGAAGTGTCTAATGACAGCATTGCGTACCTACATCACACCTCAGGCACATCGTCAGGCATGCCGAAGCCGATACCTCAATCTCACCACGGTGCGGTAGCCGTCCTTCCAGCTCTTGATGGTGGGCAACAAGCAACTTTTACCACTACACCACTGTATCATGGCGGACCAGCTGATATATTCAGAGCCTGGACAAGTAATGCGATGGTATGGCTATTTCCAAGCAGGGACGTGCCAATAACAGCCAGCAATATCGGCAAATGCCTCCAGGCTACTGAAGATTTTGGTTCGAACAATCAAATACCTCGAGTGAAATATTTCACATCTGTGCCATACGTATTGCAGATGATGGCGGTCGATGAGCAAGGCTTAAAATGGTTGCAAAAGATGGACCTGGTTGGTGTCGGAGGCGCGGCGCTTCCGGCGAAAGTGGGAGATGAACTGGTAGCGGAAGGAGTCCACTTAGTATCAAGGTTCGGCAGCGCTGAATGTGGCTTCATGTTGTCTTCTCATCGGGATTACGCAAACGACAAGGACTGGCAATACCTGCGTGTAAGCGAGAATTCTACGCAACTCAAATTCGAGCCTCATGAAGACGGAGTGTTTGAGCTTGTGGTGAAGCCCCACTGGCCGCATATGGCAAAGAGAAATCGCGATAATGGCTCGTACGCTACTTCGGACCTCTTCGAGAAGCATTCCAGAATCGAAAATGCATGGAGATATAAATCAAGAGCAGACTCGCAGCTGACACTAGTAACGGGTAAGAAGTTCGATCCGGCTCCTATCGAGCATGATCTGGCTGTCGCATCAGACCTCCTCTCAGACGTGTTGCTATTTGGAAATGGCAAACCATATGCCGGCGCCTTGCTGTTCAGATCGGAAGCTGCGAAAACTGTTGGTGATCAAGATCTACTCCAAAACATTGGTCCAGTTGTTGAGAAGCTCAACGCGGGGAATCAAGGTCATGCAAGAATCCCACGGAATATGCTGATCCCCATGCCTTTTGAAGAAGAGCCGCTTGAGAAAAGCAGCAAAGGTACAGTACTAAGGAACAAAGCCGAAGAGAGGCATGCCGGTGCTATCGAAGAAGCATACAGAAGCGTTTCAAGGTATGCTAGGACTGATTTATCAGACGAGGATGTGCCGAATACTATCCTTGACTTAGTGAGATCGATCGTGGGTAATTCCAACATTAATGTCAACGACGATCTGTTCGCACAAGGCGTCGACTCTGTGGCGTGCATTCAAGTCAGGCATGGTCTATCGCAATTCCTGCCACAAGGTGGAAAAGCTCTGCCATTAACGGTTGTCGAAGATTCTGGGACAGTGTCCGCCTTGTCAGAGCATATTGTCCGATTGCGCCGTGGAGACTCTAGCAATGCGGTCGACGAAAATCTCAAGATCACTGAGTTCATCAATCACTGGTCTAAGCTTGACAGCTCAAGACCCGTAGAAAGCATGATTGACGGCTGGACGACAGTAATCGAACCACCCGGGAAGACGGTCTTACTGACAGGAGCCACTGGATCTCTTGGCTCCCATGTTCTCAGCCAGCTTCTGAATTCCAACGCGATATCTCACATATACGTCCTCGTCCGAGGCACTACGCCCCAGGCAGCTCGAGAAAGGGTTCAAAAAGCACTTTCATCTCGCAAGTTACCGGTGCCAGAAGACTTCGACCACAAGGTCACCATTCTCCAATGCAAGCTCTCAGATCCCGATCTGGGTCTTCCGTTTCTCGACTACAGTGCTTTGCAGAGCGAGGTCGACATCGTCTTGCACATGGCCTGGGCAGTCAACTTCCTCATCTCCTTGCGAAGCTTCATACCTCACTTTGCAGGCATTCAGAATTTGCTCAACTTGTGTCTTTCTTCATCTAAGCTCAGCCCACCTCGATTCATTTTCTGCTCGAGCATTGCTTCAGTTTCGAACCACGTCTCGCTTCACGAAGCTCAGCAGAATGTTCATGAACTCATCGAGCCCAACATCGCTGTCTCAGGTTGTACAGGCTACGCCCGATCAAAGTTTACAGCAGAGCTTATATTGGCCAGAGCAGCAACGACCGTCCCATCACTTCGCAATCGTATCACAATCGTGCGTGTTGGCCAGCTCTCTGGTGACACTAAGAACGGTATTTGGAGCAATTCAGAAGCTTATCCGCAGATACTCGCTACCGCTAAGTTAACTAGTGGCATGTTACCTGATCTCGGTGAGGAGGAGCGGCTGACGTGGTTACCTGTTGATGTTGCTGCGAAGGCGTTCATTGAGGCAAGCTTGACAGAGCCAGACATAATTGGCAACTGCCCTACTGAGCACGTGAGGCATAAGTCAGGGCAGAAAGAGGAGACGGTGCTCAATCTGAAGAATGGTGATAAGAATGTGCCTGGGAAGGAGATTGACTATTCTGCCATCAAGGTCCTGCACCTGCTGAATCCCGATGGCAGGAATTCTTTTACGGACTTCTTAGGCCGGTTGCGGGCCGTTTCGCAAGGCAGAGACGGCAAAAAAGATGGCTCCGCAGATGCAGACAATGTACAAATAGTCACAGCACAGGAGTGGCTAAAGAAGCTCGAGCACCTGGCTTCCGGGCCTGACCCATCCTCAGATGCTCAAAAGTCGCTTAGACTTCTGCCCTTTTGGAAGCACACCTACTCGGACCGCAAACAATCTAAGTCAGCGCTGTCGATGAACGGTACAGCAGTCAATGGAATAGATACGCCAAAATCATCGGCACAATCAAGTCCTGGCCCACTTTTCGACATGCACAACTCGCTCCTAGCGATGCCAGCGTTAACATATTGGCTTGGTCTAAGCACTGCCGAAGGACGCCAGAGTCATGCGACAGTAGCAGAGCGCAGCGTGGATATCAATGGCCAGGCCATACAAGCGGACAAGGAAGAAACTGAGGTAGACCATGAACTAATGAGCAGGGATTACGTTCTGAAAATCTGGAAATGGGTTCAAGAGAACGTCCCGTGACGAATCGAAATATCAAGATTTGACGTTCATCATCAGCACCTCAACTTTAAATGCAAGATCCTGACCTTTGGCGAGTTACAAGCTCCCATCATAGTCTATCACGACACAGAAGACGATGCTGGCCATCTCTCGAGCGGCGGTGTATGCCGTGCTGGAAGCATCAGCAACGCGACATGCAATTTCTAGGTCGTCCGGAGAGCGTGTCACTTGCCGTCGAACATGTACTATTTCTCAAGCTTTGGCTAGATATCTAAGTAGCTAAAAGTAGGCCGCAAGAAGAGACCTACAATAAACCAGTTTCGCCCTTCGCGACAACATGCTTCAGCATGGATGTAATCACCCAATGTTCCAGCGCACTCAATTTCAAACCCTTGAATTCAGACCCTGGCAGAAATATCCCTCAACGCCTGCTCTTGCTAGCTCAGTTCACCCTCCTCGTCATCCTCCCGTCCCCACCCACTAGGGTCTCCTCGTCGTCGTCCCATGCCTGCCTGTCTCCCTCCCTCGGCATCCCGTGTCTCCCAACACCATATCTCATGTCCACCTGCGGTCCTCCACCACCACCACCCCCACCCGCACCACCAACATACCCCACATACCTCCACCCACCCACACCCTCATACACCCAACCTTCATCCGCACTTCCATACCCATCCTCGTAGTCGTGCCCTCGATGTCCCGGCCCCAGCCAGCCATCCTCATCCCCATATCCCCGCGACCGATCCCGCCCTCTCCCACGCCTACGCCTCAACCCATATTGCCCCTGCTCGCCCCGAGCCGCCGCCACCTCCCGATACCGCCTCGCACTCCTATACTCCGCCGCGACGAAGAACGCCAAACACGCAATGCCTAGGCTGACGGCCCAGATCGAGGCAGAACCCAGACTCCCCGTCGAGCCTGGGATCGATCTCCCGCGCGCCGCGGGCGGTTTCGTTCTGTGGGAGTGCGTGTGGCTGCGGAACATGTGGGAATGACTCCGAGGCATTCTGGCTGGCCGGCCGGCCGAGCGCTGCACCAAAAGGAAAAGGGGGTGCTGGCGGGCGTGCAGAATCCTGGGGTGATTGCGTGGCGCCTGAAATCAGGCTGAAGTCGAAGGCTGTTACTCTTGTTGTAGTTGTTGGTGTGGGAAGAGTGGTTTTAATAATTACTGTTCTCGCTGGTCTGTTCACAGGAGTGCTATGTTGCGCATGGACAGGACAGTGTCTGGTGCCTGCGCTGCGAAATGGTGATGCAAGGAATCTGGGACATGGTTTCAAGGGTAGGACGGGTGGTTGTATTTTAATCGTCACGTTCAGGACGCCCTGCTTCTGCTGCGCCTGATTCGACCCCGCACAAATACCAGGGGCACCAGGCAATGCGTACCTAACTAACCACAAGTTGAGCACATGCGTAGGCATATTTGAGCTTGCGGCTTCCATCGCCAATGACACCTTTTGCTCTACACTGGACAGCACTCCTGCAAGCACTGCAAAATTTGCACTGCATCAATGGGTAATGCGCACGGTCTACATATCATGTGCTTGCAGAGAAAAATGAAGGCATGTTGCGCACAGTCGCCCAACTTATATCGATGCTTCTCCGTCCCATACCTCGTTAGTCTCCATTCAATCGCTCGCTTTCTTAGCTCGCAGTCGCCCATGTTCGCTACGATGCAGGCATTCTGCCAAAGTTGCAGAGTGACGATAGTCCCCGTCCAGCTCTCCACGCAATGGTCCATGGGTGATATACGGGTGTCCCCTACCCCATCAGATACGCTCACTTGTCAGCCGAGCCTGCTCTCAAGCTTTGAGTCATTATTCTATGCTTCTGTCCAACACTCAGCGATACTTTCGAAGAACCTACGGCAGCGTGCACGTTTTTGCTTTAAACTTCTTCTGGCCCGCCGCCTCCAGCTGTTGCAGCCAGTGAAGTCATGCTCGCAGCATCATAAGATCGACTCCAGATCCCTGACAGACATGGGTACTGGTCGCTGGGCCTTGACCTGCAAAGACGTGGGAGCGCTCAGAGGCTTTTGCTTGCGACGAACGATGAGCTTCGCTGCTCTTGCTTCGATGTCATCATTCATCCCGTCCTACTTGATGAACATCCCTTCTGGGCGGCCCCAAAAGCTTTTCGTCTTATTGACATGATCCAGACCGAGGCTGTCGTCATCTGCCATCAAATCTGCTAGAATATCATCATCCTCAAGGTAGCGCACTGTCTTCATCGGATAAGGTCCCTTGGGCACGAGCGCAAATTTGATGTTTTGCAGTAATTTGCCTTTGATACCTGTTCGTTTGCTGATTCGTTCCTTTGTGTCTTTGAAAGTCTCACCCGGCTTGACTAGTAATATAAACGGTATCCCGTGTGGCTTGTTGGGCTCTTTGTCGAAGTGATAGCAGTAAATATCTCGGTCAGCGTCGTCCGCATTCAGCTCTTCCTCTGGTATCATCTCGGCGTACAGGCTGGTGAACTCACTTATCACACCAACGTTAAAGTCACCAGGCAATTGCCGAGATATTTTTCCAGCGGCGACTTCGAGTATTCTGATCCTCCTGGGATCCGTGTCGTCCGCCAATTTCAATTTTCGTATTATACCGTTGATCAAATCACTTATGATACCTGTCTTAGGCACCAGCACCTCGAGCTGTTCTTCCTTGACAATACCTTCATGCAGCCAGATGGGTTTCATTATCTTCTTTGTCTCGTAGTCTTGCAGGCTGACTTCGAGAATTTCATAATACAAGGCATCGTTTCGGTGTTGCGAATACGCACCGTAAGCGGTGAACTGTGTTTGAAGTATCTGGTACAAGTTCTGCTGGAGATTCCGTTTCACCCACGCCTTGGGTTTTCCGTTGGTGCTATTAACGGTCGCGAAACGCAAATGAGTTGCAGGGACTCCCAAGTGCTGCCCGACTTTCTCCGAGAATTGCTCGTAGGACATCTTTTTACTCAAGTCGAGCGAGAAGACTTCTCCCTGTGTCCCTACTCGTGGGTGAAACGAGACAGGTATCTTGTTGAGCAGGTAATCGTAGTACATCCTGGCGTTGGAATACAGGACATGCTCTGTGTCGATACCAGGGTTCTTCTCATTTTCTTGGAAGCAGATGATGTCTCCGTCCTGTATTTCTGACTGCCCAAATGTGTGGTTTGGCTTCATGGTCTCAATCATAGAAAATTTGATCTCCTCATAGAGCGAGATGTCCCTGTTGTCAGTCCAACCCATCATCTCGCGGATGCGAGGAAATAGCGTTTCAACCTTGTCGTTCTTGTTGACGTAGACATGTCCCATACCTGTAAGCGTTTGCTGATTGATGTCGAAGTATTTCAAAAATACCAAGATCGGATGGTTACCACCGTTTTTGCTAATGGCTTCACCACTCACGTCCGGCCATTCGACTTTTCCAGTGGTCTTATCTCGCTCTCCCGTTTCCGCCCAAAGGTAGAATGGCTTGCCTTTCGAGCTATGCCGATGCCATGCATCTTCCATGGTTGAGTCGTTCCTTATGGGCTGATCCGGTCGATTTGTCTTGTTTTGTCGGCCTACCATCACCCAGAATCTGACTTGGTCGTCATCGACTCCAAGGTCTTTTGCGACTTCTGCAGCAAATTCTCCAACCTTTTTGGTGCGAAGAACTCGCTTGACAACAGCCGCAGCGGGATCGGTGGTTTCAGCATCATAGTTGGTAAGATCAAACCAATGATGTTGCTGGAAGGACTTGTCCGATATCAGCCCCAAGTTCAGGTAGAGATGTGCTTCTTCTCTTTCCTTCCTGCGCCTTTCGAGCTCTGCCTTCTCTTCCGTGATTCGCTTCTCAATATGTGAAGGAATATCGTCGTCCTGCACGCCTAGCAAAACTTGGTCTAACCTGCTTTTCCGAATATAGACCAACATATACGCATTCATCGAGCGTTTTGTCGATGCACCCCTCATGTACGGCTGTCGTTGGGCCACAACACCATTCATTGATGCCGGATATTCTCCACCATAGTTCTCCTCTAGGACCTCCTTCATGGTTGCCCTGGTGACTCGATCATCGTCAAACTTGTAGAAATAGCCATCTTTCGTAGGCTTAAGGAATGCGTAGTAGTGTCCTGCATTGAAATCACCACTGTGCACCAAAACTCCGTGTAACTGGTATGTCCAAGGCTCTGACTTGTCAGCACTCGGTGACAGGTAAGGCGACAGGTCGATCTCCTCTGGGAATTCGTGCCGATCATTAACCTTCATCATAGCATCTCGATTAATGTCGTACTCAAACCTCTTCAACTGCAAATGCAGGACGGGAGGAAACTCTTCAAAGATGACACCTTTTCTCGCATCTTGCAGGCCGTAAGGTTGTCCGGCATCATATTTGTTCTCTCCTTCCAGGGTCTCGACTTGGATGTAATCTTTGAAACTCTCATCCAAGTTCTTGTTTCCTCTGACGTTTAGCTGCAGATCCCAAAAGTCTTCTATTCTCGATGACTCGTAATCAACGTTGATGCAATCTATGTATGTTTTCGTTTTGCCGACAAAAAGCGCAGGTAGAGCCTTCTCCGCAGCGGTACCTTTCATACGCGTTTCGAGCTTCTCCATCAATATGCGAGACAGCTCCTGGACATCCTGTTGCTCGAAAATTTGCCGAGTATCCCAACCAAATGAGGCTGTAAGCTCATTCGTTGAGACTGCAAGGCGGTCTTTTTGTAGTCTGTAGAACAACCTTTGTAGAGTCCAAGCACTGTTAGTCCTTGCGGCGTCTTCTTCTGTAGGGATCTGGTACACGGCCTTTCGAAAGGCATCGGTAAAGTACAGTGACTGCAGCAGCGAGTTGAGGTAGCATGTTGCTCCTTGATTCTTGAGGCCAACCATACCCGTCTCTTTCTTGGAGTCGTAACCTTCGAAGTTGTGCCAGAGAACGCCCGTTGGATCTTTGATGATCCGGACGTAAGCAGTCATGTTGGCCTCGTCGTTCTCGACTAGCGTCCTGTCGTGGTTCTCCCATGGAGTGTGGAAAGCTTTTCTTAGCTCGACAAATCGCGTGAAGCCCCAGTCGCCCTCTTTCGCATTGAAGCGGTGGTTCGCTGTATGCATCTTGTATATTGTCGGGTCCAGCGGATTCCACAGGACAAGGGCAAATTGCACACAGGCATACCAGTCGGCTGGAGGATCGTTCTCGAAGCCGTGTTCGAGATAGAACGAGGCACACTCGACATTATTGCCCCATGGAAAAAAAAGCACTCGCCATGGTATGTCGCCACACTTGAAGACGGGGCCGTGTTCCCGTCGTGATAAGGATCGCCATTTTTCTATGTGCCATGTGTTGTAAGTCTCTGTTTCGGCTTCGAGGTCGTCGAGGGCAGGAAGCACATGCTTCTTCATCGACTCGACTGCAACGGGCATTAGCTTGTTGCAGCACCCTTGCTTTTGCAGAACTCACAGTCGTCAGCCCGAAGAGGGGATTCCTGCCCCTCGGACGTATCATCAGGAGTGATATCAACGACCTCACTATCCTGCTGATTGTACTGATCGTAGGTGTCTATTAGCATATCTGGACCTGCGAGCTGTACGCCAACAACGATGACGCAAGTCAGCTTTCAAGACAACCAGGAGAATGGTAGGAAGAGTGGCCGTCAGTGAACAAAGAGGACTCACATTATCCATGCTGGCCTATAGTCAGCGCAGTAGATGGTTCTCTCGCACGATCTAGGCCAAGCGGTGCAGGTTTGGATTATTCTTGGACGCCTTTTATATTACTCGAAACATTGACGGAAGGTGCGAATGCTTCTTAAAGCACTGAAAATGGAAGGCGCGGTTTCAGCGATCAGAATATCTTTTTGGCGAGTGTGTGACAAACCTAGCGAACAGCCTGCGCAGAGATCAAGGAATCTTGAGAACTTGTTGCTAAGTACACGGCATGTTCTGCCCGCAAGCCTCGTCTTGCGTACGAATAATGCCTGGGCTTTACGTGATTCGTCGGTGACGTTGTTGGCTGAGCTGCGGACTGAGATCGCCGAAACGGCGGCGCAGATGGTTAGTAGCACATGTTCCACGCTGAGACCACTGCGACTCGAGTCATGAAGTTGGTGAGCTCTGATATTTGTTGGTTGCAAGGTCTGCTTAAATACTTTTACCTGACCATGCCTGACCGCATGCAATACTCCTTTCCCTGCTGAAAAAAGCAAGGCGGTACGGACAACCATCCGCGCCTGCGGACGCCGCAGGTTTTGCGCACAAGAGCAGCATGAAGAAAGAGCCACGACACAGGAAAAGCTCGCGTGATTGTCTCCTATAGCGCAGATGAAATGCTGCAGCTGCAAAGTTCCTGGAGGAGGGCGTCGTTGAGCGGATCGTGGTGTCCGGTCCCGCTTTCGCTTCGGCGCACCCTCACAACCGCCACAACGTCTCAGGTACCAGGATGGAGACCAGCTTCTGCCTTGGACGAGTACGTCGAGAGGCCGATCCGTCCCATGAGCCTGCGCCAGCTCTTCTTCTTCGGCCGAACGTTGACTGAGGATCGCTTGATCAGCTCAGCAAACTACGTGCGCAATGAACTGCCCACACGGATTGCACACCGCCTGCGCGAAATGCAAAAGCTACCGTACGTGGTGGTGACCAACCCGCACCTGTCTCACGTTTACGAGCTATATTACAAGTCTTTCGAAAACTTCAGGAAGCTGCCGGTGGTGAACACGATTGAAGATAATGACGCCATGTGCAAGGTTATCAGCCAGAGCTTGAAAGAGCACATGACTGTGATCCCGAAAATGATCATGGGCGTCCTTGAGTGCCAGCATTTAATGTCTGCTGACGCAATGGACGCTTTCGTCAATGGCATGCTAAGAGCAAGAATTTCGAGAAGAGTCATAGCCGAGCAGCATCTGGCGTTGACGGATACATACCATTCGCCCGGCCACAGTTCACATCCTAGCTCTGAGAATGATTTTGTTGGGGAGGTCCTGCTACGTTGCAATGCTCAGGAGATAGTTCGCGGCTGCGGAAAGTTTGCACAACAAATCTGTCGTGAATCATCGGGAGGAGGATCGGTGCCGGAAATTAACATCAGAGGCCACCTCAATGCGACTTTCCCTTATGTCCTTAGTCATCTTGAATACATTATCGGCGAACTATTGCGCAACTCCATCCAGGCCGTGATGGATTACCATAAAAGCTCCACGAAGCCGCTTCCGCCGATTGAAGTGCTCATCTGCGAAGCTCCCCAACAAGTCGTCATTCGAATATCAGATCAAGGCGGCGGGGTGCCGCGGGAGATTTTGCCCTACCTTTGGTCATTCAACAAAGGCCCTCGAAGTCAGGAGCGCTTAGCAAGTCTCGGTCAAGTTCCCGCCATGGCGGCAACCATGCAAGAACTCAAGATACCCGGTGTGCCAGGGTCACATTCCAGAGACTCGTCTCTCAGCCAGCTGTCAACCAGGGATCCAAAGTTGCGTCTGGGAATGGGGTTACCAATGAGTAAGGTCTATGCTGAGTACTGGGCTGGTGGGCTAGAGCTGCACAGCCTCGAGGGCTACGGTGTGGACGCATTCCTGCAGATTTCGAAACTAGGCAATCAAAATGAGCAGCTGACTTCTAGAGCCAGCATTGACGCCGTCTAAATAGATCTAGCGCCGACATGAAAAAGATGGATGAGGTTATGATGAAAAGAGAACTATGTGGGTTGCCTCCCTGAGAACCCTACTCAAATGTTAGAACCCATTATGAGCAAATGCGACGAAGATCTTTCTGTCCTGTCGGCACCGTCAGACAATTGCCAGTTACCACATTTTCAGCCCGCGTTGCTTCCCGCAAAGGAAAGGAGCGGCTGAAGGTCGGTTTACCAGAGTTGACTTTAAGCATCACACAACACGGTGTTGCTGAGTTTCTGGACGTACCTAGGTGCCTAGACAGTCGTTCAACTAGAAAGCTCGGCGGGAGAAAACATTACACAGCCAATCTTCAGTAGCTGATTATGGAAGAGAATGTTTCGTCAATCAGGTCATCACCGCATCATGGTAGCCAATAGCCCTCGTGATAATGGTTTTAAATGCGAAGTCTCCCGCAGGAGGTCAATCTCGACCGACACATCGGACTTGCCAGCTTCATCTTTGCTTTCGGCGAAACAGCTGGCAATGATTTGAATTGGTGGTCTGAATACATAGGGAAGAAGAGACAGAGTAGTTGTGGGAGGAACTCGGGAAAATATAGAACCTGGGCACTGGCACGCTTGACTGTTAGCGTAGCCTATTGCGACATTAGTACGAGCTTTTTAGAGGCGTTCCTGCATGCGGTGACACTAAGATCCAGAATACAATCTGCGAACCTTTAGATGTACCAAAGCAACGACTGTACAACGTTAGTACAAGCAAAAGCATACGAGTGGACACGACTTGAACGATCACGAACGCTTCCTTGAATCAACACAACTAGAATAACCTTCACCAGACAAGTTCGCATTCCGTCTATCGGAAGATCTTGAAAGGGAACCTCCATTCAAGCCCAAACGAGGTTCAAATCTCCCGGCGTCTTGACACCTCCTCCATACCAGCGTAGAGAAAAACAAAGGTCTCATTATATCGGAGGATCGATGCAATAGTCCACACAGAGAAGCCAGCTCTTTCCATTGCATCACCTTTTTCTCTTCCCTGCTCGCCCTCTTTTGCGACCCTCGCGTACATCTGAATAAGATCCATGGATCAGGCAAACTTGTGGACTCGAAGATCGAAGTAAAACTCAGAACTATTACCAAGTAGTCCAGTCACTGACATGTTTCCAGCAACAAAGACAAGCTCTCTCTGCCCACAAAAGACTTGGACACGCGGGATAGTACCAAAACCGACTCTCCTAGATTTGGCGGCAGACCGTCTCAGAGCAAGCCGAATCCGTTCAGTACAGCCTCACCTGCATCCACGAAGTCGCCTGGAGTAGGTGCACCCTCCGCCTTTGGTCTAGGAACGGGTGCCTTTGCATCGTTCGGTCAGGCCAAAACTCCGAAGACGCCGGGCACAGGGGCTGGTTTCGAATTTCCAACTAGAGACAAGGAGAAGAAAGAGAAGGAAAAGGAAGCTGAATTCTCAAAGGGACCGAAAGAGTCCAGCCCAAGCCCGAACGAGGACCAGGTTGAGCACAACCTCAAGCACACCTGGAACACGTTCTATCGGCCCCCAACCACTAGCAGAGACAAGGACTATGAAAGATCAATAATCAAAATAGCGTCCATTGCTACCATTGAGGCATTTTGGACCATATACGCCCACCTCAAACGACCGTCAGCCCTTCCCACGGTTTCCGATTACCACATTTTTAAGGACGGGATAAGACCAGTGTGGGAGGATGATGCGAACAAGAAAGGTGGGAAATGGATCATAAGGCTTAAGAAAGGTGTCGCAGACCGATACTGGGAGGACCTGTTACTCGCCATCATTGGTGATCAATTCATGGAGGCCAGTGATGAGGTATGCGGTGCCGTGCTCAGCGTCAGGAGTGGGGAAGACGTTCTGAGCATTTGGACCAAGATCGATGGAGGTAGGAATATCAAAATTCGGTAAGTCTTCTCCGCAACCTTGTGCAGGATGTTTGGTAACGAGATGCTCGCAGAGAAACCATAAAGAGAGTGCTTGCCTTACCGCCAGATACAAACATTGTTTGGCGAAGTCATGACGAGAGTATAGAACAGAAGAAGGCCGTCGACGAGGCTCGGCAGCAGAAAAGCATAGCCGGACCCGGCGCTGCTCAGAGGAGGACGAGCCTGTACGCCGATGAAGCCAAGGGAAAGACTTCTTAATATTCTTGGTTGCCTATCAATGAGCCATTGTGTAACATCACTGTCCTAGTCTTGTCGGAGCATATCTGTGCCTATCAAGCCGTTCAGCGGTAGCTACATTGCATCGTTCTGTTCAATGAGCCTGGATTTCGAGCGTCATACCATCCAATTGAGCTAGATGCCACTTCGCTCCTGCAATGTGCAAATAAGAAGGTGTGCTGAAGTCGACGCATGGTTGGAAGGCGCGAGTGTGGAGACACTTCCCCAAACAGAAAACTCGCGTGCCATTTAACTGTAACTTATCGAAGTCGTGGTTCATCGACGTCGGTGTTGCAGTTTCCTATCTTTTCATACATCAGATCGAGTTGTCATGTAGCTTGTGCTTGGTGATACATGAATATCATAGGCAAGGTCTCGCCGTTCAAAGGCCCTCTCGAAAATGTTCGTAATTTCATCTTGGGCAAACCAACCAAACCCGAGCCCGCATCTGAACCTCCCACTCAGACACCTTCACCCAACCAGCCACGTGCCTCTCGCAATTCTGAACACATGCAATCTAATTCGCAGGTCCAGACGCATCTCGACAAGGTTTTAGCAGGCAGTGGTTCCTACGACCCTATTGAGGTGCGTATAGTCGAATTCATTGGAGAGGGGACGTCAGTTAAAGCTGACAAAGGCCAAGGTAGACAACGGAGATGATGAGATTTATGAAGTACCTTCGACGAAAGAGAAGGAAACTCAGGCATCAGAAAAATGTTCGTCTGCTCCGTCAGTAATTACAGAGTAAGGGCCCCTATCTGCCATGGATTGGCCTTGTGGTTCTTGATTGTTAGGCATAAAGGTTGACTATATTCCCCAGGCAGAGAACTCAAGCCAGCAGGAGTCGACAATCGCGGCCTTCTGAGGAAGAGAAAAGGTTACTGGGGCTGCGCTCGTCAGTGTTGTCACGGCACTGCAAATACAAGGACATTTGCTAACCCTACCAAGTCGCAGCCCGAAAGACGCCGTTGCGGTCGAAATTCCTACTAGCAAATCCAACATGCCTTTCGTAACGGTCAGTAGTATATCGTCGTGCTAAATCATGTACTGATAGCAAGGCAGACGAGGAATACTTTCACAGCAGCAACACCACTCAGTGGCCCGTACAGACCCATGAATACATTGCGCTCTGCGCTAGAACCCAGGGAGACACGCAGTGCCTATTTTCTGCAGAAAACCAGAGGCCAAGAACATGTGAAAGAGCTTGAAGCAAGAAGAAAAAGGGGGCTTGAAGCACGAAACAGCCCGGCAAAGGCCGCGTCTCAGAACAGAGCTGCCCAAGCCGTTAGACTCGGTAGCAGACAGAGTCCTACTAGTCCAGATCGCGCTGTTAACACGCCGCCGCAAAAGAAACGTCGTATTGAACAACCTTTAGAAAGGATGAGTCCCGCCAGTTTTGACACCACGAAGCTAAGGAGCCCAAGGAACGGTCTTCATGCCCACCACGTAATCACGCTGGACGAAGACGACGATGACTTGGCCTCGAAGTATGGGTTTGACGAGTCAAGTCCCCCAAGAAATCGGCCGTCTGACGGTGTAAGGCCTACAGCGCTACGAAAATTGGCGCCAGAGAAGTCGAATTCGAGTGGGCATTCTCGATCCAAGCATGGTGTGAGGTGCAATTTCGATGACCCCATGGATATTGAAGATGACAAGTTCTTAAAAAACGCTGCGGAGGAGCGAAAGAGCCGGGAAAACGATTCCGGGGACGAGCTTTTGGGAACTAACGGAACGTCTAATACGAATATACGACAAACTCACTCCCGTCTGTTCCGAGACGAAGGCAAAGTACAACGCTCGGGCAAATCTCGAACACCCCTTGCCAATATCACGCCGCAAGCTCCAAGAATAGCAGCTGGATATGAAAACCAAAGTCCTGATGATCTCTCAGAAACTGTCAAGTCATCGAAGAATGCTAGCAAATCCCGGCCTGCATCGCTCAGTCCAAACAACAACTCCATTCCGCCAGGCGTCAAGTTTGAGCTTAAAAGCTTTGTCTGCAGTGGCTTACCAGATGTAGATGCATACTATATCGAGGTGCACGAGCACAACAAAAGTTTTTCGGTCCATTACAATAATGGTCAACTCGGAAAAGATGCTCTGATCAATGAAGTTCTCTTGTCAAAGGTCCTGGCCCTTGTTCTACCAGACGATGATGGTCTCGATACTGTTATGTTGAAATTTAGTGCAGGAGTTTTACCCGGAAATAGCTGTTTCATTGAGTTTCTATCACCGAAAAGGCTCAATGATTTTTACCACCTTGTGATAGCGCTAGAGCCCACAATAAAGACTCGACACAAACCCAAGTAAGTTCTTCCTGTCGGATTTGATCACGGTACACTAATGCCACGAAGCCTGTGGATCGGAAATGCTATGTCAAATATTCATGTCAGGAACCAGGACATGTCTGTTACTCAGGAGAAGATGTGCATCGCTCAAATGGCACTGTTAGGGTCAAAGCCCAACGCGGTTCCAAACCAAGAGTCAAAAGCAGTCAGTCAGACACAACATCGTCGAAGGGTGGATCACCTCGACCTACCACCTCAGCGAGCCAGTGATGACAAGCTTGATCGGGCATCGGGAATGGCTGCGAAATCGCAACATGACAGTGAGGACCGTACAACGCGCTCGCGGATGTTGACAACGTCGGAAAGCGAGAATCGAAACACAAGGTCGCAAAAATCTCGCCAGATCATGGCTAAAAGCCCAGAACCGTCCCACACAATCAACTCGGAACGCCGTCGAACAGGCGAGCCATGGAAAAAGCCCTTGACGTACCCTCCAGAAGGGCCGAAACGAGAGACAGTCACCTGGGATGATTTGGAGCGGCTTGAAGACGATGAGTTCCTCAACGACTCGTTAGTCGGACTCTTCATTAGGTACCTGCAAACCAAAGCAGATCCCAATCAGATGAAGAAGATGCATTTCTTCAACACGTTCTTCTACGAAGCACTGTTGCGACCTGCTGGGAGTAAAGGCGGAAAGCGACAGATTAATTATAAGGCAGTGGCAAGCTGGACCAAAAACATCAATCTGTTTCAGCGTGACTATGTTGTGGTGCCTGTCAATGAGAGCTTCCACTGGTATGTCATGATCATCTGCAATCTGGGTTGGCTCAAGAAATCGGTCGTATCTGAGGACAACGAAGCCGATGTCATTGAAGTTGCTGACCCCTCAGAAGCCAATGGCGTACCCGAGGACACTGGCGCTCCCATAATTGGAAGTGACGTACAGGAAGAGTTGGCCAGTGAGTATGATATCCTCGAATCCCAAGGTGTACGTCCGGATAGCTCCGCGAAAAAGCGGCCTAATCGTCGCAAAACCCGTGAGCCGCACTACAGGAAATACAAAGTTGATCAACCTATCATCATTACTTTGGATTCCCTAAATGCTGGCCGCAGCGCACAAGCTGGGCATCTCAAAGACTATATCGTCGAGGAAGCAAAGGAAAAGTACGGCTTAGTCATCGATGGTAGAAAGGAGATTGATGCCATGACAGCCAAGAACGTACCCCTGCAAGACAACTTTTCAGATTGTGGGCTATACCTATGCATGTATCTTGAACAATTCATGCGCGATCCGCAAACTTTTGTTCGGTCAATACTGCAGAGAGACAGCAATGCCATCAAGTGGCCAAGGAAGCTTCCACGCGGAGTGCTTCGTCAGAGGCTATATGACATGTTGAATGAGCTCCACCGGGCATATGGACCGAAGAGTGCTGGTAAGGAGGCAAACATACCACCTCTCGGGAACATTCTCATTCGGCAAGAAGATTTCTATTCTGATGAGCAGCAGAGATATTCTGAGAGGCAGCAAAAAGTCATCACTGGCTTGCATTTCTACCATGACTACGATAAGAACCGTAAACTGAAGTCGTCCGACGAAACGCGAAACAAATTTGCGTCGGCAGATCAAGAAGAAGCAAGAGCCCGAAGTCATGAAGGGGTACAAAACGCATCTGATAATGGTAGGAGATCCGCCGACGAAGATATCAGGGCTATCACTATCGAGGACGATCCGCAACCCCACACAACATTGCAGGATGATAGCAAATCACGTTTCTTTCACAATATTGAGTCGCGTCCGGCTCAATCTGCAGATCAGCCTGCTCACACACCGCAAGAGCTGGCACAAAGGTTAAGAGGACAACGCCCCCTACAAAAATCAGGGCATGCCTCGACTAGTGCTGTGGATTTTTCGGCACCCGACGAGGACCAGTCTGCTCCACTCCAGCGTAGCACGTCTGTCACTACAGATTTTCTACTGGGCGAGGCAAGCTATGTCACGCCGCCTGAAGAGCAGCACCAAATCGATCGCAACCATCCAAAGCAGCATGAAAATGTGTTCGAAGGCTTCAATGATCCAGTTGACGATCAAAAACAAGCACGACCCGGTAGTGTCGTGTCAGAGAGCGACTACGGCGATGCTGGAGCAGAGCAGGAGCAGATGCTCATGAAGCATTGATGTTTGCCCCTCCATTGGATGCAATATCTGAGATAGCCCGTCAGCTTCGCATTGCCGGTCTTTTAGAATGCTTGGTGCGTGATGTCCCAGTATTGTCGTGTTTGCTTCTCGTACTGCAGAATCTGGGTGCCATAGGAAGCATTCTCCTTCAAGCAACGTGGCAGGCTCCTACGGTGGTATCTTAGGCTCTCAAAGTGCCTTGAAGATGGCCACATTACTTGGGCAGAGATAGGGACGGGAACAGAACATCCGTCTCACAATAAGTGATGTGAGAGGCACAAATAAATTGATTGCAAGATAATCGACGCCAAGACTAGAACAAAAATTTATGCCTCCGGGGTCATAGCAATGTTTACCGAGGCAATTGCACGCGCGAGACGCCAATCATTCGCCAGCCCTTTCCGAAATCGAGATTTCGACGTGATCAGCCAATACTGATAGACATTTAGTAACTGCTCGGGCTTGCTTGCGAACCAACAAGTAGTAGTCGCCGAGGTGATGAAAAAAAATCGCCGCCCGTAAAATTTGTGCCTGTTTTGGGAGTTATGTTTATGGTCATGGTGGACTAGAGTATGTTTCATCGCCATGACAGGTAGGTGCTGGGCACATCCTATGCACTTTGCCGGTAAGCTTGCCTTGTCACGCCGCTGACGTGATGTCACGCTAGTGTCGAGCTTATTAGCTATTGACTTTGTGGCTGCCGACGGCAACGAAACCAGAGATACGGCAAGAAAACTGCTCCTTTGTTACAGCGCAGGACAAGTAGGTGAATCAAAACTTTTGTTGTCACACCGAGACTGCACTTGCTTGATAAAGCGGTGATGGCTTGCACCCTACGGGTCAACCATGAGTTGATGTGTACAGGCGGACCGAACTAATGGTTGGCGAAGTCGAGACCGTCGGGGCAGGGCGCCTTGGTGGCACTTGGAAACCCCCCAAGCCTGGTTCAGGCTGGGGCGAGAATGACGTCGATCGAGCGCGTTTCTTCGAAGATGAGCGGAATTCTCCAGGACACCCTTTTCGGGGAGAGAAATGGGTCTCGAACGCCCGCGACATACTATCTTGCTGCCGGTCGTCATTCGAATGATATTGCCGCAATGGATGATGGATTCATCTCGTTGCCATCGGTCGATGTCATCGGCATCGAGGCCAAACATCATAGCATTTTTCTGACGCACGACATATCTCGATGTCGAGTTTCTCTTTGTTGTGAGGTGGACATGAAGGCTGCAAAGACAAGGTTCGTCTATCGTCCCGGATTGAGGCAGCCCTCAACCAGGAAGGGGTTTGCGGACCATCTCCACAACAAAAGACGCAAAATGCGTTCATTTCTGCTGTCCCACGCAAAAGCAAAATCGTCAATAGGTCTGAAGGACCCTGAAGATCTACGTCGCTCCACCCAAAAATCTGCAGGGTTCTGGCCCATCTTTGCGCATATACGCTAGGATATTTGAACAACATTAATTGGATTGATATCGATGCCGATGAGTCCGTAGCGCAGATCGACTCTTCGCAGGGGATCTAAAACCTGCTTGTGACGCACTCAAATGGGTAGGTTGTTGGCCTATGCAGCGCCTGGACCCTCGTCGCCGTGTCTCATTGGCAGCACATGACATCGTCCTCCGCTGAAGATGAGGACGATGATTGGTAGGGCGCTGAAAGCAGGCCGTGCCGATAGACATCCACCACATGCCCATATCCACTATGCTTTCACTGTGGCCAGGCGATATTCATACCCGACCGATAACCCTCTCAGGTACAGTGAGACATTTGTCCTATATACACTGCAGCCTCGTAATACAATACATTTCTTCTGGCAAACACTTCGCTAACCACCATCACTACCAACTCTTTTCGACTTTCAAGCTCGTCCGAGCACAAACAACTCGGCCTGTGTTTCCTACCATCGGTTAGACATTTGCAAAAACTCACAAACACATCCACAGCTCAGACAATATGCCTACCTCAGTTGAATACCTCAATGGCCCAGCCGAGTCTACCATCGACTTTGACTCGGACCCATTACAAGCTATCTCGTCCTACTCCCGCATGATGCACGAGCACACACGATCACAAATGGGAGTGACTTGTCGGGCATTCCAACACAAGAATTCTTCGAACAAGGCTACTGCTGCATATATCGACCTCCCAAAGAAATCGAGTATTTCATCTGCCTCTTCCACACGATCATCATTCTGAACGACTTTAACGCCTACTTTCGACACCTGATTCAATCAGACATCTCAACCATCAAAGTCGACTCGACAAACTCAGCCTTTCCGCGTTAAAGCGTTTTGTACCGGTGTTGGGAAGAGAAGGTACCACCACGAACCTACCACGACGAGTATGCTTCCATGCACTCTCGCACCATCTCTCTGCCGAATGAAATGAGGGATTCTAGACCAAGCGCGCAATGTCAGCGACACGCCTGTGTATACAGTTACGAATGAGTTACAATTTACATTTCCACGCTGTCCCCTTTGCTTCCTGCTTGTTTTTGCTCATCGATGCTAGGTCACTTTCTTGCTCGTACGATATTTGGGTTTCGCTGTCTCACTACAAGCCATCCTGTTCTTCATCACTCTGTATTGTACACTACAATGTATGACTTCGATCGTCGTACGAGACTGGGTACGCTTGCACGTTTGTTCGCTGCATTTTCTGCTGTCTTATCTCCTGTCACTTTTCGCAGGCTCCCTTCAGCCCACCATATGAGAAGACGGAAAGAAAGAGGATATCTCTCAGTATCGATTCTATGCCTTGACTGCAATATGCCTTCCCAACGCCCACAATTTCAGACAAAGACCCTGTTGAGATCTATCAAGTCGAGCGATCTAATCGATCTGCGTCAAAATCACGATCCCACCGAGAGCAACGCTCATAGTCTAGCCATATCGTGGTGATGCTACCTACAACTTCAATACTCCAACCTGATCCTCCACGCTCCTCCCGTCACCGGCCTTCATCGACATAACCCGGTCCCCATCCTTATGCCATATCTCATTAGCATCAGCCCCTACGTCCCCGACAACATGATTCAGATAATGCAACAACTTCTTCCTCAAGACAACAAGCCTCGCCTCCTGACTCGGCCAATCATTCCCGCCCACATCGTGCATCGCGTTCAGAATCGCCGCCGAGTCTCCATGTATCACGCACCCCGTGTCCTCGCGCATCACGGCTTTCCATCGCTGAAGTAGTTGCTTCTTGTCAACGTGCGGCGGTACGTGCTCATCGCTATCGGACATGAGGACTAGGATACTTTGTGTGTCGCGCGGTCCGTCGCCGGTGCTCCGGTTGAGCATGCGGGAGCGGCCGATGGAGCCAAAGGTGCGCGACAGGGTTGCGTCGCTGAGGTCGTTGCTGAAGAAGTCTTCGATGCTGGGGTTCGAGGGTGAGTCGGGGCTGATGAGGCTGAGCCAGCGGCTGACGCTTACGGGCGTGGGACCGAAGACTGGTTTAGTGAGGTTGATGGGCAAGACTGTGTCACGGCGGGCGTTTTCGGGGATTGCGGATGCGATTTTCATGGCGTCGTCGTACGCTTTTCGCACCGAGGGGCCTTCGCTGATTGCGTGGAGTGCGTCGTCGCGGTCACTGACCGGGGCTTGTAGAATGGCGCCTTGGATGATTGGGCGTGCAGGCTTCTTGTCGTCCATTGGGTTCGGGGCGGTCAAGTAGCGCATTATGCCTTGGCAGCCGGTGCTGTGGCCCATTAGGACGATGTCCGTGGTTTCGGATTTGAGTAATGTTGTCCGGATGTAGTTGACAGCGACGCCGATTTCTTCAATGTCGCGGTCGATGTCTAAGATGCCCCAGCCGCGGCCACTTGTTGACAGCTGAACGTGCATAATGCGCCATGTCTGAGAGTCGTGGAGCGGGAAGAGAGCCGCGAGATCAGAGACATAGCGGGGCTGGAGGAAGTTGTCGTAGAGACCGCCTATGAAGAGGAGGATATGCTTTGGAGAGGGCGGGGAGGAAGTGGGTCGTGAGTCTTTGGGATATGGGGTGTGTTCAAAGACGTTGAGGTTACGCGTTGGATGGTAGGTATGGAGGATGCCGGACGTCATTCTGGCTGGGTATGCCGGGATAAGGTTGCTGTCGAATCCAAGGTGTGCTTTGCTCGAGGCGTAGTCGTTCTTGACGTCCGGTGGATTTCAGCTTAAGCTCAAAACTAATTCGACCTTGACGACGTGTCGGGGAGCGTCGGACAATTAGGTAATTTAGCGGATCTTGGCTCAACAATACTGCCTACGGCGGACTGCGGTACTGGTATGCCTACAGGAACGTAGTTACGGCTTCGGCAGGGTGCATGGGCGGCTGCACTCACGTGACCGCAATATCAAGATACTAGACAACGCTCAATTGTTCATATTCTGTAAGGGACTAAATAAGTTATACAGCTGTGACGTCAATGCGTGCTGCTACTATTATAAGGCCGTCCTTTCAAAAAGGGTCTTCCAGACCAAGGGTAAACCTATAGGGGCCTCGGGTGCAAAGCCGCATGCAATCCCTTGGCGCAGTTTCCGTAACCGCTGGTGCCACAGAGCTATCGTTTCGCGTGTCTCTCAAACTCGTTTGATATTGATACCGTACTCTCGAAATTGCCAGCGCCTCCCCTAGGACTTCTCTCAAGGGTGTTCTGGTTTGATATAATGACCGTGATGGTGTCTTTCCATTCCACAAAACTGTCGCTGCATGGAGTTTAGCCCGCTGGCTCAGGAACAATATTCTTCAACCCTAATTTGGCGTCGTTGTGGCGCCTCCTGAAACGTCTATTTTGACTTATCGCTATTATGAGGTTACCTAGCCGCTGAATGTTATTCATGTCACTCGACATGGCGCGCGTGAAAATTGGAATAGATGTGTATGCATCGTTCCCCTTCTTGTCTGCTCTGGAAGATGTCTGGCTTTCTATCACGCTCCACCCGAAAGACGCAAGCTTGTTCACGATTTTCGAATAGCTATGAAGTCAGCAACTGTCTGCTTCACTATCAGCGCGACTCCATTCCTTCTCTTCTGCCTTGTCTGTCCTTCTTCATCACAAATTGTTGGGTGTGCAGCGAATGGTGTTGACTGTCCCCGCAAGAGTGATGAGGGAAGTGGAGTTTGTGCCCAGGGACCAACGCAAGGTGGAATCGGCATTGTATCATTCGACAGCAATGTCACCTCCGGACCATTGACATGGACGATGACAGAACGTGAAGAGGATACCCACCCTCAAGCATCCACGTATAGAGGATTCTGGCTTGGCTCACCGCGATCACTTGACTTCAGCACGGTCACTGATTTCGGAGCCTGTGCGTTCGTGTTGAGTGGTGTCACAAGCGCGCTGCAGCTACCCCCAGGGTTCGACGATTACGGAGTCTTCGGATGCTCAACCGTAATGGGAGATTCATGTGCCCAGGACTTGGTTAGCAAAGTCCGTACTGAGCTCCTGCGCCTGCTAAACGAGACTTCACTTGACCCGACAACAGCCCCGTGTTGGACAATTGGCCAGGAGCTTGAGGGCAGCTCCCTCCCTGACAGCTGCATTTCAGCGCTCCGGACTGACATATTTAGATCCGAGGCACCACGAATTATGTCTGCCGAGTTTTCAAAGTGAGAGCAAGAATACACGCTAACCTAGGTGTTTGTGCTAGGCTTGACTAGGACAAGAGATAGCCTAAATTCAACGTGGCAGACTCAGGACACCTGTACCTTGACCACTGGTGGCTCAGATTACAACATGGCCGCAGGTCCCGACCAGACCTTTCTGGGAGACCTCAAAAGCCAAGAGATTGAGGTTTTCAAGAACGGCACAACCCCGCTTTTTACGCTCTTCTACAACGAGCCATGGAACAACGCCAGTACTGGGCCTGCGTTGTTCCTCGAAGAGCCAGAGGTGCATTTGAGCTGCATGAGGAAAGTGCCAACCGCCGAACAAGAACAGCAAAGATCGGGATCCACACAATTGCAAGGAGATCTAGGACGCCTGGGCTTCATGTGGCTGTTATTATCCAGCTTACTACTGGCAAACGCATTGTCGTGATCGAAACAACGCGACCAAAAATATTGTCAGACTCCTTAATTCGAGGCACTTGCTCAGAAGCGCGCAGTACGTACGCGAGGCAAAGACTACGGCACGATGCCAATGCTCCGGATGTAACGAAGTTCGTTCATCTACGTCCACGGAAGCCAAACTTGGCGGACGGGATTAATTTTACGGAGGCCCTCAAGCAGAGCTTTGTATTCTTGCCGCAGCCCCGACATCACAACCACCGCTTCGAAACACCAGCTGAGCTCGTCTCAGCGAAATCTCATTACAGGCACATCTTCTTCGCATCCTAACTACTGCCTGGAGCACGGCACGTAGATGCGGCACAAGTAGGATGGGCGCGTGCTTGCGCAGATCATCTCCAGTCCTTGATCGCCCGGTGCTAGAAGACATTCGCGAATGTTCGACGGTGCATGAGCTTCACAATTGCAGAGACAGCCATAGGAGCGATATTTCTGGGGTACATGTAATAGGCGTCTACCCTTTCTGCGGAACAGAATATACCACATGTAATCGCTTACGGCATTCAGGGCCCTTCCATGAAGTGGTCGAATTTAACGAGGCGACTAGAGCAGTATCTCATCATTTTCCTAGGGAATTGCAAAATGAAACTTTGATGCGCCAAATATTTGCCTGCGGCACCACAGCCACAAACTGCGGACGTCACTCTCACCAATTCCATCCAGCATATTCCCCGCCGACCTATTATGGGCAATACACTCGATGATGGCGCGCTGAACGGCTTCACGACATGAAGAGGTTGTAGACAAACACGTCTTAGCTCCCATGGTCCGCAAAATATGGTAACCACGGCCACACTATCGAGCAATGAGAGTGTTAAGACGCCCGCCATGTACCTGAAATATGCGGTGCACACTATTCTCGGCGTCTCAACTGCGAACGCAACAGTCTGGCCGATGTTCATATGCGAGTTATTGTCCACTGCGTTTTAGAGTGGTGTGCGCATGACAATAACTCGCATATAGTTTATTTTGTCTTTCGTCAGGTCATGCTAGGCGACGCACGCGTCAAAGACCAAGTAGTTCGAGGTTGAGTCTGTTTGAAGATGATGGCTCGCGGTCGCAGTTTCTCTTGGCACGCCCCAATGGCACAAGACGGCTTACATAATCGCTCGCTCTTGAGAAACGGCGTGAAATTTTTCCGCCAACAAGGTTGGGATGTTCCTACCAATAATCAAGAACACTTCATTTGGCTGTGGAATTTGAGGGCTCTGAAAAGACCTGTATGACCATCTCAAAAATGACTCTGCATCTATAATGTTCGACAAGATACAGCCCTACCAGTATGTCGCTTTGCGGCTTCCATCCGACGCCGTAAAGGTCGAACAAATATCACCGAACGCGTAGGTCCACAAATTATAGACCTGACATTGTAAGCTTGGCATCAATGTCCTATGCCTGCTGCATATCGGTGCATCTAGCTGACCTCGACCTATCTGCAGGCTCATCACATTAGGCAAATATGGCTCGTTTCATACAAACTCAATCATTGGTCGCCCTTATTACTTGACATTCGAAATCCTTGATCGCTCCGAGCAAAAAGATGCGCGAGAGCTTCGGATCGTGCGAGCATCAGAAATTCATGCTGAGACACTTCTTGAAGAAGCAGAACCTGAAATTGCCGAAGATGAATCAGTGTTGACACCCACGGCGGGTCAATTTGACGAGTATGGCCTACCAAGCACGACTGACAAGTCGAACGTCAACATCATTGACAATCCAGAGAACCAGAGGCTTACCTACTCAGAGATTGAAGCTCTGAAGTCAGATCAGCTCGGAAATCCCAAGGAACTGATAGCGAAGATCATGGCAAATCATTCTCAGCTTGATCAAAAAACCGTGTTCTCACTGGCTAAGTACACATTGAGAAAGCAGAAGAAGTATATGAAGCGCTTCACTGTTCTGCCGATCGACGTGCCGAGTTTGACAGACTGGATGATGAACGAGAAGGACTTCTCGAAGATCATGGAACTACGAAACGAGACCCTCGGACTCATAAGCAGCTGGGCAAACGTGCACGCTTCAGAAGCTGTCACCGAGGAGGAAGAACACCGAAGCCGATATCTGGTAGTCGACGACACTGGCGGCCTCGTAGTGGCAGCGATAGCAGAGTGTATGGGTATCCTCCATCATCATCAACGACAGCAACAAGAAGAAGCATCCGAGCCAGAAATGCCTTCTCAGTTCGATCAACAGGAGATAGAGCTTGTCTCGACCTCTACAGACAAACCGCAATCCTCAAAGCCGCAGCAAGCACGAAAGCTCCGGTACGAACACAAGCTCGCGACCTCAAACACCATCACCCTTATTCACGCAAATCAACAACCCAACCTCTCCATTCTCCGCTACTTCTCTTTTGACCCAAATCAGCCACCTTCACCTTCAGATCCATCACCACATCCTCTGCACACCCACCTTCAGACCCTAACTTGGCTACAACTCGTACAACCGCATAACGATACGACCTACGCCCAAGAACCTACACATAAGACATCAGAGCAGCTATCATCCATGAGAGCAAATCACCGGTCAAATTACTATCGCAAGCGTCGTCGCTGGCAGCGCACAAAGCAGATTATTGACTCGACAAGAGCCGGTGGATTCCACGCGCTGATCGTTGCAAGCTTCACAAATCCAGTGAGTATATGCAGGCATCTCGTACCGCTACTGGCCGGAGGTGCGCAGGTCGTGGTATATAACCCGCATATCGAACCTTTGATGGAGTTGTGTGATGTGTATTCTACGGCGAGGCGTACAGCGTATTTGAATGAGATGAAGGCGCGGCAAAGCACAGCTGACCAGGCGAGCACGCCGATCATCAGAGAGGGAGAAGGCATAGAGGTGAATGTGGATGGAGAAATGGATGAAAGGATGAGTCTAACGGCAATTGAGGACGATTCGCGCTTCCCTGTTGACCCAACCCTGCTACTGAGTCCGGCTTTACACCATGCAACTGCTCGACCGTGGCAAGTGCTGCCTGGCAGAACACATCCGCTGATGATGGGCAAGGGCGGTGCTGAAGGCGGATACATCATGGTTAGCACCAGAGTTGTGCCGGTGCAGGGCATGGTTGTGCAGGCGAGAGGTCGGCAAGGCAGAGGCAGAAAGAAGGCCGCACCTGTCGAGAGTGGAGCGAACGGTCAGGAAGACGGGGAGAGGCCTGTGAAGCGAGAACGAAGAGACAGTGTCCCACAAGATGTGAATGGGACTGATGCGGCTATGGAGGATAGAGTGCAGGCTGGTACTTCATAAAATCTCCACTACCAACCGAGGAACGTGTTTGGATCATACTTTATAAATTAGGCAATGCTTCATGAATTTTATGCTCTTTTGAGGCCTTTCTAATACTTACCTACATAGTTCTCGCTGCTTGTCACACAGCACGAGCCTATCCATATGTTGGCAACTAAATTCGCTCTCAGAATTCCATCGATGGCTGTGCGTAGGCTGGAACTGAGCAAGACTGGCCATTCGCCCGCAATGCTATTGATGAGCCGTCGAATCGTAAGAGACATGGCCGTCCACTGCGAATTCCACACCGAACTTACGGCTTCTTGTCAACCCTGTTCCCGACGGAAACTCCAGTCCAATACAGGTACTCGATCGCTTGTCACCCTGGAGACGAAGGTATATTATGCATAATGTCGCCCCTCTAGGAAAGAGGCTTTCTCGAACGACGGTGGTGCTCAGCAAGTGATCGTTGCCTGCCTAATCGTGATTGACAGTAGGCTCAGTAATTCCACGTAGTACTCTTGACTCGTTTTCCGGGGCACCGTGCAGCGGAACCAGCTGCTTCTGCCTTCACAAATTCTTCCCCATAAACTTCCTCTTCGCAAAGCTCATCCAGAACTTATTTGGCACCCCGGATCCGTCCGCAAACAATCTACTATGCAACCTCAACGCCAACTCTTGTCGCACCTGACTCAGATACCCCCTCAACGTCTCTGCATCCTGCCGATCCCGTGGCCCCTCGTAAGCTTGATTCAAAGGAAATCCCGGCTCACCGGGCAAACTGAACTGCTCCAGACTCAGGTTTATCAGCGCTTTTTCAGCACTTTTGGGGTCGGAGTTTGGTTTCACGGTCGTGAGACAATGGCTGAGGAATAGGATGCAGTAGATTAGGTGGCGGTCGGCGGGACCTTGGATCTCGAAGTTGCGGAAGAAGACGTTGGCGCGGAAGAGGGACAGGGCTTCGTCGAGGACGTCGTAGGATTCGGATTCAGGGTCTACGTCGAAAGGGTCGCTGCCTGCGGGGAGTTGGGGGAGGGTGTAGGCGGGTCCCCTTGTTTTGGTTCGGAGAGGGAGGAGTGGGAAGTTGCCTGGGTTGCGGGTCAGATTGGGTGGAACAGGTTGTGATAACGACGCTTTGTACCTATAAGTTGTGCGCCTTGTTCACCGAGGAAGACGCTGTGGTAGGCTGGCATTTTGACTGGACCCGAGAGCGCGGGCAACTTAAGATACGTTCAGGTGTGGGTGCTTGCCATTCCGCTGAATGGTGGGCTGCCGGACTTGTCAAATGCGCCGTGCGATGACGAACTGAGGGCAAACCATGCAAACTGCGGAAGGCGGGCCTGGCACAACTGTTCATCGTACTTCTGCTTATGGCTTCGTGGCCAGCCGTATTAACGCTGCTGGGAGAATTACTGGCATTGGGCAAGAATAGCTCGAAGTTGGACAGAACGCTTACTTTACCGAGTCGAGGGTTCTGAATCGTGTTCTCCGGTTTGTAGATATGCAAAGCACTTATCCACACCAGGGTGCCCAGCTCCGCAGCAAGAATATAGATATAACCAGGCTCACGCCTTTCATAAAGTGTCACCGTAGCATTTCATTGCGTCCCCGTCCAGAAGGAAAATAGAAACCTTCAAGGATCAGAGGAAGGGCAAATACTATCTGCTAACCATCCATATGTCATGTCCATCGCAGAAGACCGAGCATACATTGTATGTTTGCGACGCGGTGAAGCGAGATACGAAATCCCTTCTTGAGCCGAAGTGAAGGTCTAGTCTTCACACTCATAGACCATGCTGCGGTAAGAAATTCACCTACCTATAGTCCGCACAGTCTAAATGACATAACAAGCAGTCGCTGAGCATCTGCCTTGTCCCCTTGAACTACCTAGTCCGCCGGTATTTGATGCTGTGGCCGGTTGTACCAAGCTGAAAGAGTGATCTACCACAATTGATCGATAAGGACAACGGGACGGCCCCAGGATGCCTCACATTCCGCAGATTGCAAGCCAGGAGACCGAGATTTTGAGAATATCTGGTTGATGCTTCGACCTAGAAATGGGGCACACGAAAGATCAAGACAGAGCTTCCGGCGGGAGTCGGACCAAGCGCAAAGCTATGGCGCAAGATCTTCGCAAGCACCGATGTACGCGTTGGGGGCTTGTCGAATCGTTGTTCTCTCAGAAGAAACCGCCTTGGACGTAAAAATTGTGCGGACTCACCAATGCGACCGATACATGCCAGAGTCAACGTCCACGAAAGCAGATATTCTCTGCCGCGTTCGCGAAAATGCCGAGGTCTTCGGCTTGAAAAGGCTCTCGCAGACATTGTTTCGGCATGCTATGCAGAAGCCGCAATTGCGATCATTTGGACTGGTGCTAACCACCAGAGGCTCGAAACCTTTTGGTCGTCGCCGCAACCGCACGCCTCATAATGCCAGTGAAGTAGGCTTGTAGTCTTGGTTGAAAGCGGTAGACGCGCCTCGGCTTGAGCATACCACCCATTTCAGCAAAGCGCGTCTCGTCGGAGTTGATGACGTGATGCTAAATTTGCCGCGTTTGCACAATTTTTTGATGAGCTGCCGGATGCGTCCGTCTCCCATGCTCTTAATTATTTAAAGGTGGTTGTCTGTGGTACTACCATTACTGAAAAGTCCGAATCGTGAGGAGACGTACTGACGTGCAGTATGGCCAACGTAGCAAGAACGACGTTACGCCGTTTTGCTACACAAGCAGCTCGACAAGCCACCGTGAGCTATGCTGCTCCGGTCGCTGAGCAGGTAAACCAGTATGGCATCAAGGTCTCGCAGTCGCAAGGTGTGGTAGACGCGCTGACAGGAGGTACCGTCATCCACCATACTAGCGCATATGTACCACTAACACTGCTACAGCCATTGGCAATACGCCGCTCATTAAGCTTCAACGCCTATCGAAAGAGACCGGTTGCAACGTTCTTGGCAAAGCCGAATTCCAGAATCCTGGTGGCAGCGTGAAAGATCGCGCTGCTCTCTTCGTTGTCCGTGATGCCGAAGAGCGGGGCCTTCTGAAACCTGGCGGGACAGTTGTGGAGGGGACAGCAGGAAACACAGGCATTGGCCTGGCGCACGTCTGTCGATCGCGAGGGTACAGGCTCGTCATATATATGCCTAACACGCAGTCACAAGGCAAGATTGATCTGCTGCGGTTACTGGGCGCCGAGGTCTACCCTGTACCTGCGGTGGCGTGGGAGAACCCAGAGAACTACAACTGGCAGGCGAAGCGGCATGCAGACAGGTTGCTGAAGGAAGACCCAGAGCACGGCGCTGTGTGGACAAACCAATTTGACAATGTTGCGAACCGGAGAGCGCATATCGAGACGACCGGGCCTGAAATATGGGCTCAGACTGGTGGGAATATTGATGCGTTTACGTGCGCAACTGGTACCGGCGGCACACTGGCTGGTGTGACGCGGTACCTAAAGGACGTTTCGAACGGGAGAGTGAAATGCTTTTTGGCTGACCCTCCGGGCAGCGTACTGCATAGCTATATACAGTCTGGCGGAAAGCTGACCGAGCGATCGGGAGGAAGCATAACAGAAGGTATTGGACAAGGCAGAGTGACAGACAACTTGAAGAACGAGGTGAACGAGGTGGACGGCAGCTTGCAAATTTCAGATGAGAAGAGTATAGAAATGGTATATCGATGCCTAGATGAAGAGGGCCTGTACCTTGGCGCAAGCTCCGCACTTAACGTGGTGGCTGCAAAGGAGGTGGCAGAAATGATGGGCCCGGGAAAGACAGTGGTTACCATACTATGTGATGGAGCGTACCGCTACGCAGATCGGCTATTCAGCGGGAAGTGGCTAGTGAGCAAAGGTCTGAGAGGTGCGATACCCAAGCATCTAGAGAAATATATTGTGCTGCCGTAACATGTATCAAATAGAACTACTTCTGGGCCGTTAGAAGTGTTGGGGAGAGCATTGTTTGAGAACAACAGTGCCGTAGAATGACATGGAGGCCGGCGGGCGTGAAACCTGGCTCTGGACAGGGGCAATGATTCAAAGATGGGCGACTCGGTTGACGCTCCATGCTTGAAGTCATACTTTCCTCATTGACAATTACATACCCGCAGAGTTTTCTGCTCCCAACATCGCCTACAACGAACTTGCACTTGAATCGCGTGATACTTCAATAAGGCATCCGCTTGACAGTATGCTCCGCATCGAGTATCTAACTTGAAGTTGTACATCTGTCCTTCACTCCTACTCCTCTTCGCAATCTTTTCTTTCGCAGATACGGTACCGGAACAGACCGTTTCTGATCTGGATGAGAAGTGGTAGCCGCTAGCTTTTTCAACATTGAAGGCCAAAGCTAAAAAGCATTGCGACTACTGTCCTAAACGCCTACAGCCAGGGACACAAAAAGGGTCGAATGAAGAAGCCTATATACTAACGTTCTAGTATACTGATACGTTCAGACTCAATTTAACTGCTATCACCTACATATGTCTACAAAAGAACAATTCATGAGGCGTGAAAAATGAAAGACGTGAAGATCTTTCTCCCGCTCCGCCACGGTCAGACGCTCAGATGATCAGATGGCTGATAGGTAGGCATTAGATGCCAGGCTAGGCTCAGCAAAACGGCGAATTTTCCCATTTCTTAAGGTTTGTGCTGGGTAATATATGTATGTGAGTGGGTGAAGTTCTAGCAGACCTCGGCTGCGTAAGCTGGTGTCATCTTGGGATGTAGTCGATCAACTGTGTCATACCAATCTTTACAGGCTCTCCGCTTTGTTCCCGTCCCAAGGAATAGAACAGTCTCGTGTCCTCAATGTCAGTCTGCTGCAACTGAGGCAATTCCTTCCGGTAATTCATTACTGACATTTCATTCCTCCGACCGACTTGTTCCGCTCGCTCACTGTTGCCTTCATACAAGGGGTGGTTGATATCCATCGCGAACTCATGTCGGAGTCCCAAGACATGCCCTAGCTCATGAAGAAAGACCTGCCACAATCCATCTCTATACTTCGGCTTGAAGGCAGCATCATAAGTGAAAACGAAATTGAGATCATTCGCATTCGGAAAGAACGCGGAAGCAAGTGCGGTTCCTCTTGTTCCCCCATGAACAAGTACGAAAGCTGCATCTTCTGTCGCAGCTACCCACTCAAACTTGATGCCCACGTCAGCAGCATTCCATTTCTCGGCAGCAATCTCGAGATGTTTTGCAGCAAATCTGGCGTCATTCTCGGAGGGAAAATCATGTGTCCAAACAGTCCATTTGACCACTGAACCGGGTTTCCAGCGTGCAATCCCAACGAACAAGCCCAGTGTGATATCAAGAGGCCCGTTCGCAAGAGTGGACGGTATTGGGGATTGGGTGATGCATATCGGAGCCTCTGGAACACTCTGTGGCTGAGCGTCGGCCTGTTGAGGTGTTGTTGGCTCAATTGTTGCAAGAGCCTCCGTACCCAGTGCTTGTGTCGCTGCACCAAGCACGATCCTTTTCTTATTTGAATTGCTCATCTTGGTGGTCATGAGAGAGTCTAGTAAACGATTTAGCAGGAATTTTGCTTTGAATGTGGCAGAAATTTGTCGAGATAGCACTGGTACGACAGCAGCCTTTTATAGTTCAGCTTTCGGCTAACGAGTGAGCCAAGCGAGAAATGCATCTAGGCGATGTCAGCCTCTCGGCATAGGCACAGCGTCAAGTGCAGGTCATCGCTGTGCCTGTCTCTGATCACACGCCACACCGACCGTACGCCTTATAATTTTGGTAACTTCCTTTGCAGTTGATGTCCACTATTCGAAGCTGTAATCTCCCTTTCCCAGAATCACCGTAGGCAAATTTGAGCCTGCAGGTAACAAAAGCGTTTTCTATGCCGTCGCGGTCCGATAACGCCCATCTTGGACATGTCGTTTATGCGGGGCGTAGGGCTGAATTGGCAAGCTTCTGCTCAACAGCGGAGCCGTTGCAGGCAAGGCGGCCAGTAAAAGCTTATTCGGGAGACTCAAAGCGAGGGTTAAACGGCACACCGGTCAGAGTTCACCGAGACGCCCGCTTTAATCCTTGGAGATCGCCGCCATTTTTGTGCTTGGTACCAGTTGAGAAGGTTGTAAATTTCCGCTCCAATCTTTCAATTTACTAGGCCTATGCTGTAGACTTTGGCGATTGAAACTTGGAGACTGCTCCTTAAGCTGAAGCAAGGCATAGAGAGAGCGTACCAAGGGGACTCTAGTATTTCGTGAACGGACTCCCTTGTGTGAGGTACCATCTTCTGGTGGTCAATCCAGAAGAGAGGCGAGGAGTGAATTTTTGTTCAGCTGCGATTTGCGCTCTAAAATCTTTCGGACTCAATCGTCGAGTAAATTCTGGACAGCCGAAAAAGCGTTGCTAATTCAAGTACACGGACATATCTTGCTTCTCATAGGTATGTAGGTACGTATTTACGCGGGATGAGAATCACGAAGTGACCTTATTGACCTTAGACACAGTTCGAGCAGCGCCAACATGAGCAGTAGTAGCTGGTCAATCACATCCCGCTGCATCTGAGCTCCTACAGCTGGTGCTAGACCTAGGCGTGTACGTATTAAGCGCTCCAGAAAGCTATATTACACAAAGCCCCTAAATCATCGAGCCAAGTATGCGCAATGAGTCTGATTGATCAAGCAAGAAGTTAGATTCATGCTTCTCAACATAAACCCCAGTCCAGTACATTATGCCAGTAAAACGTTAAGAGCGGGCGAGTCTAATGACTCCTTGATTATGATCATGACCACATTCAGCTAATTGATATCAAGACCCTCAACAATAAATCAAACAGAATAAAGCCATCGCTTTGGGCAACAAGTAAACGCACGCAGCGACCCATAAAAGACCGGAACATACTCAGCAGCCTGCAATGTCCTCTGAAAGACAAGCCCTGAAGGTTGCCCGGCGTTCAACCTTGTTCTCTGTATCTCCAATTTCAGAGAATCGCAGACCTTTGCGCCCGGAGATGTGCGCTAAGGGACATCACGACGACGATTGTAAGTCCTCTATATCGCTTTAGTGCTCAGGTAGTTAAGTCGTACTTACGGTACGTAGGGTTAACTGTGGAATTTTTTCCTTGTGGTATCTTACCTACATATACGTCGAGCAATGCTACAGGTGCCCATTGCCGCCTCTGGGGTTTCCCATCATTTGATGTCCTCCGTAAACACCAATTGAGCACTACGTACGTAGATCAAAATGCTGCCCGGTGGTGTTAGCTCACACGTGTCTTGCTATTAATTCTGCATGTCTTTTTCACGTACGTGTTGAAGACTGCGCTGAGAGACTGGGATATTTCTCTAACCGGCTCGTTGAGCTGCTTCTCAAGCAAGAAGCCAGAGCAAATCAAAAAGCTCATCTCTCCGGCCGATACCTACGTACGTATGTAGATCTTCGTTCTTTGATCTTCATTAGTTCATTCTTGCTCATTGCCTAATTATCTTAGACAAGCATGTTTGCGTAGTTTCCCTGAGAGCTTGCCCAGCCCCATACTGAAGTCAGTGAGAGTCCACCTTCTTCTCTCCGTACCTCGACATGACATACTCCACAGTTTGTGGTCTGATGTCAAAACTTCGCTTTACGTAGTTACGCATCGAGAGTGCGCAGAACGCGATTTAAGAATCCTTCTTCAGGCGAAGAAGACGTTTTGGGCTAGTCTCGCCGTGGGTGAGAGCTTCTTGAGACGACAACCATACCCAACTATGGTTGTGCAGAATTTGACATTCTGCACGACCGGCAAGCTCATCGCCGTATGAGGTCATAATTGGAATGATACCTTCATAGAAGTTTTGTGAAAATTTTGTAGCGACAGACTACGTAGGTCGCTCAGGAGAGATCTTTGTTTGCAAACAAGGGTCACAAATGCATGGACAAGCGCATGTGTCAACGTCTCAACAGACTGATGCAGCAGAAAATCCTTATCGTCTCGATCGGTAAGGCCTAAGTGATTTAGGAACCCATAATAAAGGGTGAAAGTGAAGAAAGGGTTCATGCTCGATCAAAATTGTGCTTTTAATTGTTCACGCCTCCATTGATTTCAACAACACTGCCATTCATGTACCTCGACTCATCGCTCATCAAGAAAGCCACTGCATTTGCAACTTCTTCGGACGTGCCTAGTCTGCCCAAACTTGCAGCTGCTTCACTTGCTTGAATTGCATCAGATCCAGCCAGAACGCTCGAATTCGTCGGAGTGTTGATGTTGCCAGGCGCAACAACATTGACTCTGATCCCCTTGGGACCCAACTCCAATGCCATGGATTTCGAGAAGCCGATGACCGCGTATTTGGTGGCGCAATACGTTGCCATCTCCTTGGCTGGACGCTGGCCTAGTATCGAGCTTACGTTGACGAGCGTGCAGCCAGAATGTTCTTTCAGGAAAGGTAATGCAGCTTTGGTCATGTTGTAAACACCCTTTAGATTGACGGCGACTAGCTTATCGAAATAGCCTTCCGGGAGCTCAAACAGAGGGTATGCTGTTGGATTAATGCCTGCACAATTAAATACGTGATCAATTCTCTTGAAGTACTGCATTGTCTCGCCCACCACCAGCTCACATTGCGCTGCATTGGATACATCCAACTCGGCAGTGATGAGGTCGACTGGGTCGGTCAGCCCAGCGGTCTCAAGCAAACCGGCCTCATTGATGTCTGTCAGAGCTAGCGATGCTCCTATCTTCGATAGCTTGATTGCCGTAGCTCTTCCTATGCCAGATGCTGCGCCAGTGATGAGGACAACTTTGCCGCTCAACGGATTCGTCATCCTGTACCAATACTGACACTTTCCTCTTCGGACGTTACGTTGAGATTGATCTTAAGCTATTGTCAAGCTCCTGTAGCCGCCGCTTCGTGGTCTGTGTGAGTGAGCGTATTGACGTAGAAGGACAGCCGCAAAGAAGACATGCAGAGTAATTACTCATCATTTGTGGTGCAATTGGAGAAGATGTCATTGATCCATGGTTCTTGATGAAAGGGCAGTTACGTATCCGGCCAGGCTGTCCGCAACATCCATCGATCAACCTCAGCGCCTACCCTGATTTGGTGAACCCCGTTCTGGGGGTCGAATGATATAGTCCTGCAATCTGACCACTCCAATGCCAGCGGAAAGGCCATTCGAAGTTGACTGGTCCTTCTGCCATCACGTGGTCACTCGTCTCGATGGCCGATCTTAGCCTCTAAACTGCGAACGTATTCACCGACAGAGATGCTCGGTCAGTGAGGCAACAGAGATGCGCTCACCATAGCAATATTAATGTGTCAGTCAACGTGAACGTGCATGGTACATGGTGACCTTTAACCAGGACGAGCAGCATTGATCAAAGCTGGACAGGACATTGTAAGCATAAATAGGCAGCACTGTCCCCGCATGCGTCCAAACAATTTCTTGTAACCTGTCTCGAAACTTCCAGCACGACTCGACTAATTGTATACCTTCTTTCTGATATTTTCCAGTCAATGCTATTCTGAAATCGAGTCTGACCGAGACATACGCAACACAGCGTAAAATGGATCACGCTGGTCGAGGTGCCAAAGCTTTGGCAGCTTCCGACGCGGCGACCGCTGTAGTCGAGTACACAAAAGCCCTGATTGAACACCCTACATCACCCGACTACTTTACCCAGAGATCGAAAGCATTCACTCAGATCAAACCTGCAAGGTATGACCTGGCTCTGCAAGATGCCGAGTACGCAGTACTGTGCGGCCAGAAGCGTGGAAAGCGTGACAAAATTCAGGCCGGCCAGCAGAGACGAGTCGCCGCCTTGTATAATTTGGAGCGATATGCAGATGCGAAGCTGGTCCTCGACAGTATGAAGAAATGGCGTCCGCAGAGCTCGAAGAGCCAGGAAATGGAGCACAACATCTGGGAAGCCAAAATCAACAAGAAGCTAGAGGCCGTGCCGCAGCAACCAACGACGGCAGAATATCCACCCACGCCCTTACCTGACGAAAAGGTTCTTACCAAGACTTTGCAGAAGCAGCTCAAATCAGACGGCAGCTTCAATTACGACGACGAGGATGTAGAGATGGAGGACGCGTCGAAGGAACAGCCTGCAGCTCCTCAGTCTGCGGCAGAGAATGCTGAGAAAATCTCAGGAACACCTGTAACAACCAGCAAGGCGCCACCCCCGAAGATAAGACACGAGTGGTACCAAAACAATCAGAATGTAATTGTTACAATCTATGCAAAGGGAGTGCAGAAGGAAAAGGCCGAGGTCGATATCGACGAGGACTCTGTCTCGGTTTCCTTCCCACACCCGTCCGACCCCTCGACCTCCTTCAACTTCAGCCTCGATCCTTTGTTCGCCTTGATCGACCCATCGAAGTCAAAATACCAAGTCATGTCCACGAAGATCGAGCTCACTCTCACGAAAGCACTTCAAGGGCAGAAATGGGCGAACCTCGAGGGCACCGTCTCCCTTGCGAAGAGCAAGGCTGCCCAACAAGGTGATGACCTAGCCAAGGCGGCTGTGGTGTCTTCTATTCAGCAGCCTGCCTCTACGCCTGCTGCTGCACCATCATACCCCACCTCGTCGAAGTCAGGTCCAAAGGACTGGGACAAGGTTGCGAGCGACCTCACGGCGAAGAAGCCGAAAAAGAACGCCAAGGACAAGTCAAACAGCGACTCTAAGGACAAAGCTGGGTCTGACTCAGAGGACGAGGGGGATGAAGGCTATGATAGTGATTATGGTGGAGATGCAGTCGACAGCTTCTTCAAGAAGCTTTACGCGGGCGCAGATCCAGACACACGAAGAGCCATGATGAAGAGTTTCACAGAAAGCAATGGCACTGCACTCTCTACAAACTGGTCCGAGGTTGGCTCGAAGAGAGTAGAAGTGGTGAAGGGCAAAGATGATTAGACTCCACATCTTCGACAAATGTGCACGAACGATGAAAAGGAATGATCATGAAGACCGGTCACGACTGTGGTGAACTTAGCGATGGCGCAGGCGGTATTTTCTGTTGCTCAATGATAAGTGCTCTCTGTTTCTCACGAGTATTTTCAATTTTGCGTCTCACCCCTTGCAGGCTCACTAACGCGTCGTGCATACCCATCCACCACCAGCCTAACATTCTTCACGCGGAACACGCTCGTGCACAGATCACTCCAAGGATGGACACTTGCCTTGCCCTCGTCCAGCTCGTGCTTTTCTCCTTTTGCTCGCTCGACTGTTTGCTCACTTCCTTCGTCATCCTGATGCTCTCTTTACCACCGCGATGTACTACTACGGGTCGCAACGCAACACACACCCCCGAGCAGCAACTGCAAGACTAGCAACGATGCCGACGATCACATTCGCCAGCGCAGTCCTCATCTTCATCAACTTCTGGATCGTGGGCCTAACAGCATTTGCGGCAGCAGCATCAGCAATATTCCTCTACATTCTCGGCGCAGTAGACGGCACCATCGGACCGAGCGTCGTTATTTCGTTGCTATGTGTGAGTGCTCATTATCCTCTCCCAGACCACACCCACAACTAACGATCCTTCAGTCCGTCCTCTCATTGACGCACCTAGTCCTCCAATCCATCAACGTCTCTTGCAACAAACAACGTAGCTGGCACAAATCGTGGCTCAGCTCCATCTGCGCTCAGCTCCCACGTATCTTGATCGTATGCTGGGTTACAACAACGACCGTGGGTCTCGTGGTGGCACTCCGGCAACCACTCTGTCAGAGCGGTGATGTGAAGGCCGACGCTGCAGCATGGCAGGCGGGTCTCGGCTGCTGGGTTTTCCGGGTTCTTGTCTCGTTGAATGTCGTTGTGCTGTGAGCTATGCCCCCTTAGAACACTAGTGTCCAGGACTGACCAAAAAACCCAGCATCCTAACCTTCTGCATTTTCATCCTCCTCGAAGTCCACGGCCGCTACGTCCCTATCGCCCCTTTTCACTTCGAATGCGACCAGACACCTTCAGCCCGCTCCCGCCAGCGTCGTACTCTCGGATCCTCTCCCTACAACGACTCAATCGAGTCCCTCGCCAGCCCCATGACCATAACTTCCAAAGACGAGCGGAATCTGAGTCTCACCGGCTCAATCGAGAAATCTCACGCCCATAATTCAATCTCACCTAGCCCAACATATCGCACGCTGGATGCTGATAAGTCTCGCCGCTTGGTCCTCCAAGGCAGTCTCACTACGTTAGATGAACAATCAATTCTGGACCTCGGTTCCTCCCGACGCAGTCCTTGCACGACAGCGACACTAGCGACATTGCCTCTGACCCAATTTCCAGCCACACCGACGGGCACCAGACCGCACGCCTCCAGCAACGCCAGTCTCGGCACAGACTCCATCTTCGCTAGCTCCCAACTCGCATCCCGCCCGATCTCCGCACTCGACATCCCAGCTCTCCCCACCCGCTTCCAACTGCAGCTCAAAGAGCTCGAGCGCCTGAAAGCCGAGCACGACGCCCTATCCGGCGCAAATTGTCCCGTCACTATCTCCAGCAGTGCCAACGCCACCGCCACGACCGCCCGACCCGGCCTACAACCCATCAAATCATCCAGCGCCCTCCCTCTCGCCGACCAAAACACGCCCACGCCTACACCTACCGGCTCCAGTCCCAGTCCCAGCTCCGCAGACACCCCATCCGCCGCAAACACACAACCACGCCCAGCCAGCGACATCATCGAGCAGCCGCCCCCAGCCTGGTGTCCCAAGAACCTCAAAGACGCCCCGCTCAGCGCAGACCCAGCAATCAAGCGCCTGACCGAACTCCGCAACAACCACTCCTCTAGCACCGGCTCCATCCGCGCAAGCCGGCGTCTCAGCTTCAGCGCCTTCGAATTCGGATTCGGCGGCCCCACACTCGGGGATCCGGCACCAGACCCCAATCGCCACACAGACAAGCCACGCCAAGCGCACGAAGGACGCGAAAACACGTCCACAGCCGGCCCAGCAGCAGGGAACAAACGCAGCAACACGGGCGCAACTCCGCCCGCCAACGAACCAAGTGCCACAACCCCCTCCGAAGACGGCGTCGACAAGGAAAACGAGTCGCCCAGCGCGGGGGGACTCAAGAATAAACGGCCGCACCAGGGGCACATGAAGCGGATGACGGATTCCAGTCACGGCGGCCGTGGCGCGCTCCCGCCTCCCGGCGCTGCGCCCCCTATTCCCGAGCGAGACCGCGGGAGACGCCAGGCTCACGCGCACGCTCACGCTCGAGGTCACAGCAGTACTTGCGGAAAGACGGGCGGGAGCAGGAGAAGGGGGAAGAGTATGGTTGAGAGGGGGCGGTATGAGAGCTTACCACGCTGAAATTGCTCGGGCGTGTTCTGTGATCTAGCCTCGAAACAGGGCTTTTGCGGGGCTTGGAGGTCGGGTTTACGTCTGGCGTTCTGCAGTTTACGTGCGAGGCGGGCATGAGTCGTCTCCATTGATCAATTGCAAAAATGTTCGATCAAACGCTTTTTGGATTCTGCTGTGCTTTGCTCTGAGTGCGTGGCTAGACCAAGACAGAATAATCGAGCGCGCCTGTTGCCCTCCCTAGTAATGACCCTGTCCCCGATAGATATCAAAGCCGACTTCTGAGACTCCAACCAGCCTGAACCATCTATTTTATTTCCAACGCCCTTGAATTTCCAGGACTGAGTATTCAATCAGAAAGGGTATCTCTATGATCTAAATCAAAACACAAAATCGCTCATTCCAACAACAGTCGCCACGACATTTCTCTGTTCACTGCTCAACCACATTCGTTCTCTCGTCAGAATCAGTGCCATCGTCCACGTTAGCCTCGACAGCCTTTATTGCCATCTTAGTATTGAATTTGTGGTGATTTCTCATCTCATGCGTCATTGGTCTGACACGCACAAAGCGACGTCGAAGGGCAGCAGCTTTGATGTGGCAGAGCTCGTCTCCCACCAGTTTCCACGGCATCCTGCTCCGGTAATGCTCGTGGTAAACAAAGGACGCGCGCAGAGTCGACCAAGCAGTCCCTGGAGATCCACCATCCTCTTCAAAGTCGTGGCGGATGTAGCAGTCCACTTCGAGAGGTTCAATTGCAGCAATGTCGGCCGCGAACTCCTCAGCCATCTTTGTGAAGTCCAGCAGCACAACGTCTTTCCCCATGTCCTTCTGATTTCTCATCTTATCGTTATTGTTGAGTCTGACCTGCCATTGCCGACTGACCTCGGCAATTCGAGCCTGAAGGTCTTTGAGCAAAGATTTGATAGCCTGCCTGTGTTCTCCCTTTGCTCTTGTAGCTCTGGCCCATGCCTTTTGCCACGGGGCGTCGAGATCTGTGTCGCGACTCCATACAGGTACCAAATGGTTGTTGAAATCTTGAAGAATTTCTTTGCTTCGCTGGTCTGCGACGTCAAATTTCAGGAAGTCCAGGACGTTGAGACATTCGCCGTTGGATTGCTTGCGGCTAGAAGTAATCGCGTTCTCGTCGTCGTAGGCGCAGATATCGGGAAGCCGCATCAAGCTGTACTGCTTTGTGATCACGTTTCGCAGGTCTCGCCAGGAGCGGGTGCTGAATGAATCTCCTTGCTTCGCGCTGTCGACGAGGTATCCTGCAAGGGCAGATAGCTTCTTCGCTTCAGCCGTTTGCAGGTACTCCGTCTTCATGTAGACGAGCTTTTCAAGTAACTTTGTTACCTCACCAAGTCTGCTACCAACACCGTTTACAAGACAGGCTCTGTGCAGGAATTGATCAAGTTGCTGAACTGAGGGATGAGGGCTCGGAAAGTGCTCGTGAATAAGCCGAGTCTGGGGCTGGATGCCGCATTCTGCTTTAGAAGGCAACTCTGGTAGTGGCACATTGTTGAAAAGCTCGGTTATCCGCTCGTCCCAGATCACTGTAACAGTGTCGCCATCATAATCACCTCCCGAAAGCATGCCAGCCAGTGGAAACGCTCCTTTGGTAGGGAAGATAACAACGTCCCGTAAATCCCGCAACTCAGGTCGGTCCACAAATTTGACGGCCTGGATGTCGGACGGCAGGTGAGCAGGATTTCGTGCCACCAAGGCCTTCCGGCCCTCTAGTTCCCAGCTGGGAAAGTCGGAAACATCTTGTGAGAAGTTGATTTGAATCTCTCCAGGCTCGAGGACTCCAAGCAGGTCCGGAACACAGAACACATTGGTCGAATACGGAACGCGGATCCAAAGTTTCTCCATGCGAGTCTCGACGCTAAGAGAGATCAGACCCTTTAACACCTCTCCGACCATGTAGCGACAATTGTCGGATCTGAAGCCTGCTTCAAGGAGCATATCTAATTCATCCTCCTTGTTATCTGGCATCTCGCCGCACCAATCTATCTCAGACGTTGTCGATCGAGATGGGTGATAGGTCTGACGCCATCTGCGTAACTCAAGGCTGCCGTGTTTGATCGCTTTGACCAGGGTTTCATAGTACTCTGCGAGCTCTGCAAGCATGACTTCCTTCAGACGCGCTCGTGTGACACCTCTATTTTCGAGGATCGTGATCAGCTGGACGTTCAAATGGGCCGCAGAACACGGATGCGATGTCTTCACCACCTCAAACGTTCTCTGGTATTCATCGGCGTCATGACGTTCTGCAGGATGCGGCTCGATCTTAAGCTGGCTGTTGGAGACTTCAATCCACCATTTTCGACCCATTTTATCCGGGCGATCGGTGTAGGTGTCGTTACGGTCAACGATCCATAGGCCTTTTGCACCGCTAATGCGAGCCTGAAAAGCCGATGGCATTGCTTCGCCTGGTTTTGCAATCTTCTTCCAGATAGCACGGCCAAGCTGATAGGATATACGCCCACAGCCATCATTCATGATCTCGCCGTAGGGATCCTCGGATCCATCAGCCTTAGTGCCTCGCTTATCTGGTACGCGAATAAACTCCGACGGGTCGAGCACTACGGTAGGTATGGTTTTAGACAGTCCTAGGTGGATCCGAGCAAAGAGTTTTATATCCGTAGAGCGTCTGTTGGCAGAGAAGCAGAGATGCCAATCAAGAAGTTCGAGAACTGACACTGGCTTATGCTGACCGGTAGAGGCTCTACAAGCTGGGGAAGCAAAGTCAAATCCGTGGACGGCGAAGAGATGCACTTTTTGTCGCGTGCCTTCTTCTTTGCGCTTCTTCTTAGGCACGTCCTTTGGTTCGACATAAAAAGCTCGCCACATTCTCCCGGCGATATATAGATCTTTAAGCGTGAGCCAAGCAAAGATCTGCTTGTGAATATCTTCAGGTTTGTAAGCTGCTCTCAGCTTTTCGGGCAAATTCTTCGGGTACTCTGGTACGAAACTAGGAATATCGAGGACGAGGAAACGGTCGGCGCCGTATTTGCGATGGAAACGGCAGCTTTTATCAGTGTCGATAGGGCTCAGCTTAAAATCAAAGAGTTGTTTTCCAGGCGTATGCGAGAAATCTAGCCGGCCAGCGAGCGCAACAGATTTCCCAGTCGACTCGTCGAGATATGAGTTGTTCTCATGAGTCCATTGCTTCAAGTTCGAACGTAAAGGTAGCGACGTTTTCTCCTCTTTGCAAATGTCGGACACTATTTTCCAGAGTCTAGAGAAACTCGGTACGTCTTCGCCACAAATTGCCTTGATTTTATGGAACAACGTGCCAACATCGCAAGACAGGTGCAAGCCAAACCGGTAAAGCTCGAAAACGTACCAGTATGGTAGGTCTTTAGCTAGCTGTCTCTTAGCGATCTTGAACGGACCATTTTCCGGAAGGTGATGCAACAGCTCTGTCAGACCACTAGTGGAGACATCTGCTGAGCGAAAGGATCTGTTGACAGAGACATCGTTCAAGAAATCTGTGTCCAGTTGGGTGCCACCGGAGAAATGTGATTCTCTACCGGCTGGTTCGCTCAAAAAAGAAGTGTCATTCGAGCTTAGCTCGTCCTCTTCAGCATTAGAGAAGAAAGAGTCGCCGGCGTTGGACACAATGGTGTCAAAGCTCGTCTGCAGATGCGGCTCATCTTTGGATGATTCAGGATGGCGAATTGAGGATTCGTAACAGATGCCGGGGGAAGCTGCACCGGATTGTGCGGAAAGCCGGGCTGACTGGCGTCTGCGAGCAGTCTGCGACAAGGTTAATTGCCCCTTTTCGGGCTCGATCTTGGATCTCTTAAGGCTCTACAGCACTCTATTAGTATAATCAAATATCGCGAGCCGTATTCCATACCGTCTGTTGCGCCTGAGGGGCCTTTCTCTTCTCAGGAGATAGCCGCTGATCCTTCTCGCTAGAAGCTCGTACGGCGGGCTTTGCTGGCTCTCTCTTCGTCTTCGGCATAGTGGTTGTTGGGCGGCTCGGTGTGGTTTCGTCTTTATCGCATGCTGTGACAAAAGAAGAAGCAGAGGATTTAGATGTACCGGTGGTGAAGCTAGCATTTCTCGAGGTTGAGATCGAGCTGTCACAAGTGAAAGAGCTGCGTTGGTAAACATCGGATTCCTTGGCCAGCTTGTACTCTTCTTCGAGCAACTGGGCCAGTATTTTGACAAGCGCCTGTCGATTTTGAGGCGTAGAACGCGACTTAGAGATAGCGTCCCTTTTCAAAAACGATTTGTCGACTGGGTAAGAGGGTAAGGTGCCCTTTTGCTGTGAAGGTTTGTCTGGTTTGTGTCAGTCGTGCAGGCAACTACTGCTGGGCATTCGCTCCCTCCTCGACACGGCACTCACAGATCCAGTCTGAATGATATTGAGCCACTCTCTCGTCAAAATCATCCAATACGCCGTCAATATTCACATTACCATTCCAACATATAGCTCTGATGCGTGAGGAGCACTTTCTGGCCAAGTCTGCATTTTCGCCAGCTTTTCTCGCCTCATCGCCATGGAGGCGGGGTATCCGTAGGTCCCATCTTGTGTTAAGCCGATCGATTACTTCGTCGATCTTCTTGCTCTGCTTGTATGGGGTCTCTGGCTGTGATTGCATCGAGCTGGTAGCAAGTAGTATACATTGAACATACTCCTGAGCGACAGGGAAAATATCTGCAATTAGTCGTCAGTCGAATGCTGTGAAAACGACGTCGATCTCAGCCTTACCAAACCAGAGCCAATACAAATTCACTTTGGACGTGCTGTATCTTCGTTCCCAATTGCGCCAATAACACCTCAAAAACGCCAGCCAAAAAGCCCAAGACGCTAATGGCGCAGAATGAACACGCTCAGTTCATCCAAGACCACGGCTCACATGTTAGATCTGAAATCAGACTGACAAATTGAGGAATAATTCAGGACTCGCATGCAGTGATCCGCAACTGAATCAAACGATGACCAGCGCCACGGACTCTTTAGAGCTTAAGGAGCTCCATAATGCCTCCGGAACGGCACGCCCGTCACAGCCGCTGCAAGGTTGCTGCGCAACCACTGGGGTTCGTGGTTCGTGGTTCGTGGTTCGTGAAGCGCGTAAAGTGGCCTCCTCCCCCGCTTCCCACGCCTGCCACCACATCTGTCTCAAGTGCAAATCAGTCACATGACCTTGAGGGTCGCTGGGCTTTTCAGGCCAATGCTCCCTAAAATCACTGCCCTTCGCCCAGAATGGATTGACGAGCACGAGGCCTCAGCAGCACGTCGACGAAACCAAAGCAGACTTGGTCACGTTTGCTTCCGCAAAGAGCCAGTGGCTCGCGATCCCATTTTCCCTTTGCTATCGAGCAGATGAGGAGCTGAGCTGAGCTGAGCTTTCTGCGCGTTTGGCGCGCTCCTGACTCTGAGAGGCGGCCCACGGCATCCATCATAGTGGACTGATACTCGAACATGCTGTCTTTCGTGACTCATGCGCCAGATTAGCAATACCATTGCCTCACCGTTAGAAGTGTTCCTTCTTAACCTTGCTTTTCCATTGTTAGGTGAAAAAGCAGCCCAATTGAGTTGCGCGACGATTGGCACTGTCGTCCGGGGATTTATAGCACTATGTGTCTTGATGCAAAGTCACGACCAGGATCTCATAGCGGGAAAAGCTCTACACGCCTTAGCTGCGAAGGCGAAGCAGCAATCTCAAGGATAGCGACACCCCCAAAGAACCCTGATTTTATAGGCAAAGGAGCTCGTCATTCCCTGCCCTGCATTCGTACACAGCAAAATGCCTGGCGCATCAACACTTAGGCAGAAAGTATGCGCTCCTCACAGGAGCCTATGGTCTGCAGGCCAATCATTCCACTTCGTCTACATCAACACAAATTCATTGGCCATCAGAAGCCCTTTTCTCTATGCTCGTAAACTCATGTCATGCAAACGATCACCCCCAAGGCTCTATCATCAATGCATCGTTAGTGCCTTCCGAAGGACGTTTGTTGTGCTTGTTCCTGTCAGCGCTTCCATTCAAATCCGTGGAGCCCATTCAGACCGTCAAGCTGTAACAACTCCAGACTCGGCAGGTCCTTCCCACTCGTGTGAGATTGGGATCGGAAGCGGACTCGTCGAGGAATTGATGAACGAGCTCGAGCCTCTCACTCTGCTGTTCGTCTGCTACCTTTCGGATGTCGCGATCCGCTGCAACACATGTTAGCTTCTGCGCACGTCAGAAATAGAATAAATGTTCAACTCACAAACTGATACGTCTTGCCACCCCCTGCAACACAGTATCATTATCCGCCTCCGCCGCCGCTCGTTCCAACGCCCTCCTCCTATCCTCCGCGCTCTTCTTCTCAATCTCCTCCGGACTAGGCGGCAACCTTTCGTTCTGCAAATCGACCTTCCGCGCATCCTCAAAATTGTGAATCGCCTGTTTGATCCCCTCAGCACCCAACATGAGCGTGCCAGCCGGCAATCGCCCACCACTCGCTGTCTTGAGCTCTGTAACCCTTTCACTCTCCTCACGTAGGACCTGGAAGACGCGGGATAGCCGTCCAATGGCGAGGATCTTATTCTTAATGGCGCGACGCTTGGCTTCGGTGGAGTCACTGTCGGACAGCGCCGGGGAGGCGGGTCCGGAGAGTGGTGTCTCATCCTCGAGTTCCTCCTTAGAGCACGTATTGAGGATAGCGATGAGCATATCGGTGATCTTTTCGCCAACGAAGGGCAGCGACCAGGTGAAGACATCCATGAAGTTCGGGAGCCAATAAGGATGAGGCGTGCAATTGAACTGCCTGATGTTCATGACATTGTTCTCATATTTCAGGACCGCGGCTTTGTTGTTGTAGACGTCTAGATAGTTCGGTGCACTAAAGATGGTCATCACGCTTGGGAACCCTGTCGTGCGCGTCTTGCGGTACATTCTGTACCCTGCATCTTGAGCTTCGTGGGCGCGGATGATAGATAGCAAATTGTTCTTCTCGAGGAAGCTGCATGCGGCGGGGTAGGAAAAGAAGTAGGAGCAGCCGCGGACGTGGTTGTGTACAAAGAACTCGCCCGTCTTTTCCTGGCCAAATTCTTCAAGCGGATCGGCCCAGAGAATGTCGCACATGAGGCCGTGGGTGGGAGGCTCGCGGAAGCGGTCAATGGCTTTGATGTCTTCGAGGGTATGGAGTTCGGGGCTGAGCCCGCCGTGTATGCAGAGGAATTGCTTGTTCATGACGGCTGCGAGGGGAAGGGCGCAGAAACTATCCATGCAGGCGTCATAGACTTTTTCCGAGTACTTGTGCTTGCATTCGAGCTTGAAGGTGAAGTAATCTGTTAAGTGGCGGCATTCGTGGTTGCCGCGGAGGAGCCAGAGGGTTTTGGGGTACCATATCTTCAGGGACCAGAGGTAGAGCACGCATTCGATGCTGAAGTAGCCGCGGTCTACGTAGTCACCAAGGAAGAGGTAGCGGGTGTCGGCTGGGTCGCCACCCACTTCGAAGAGCTTCATGAGATCAAAGTATTGGCCATGGACATCACCGCAGACAGTGATTGGGGCGTCCATTTCTAAGAGGTTTGGTTCTGCCTTGAGGATTTTGGTGCCTTCTTCTATGATCCATAGTGCTTGCTCTTCTGTGAGGCGTCCTTCACGGATGAAGTGTGGTTTTAAGAATGCAAGGTTGGGCTTGTTGCGATCGTTTGGGGAGAAGAACTCGTCGTTCGTTGGCACCTTCATAGCAGGTGCCTGTACGTCTGTCGGCTGTTAGCATGGCACCCCACTGCTTTGAGAACGGAACATGCCTTTGCAGACTCTTTCCTGTGTGCTCACCTGCGACCCATCCTCCATAGTATGCAGGGTGAAGTCGATTTCAGGCGCTGGCTTGCGATTTGCGATTGCGGAGGACATTGTGACGTCCATGTTGTGATAGAGAGCGCACCAGGCGCGAGAACAATACTACCGAGAAGCACTTGTCGTGGTGATCGTAGTCGTGGTAATGTGCTGTGTAGATTAATCGTAGCTCTCTTGCCCTTGTTGGCTACCAAAACGAGGAGCTGAAAGTAGCTGACGCTTTGGTGAAAGGGGAGTTGTGAGGGGCGGATTCGTGAAAGGCGAGGTGGGTGATATAGGTCGGAGGCGACAACGGAGGCAACGACTGGCTCTGTGTCACAACTACGATGACCAGACAGGTAAGAATAAATATCTAGAAAGGATGAAAACTGAACTCATATACTCATCAATCTGGACACCGAAATGCAGCTGATCCCGCATGTGAGTGTGAGAGAATCTTATGCAGCTTGTGGGCGTAACTGTAGGGCCGTGAGCCAGTCAAGCCACTTGCACATCCCTGACGGGCATCATCGCTTGGGGCCAGACACAAGTGCTGACCTTGTGGCTTGAAATTCTGGAGAAGCACGTGAGGTTTCGGCTCACTTTCCTCCATTGCGGTCGTCAACGTCGTTGTCGACCACGTCGGTGTCATGGATCATCTTAGGTTACCCTACAAACATGTTTGACACACACAAGTCGCATCCTTTGCTCGCTCAAGTGCCTTTGACAATCTCTCCCTTTGTCCAGATCCCGTCAGCAGTGACACTACCGTACACTTTTCGAACAGTACCAACATCTCTACCACCTTCTGTGCTGTCTGACGGTTCCGATGGGGATAAGCCAAAGTATGTCAAGTCGGCCAGTGGGCACGCAGCTCATCCCGAAGATATCATTAATTCATGCAAAGCTTTGCAAGAACACATAGCAAAGACACAAGCCGAAGCACAAAAGAGCATTCACAACTGGGAGAAACAGATCAAGGAAAGAGACCTCGCGGAGAAGAGGAGAGTCGCGCCGGGATGGCTCGACCGCGAAGAGAAGCTATTGCAGCCTACGGTAGTCGCCAAGCACCAGGACCTTCTCGGCGAGGAGTCAGCGTCGACAATTAATGCACCAGCAATGTCGCCAAGTCGGGAAGGAGAGGAGCTCGACCGAGCTTTTGGACAGCTGGCGTTGAAATGAGCAGCGTCAATACCTTTTATTGTGTCCGCTACGCGGCCACCTTGCACGGCAATGGATTTACACAAGGCCTTTGGGCTCTCGACGTCAGTCATCGGCTACATGAATAAATTGTCAATTGCCTCCTGCGTGTTTGCTGTTGTTTTGCCTGCTCTGGTGTAGCACGCCATTTCCGTCGTCACGGACAACCAAGGTTCTGAGACTGGAGCAAACGACGCGTAACATCAATCAGCAAAAGTCTGCTCCCGCCGACCAACAGTTCTAGTGGAAAAGCATCCAATGTGCAAGTTCGGGAGATGGTCAATTGTGAATACCTTTTATCGCGAAAGAGCTTTAACGTCCACCCGACACCTCGACTCTTGTTTTTCCTACGAATCAGCAAGAAGACCTAGCGGCACCAATCAATCACCATGTTCTCGAGCGATGACTGCCTGGTCAGAGACTTCATCCAACACCCTATCTGCTCGCCGCTCAACACAGTCCTCTTCATCGTTCTGATAGCATTCACCATAGTGAACATTGCTATCCTCATGTCATCACTCCTTCAATATCGTCATCGGGTACAGGCAAGACAGCAAGCTGAGGAAGAGTACGTGCGTATCATGCAGCAAGAGGAAGAGCGAATACTGGCAGACCCAATATTCGATGGCCCTCCATCTCGAGACATCTCTGGCTCCGATGACTCATCATCACCACCACCCAATCCTGCACGAGCAAATCGATGGGGCCATTTTCGACGGATGATGGGCATCGACTTGCACCCACCCCCTTCCACCACCACGAGCGCCTCTTCTTCCTCCCCAAGCACCGATCATTATTATCGACGGGGTCAACATGGGCAGCGATTGTCAATGAGAGGTAGAACAACGACGCGACTTCGCTCGCCATTGGCCAGTGCCACTATGGACAGCGTTCGGAGGACAGAGGTTGATATAGAGACCACAAAAGACCAACCGGCTCTAATGCTTGGGGATATCCAGAAGGGCACTATTGCACGACGCCGACAATCTTCGGAAGGAGTTCTCTTCCAGATGGAGATAGAGGATTGAAATTATGATTGTTTGGGCATGCTGTTCTGGAGGTGAGACGCAGAGGGGGCCCTTTTTTTTTTTTTTTAATGGGATTTACCGGCACCGGCACGCATTTTGTTGATGACTTCAAGATGGAACGAGATTCGGCACGGTGCAGCATGTCTTGCCAACACGCATCCCTACAGGTCAGCGCACTGTTGCTCGTGATGAAGCAATCTCGGACTCAATTGCTCAGATAGCACATCTCGGAAAAAGCCTGCAATGCGGCATGGGCATGTGTACAAAGACCTTATGCCAATGATCTGTGGCTATCGCCAATCTTCTCAGTAACGATCGTATGCATCTGGAGTAGCACGTGACCTCATTAAATTGTGACGCGTTCTCGCACGCGTTTACGCGTTGCCCTGCGATCGTGACGGTTTGAGCGACCAAGGTTTCCTCGAGCATTTCTGAAGCGCGGCGGGGATCAGCTCTCATTATTTCAACCGCTCAACAAGAGATCAATTGCGAGCAACATGTCCGACATTGAGGATGAGATGGACATTGACGTCCCCAGCAAATCCGTACAATTCAGCGCCGACGGAGCAGCAGGCAAGCAGAAAAGAGTAGTGGCAGACCTCCCCGTCGACATCGGCGATAACCTTCCATGGTCAGTGTCGCCCGTTAATTCTCCCTGCGGCCGTTGCTAACATAATCAGGGTTGAGAAGTACAGACCAAACACTCTAGATGACGTCTCCGGCCACACCGACATCCTCTCCACAATCAACCGCTTCATCGAACAAAATCGTCTCCCTCACCTTCTCCTGTACGGTCCACCAGGCACAGGCAAAACCAGTACAATCCTCGCCCTCGCGCACCAAATCTACGGCGCAAAGAATATGCGGCAGATGGTTCTCGAGCTCAACGCCTCTGACGACCGAGGCATCGACGTCGTCAGGGAACAAATCAAGACGTTCGCTTCTACGAAACAGATCTTCAGCGCCTCGACACAATCGACTACCGGCCTCTCAAAGTCCGGTCTCGCAGGCTTTAAACTCATCATCCTCGACGAAGCAGACGCCATGACAAGTGCCGCACAAATGGCCCTTCGACGCATCATGGAGAAATACACAGCCAACACCCGCTTCTGCATAATCGCGAACTACACCCACAAGCTCTCACCTGCCCTACTATCAAGATGTACACGTTTCCGCTTCAGCCCGCTCAAAGATGCAGACGTTCGCCGGACCATCGACCTCGTCATTTCCCGCGAAAACGTCAACATCGCACCCGACGCAATCGACAGCCTCGTCGCACTAAGCAAAGGCGACATGCGCCGCGCCCTGAACGTCCTACAGGCTTGTCACGCTGGCAGTCGTCCCCTACCGATTAAGGGTCAGCCGCCACTCAAGGACAGCGAGATAACATATGAATTGATCACAAATGATACGATATATAACTGTATTGCCGCGCCGCACCCGGAAGATATACGGACTATTATGACGACACTGTTGTCTACGCCGGACATCACGAGCTGCTTGAACACAATCAATGCGCTGAAGAGCAGCCGGGGATTAGCATTGGCGGACATCTTGACGAGCCTGGCGGACATGCTCGGGGAGCTAGAGGTCAGTGCGGCGACCAGGGTGACATGGCTCGAGGGCCTGGCAGAGATTGAATTCAGATTAAGCGGTGGTGGGAGTGAGAGCGTGCAGACAGGTGGCATGGTGGGAGTCGTAAGGACGGGCGCCGAATTGATGGGCGACAATGGCCTGAAAACTTGAACGATGGGTGCGCCCCGACCGCCAGACAAAGCACATTTTGCGAAGACTATACAAAGCTTACGAAAGCATGTTATGATACCGACGATGTGAGATACAACCAGATTCTACAAGCGCGCCGGGCCAAGGGTCGTAGATGCGTGCGGAGAATTGAAGGACAAAGATCGCGTTAAAGATCCTTCACTTCCTGTATTGGAATCTCCCCCAAAAACATTGCGCGGAGATTAACAAACACTCAGAACAACACGACCACATCACAAAGCAAGGGAGGCAGCGCCGGGAAGGAACCACTACGTCAGGACGGCACGTTGATGGAACCTTCGCGCCACGAGACGAGGAAGACGCTTGGGTCCGGAAGGTGTAGTGAGAACGACTCGCGTACCGTGGCGCGAGTGGTTCAAGTCGTAACCTACTTATCAGAGGAAGAGGGGTGGGGGTGTGGTTTTTCATCCATGATGGCTGGAACTATTAGGGAGAGACGCTTGCGACGGTCAGTTTGACGGTTCAAGAGCAAGTCATGAACGGGCTACACGGCAGAGACTTTGTCCGTCGATGTATTGTTAATAAACATTTGTGCTATTTCGTGAGTAGATGGGGTATCACATCAAGATATCGCTTGCTCAAAAACAAAATCGCCTCCCCGACTTCCATATTGGAATACCAGTTCTCCCCGCGCGTAGCAAGGTATTCCACTATGACACCTTCTCATGCTGCGAACTAACCCTCTGCAATGTCGTCAAAAAGTTCTCCAATTCTTTTCTGGTAAACTTGGCCGCTCCGCGTGGCGGCTTGTTCGTCTTCTTTCCGCCGTGCAGGACGCGATCAAACAGCACACTGTCCAGCAGCAGATAGTACACACCCGCCATCACACAAAAGACCCCAAATGAATACAACCAGATCCTCAATACGGCGACGATACTTGTACCCTCCCCACCGACGAACCAGCCGAAGAGTGTGAATAGCGTGGCGACAATGTCGACGCCCAAGATCGCGGCGCAGAGCTGCCAAGACGGCATAGATGACCAGAACGGCCCATTGGCGCGCGTGATGAAGATGAGCCAGTTCTCGCTGAGGGTGATTTGAAGGAACAACACGGCATCTTGATTGCCGAAATTCTGGACGATGCCACTGTCGTCATCGTTGACGATTAGCGTCGTCAGCGCAATCCAGGTCCCAGCGGCGAGGATGCAGCCGAGGAGGATGGACATGCCCCAAAGCTTAGGTATGTTCCACTTGACTGGCGTCGGGGAGAAAGGCGCATTATCGTAGGCGATTGCCAAAGTCGCAATGTCCGCGAAGATGGCAATGAAGACCGTCAGCTGCAGGTTTAGACTCTGGTTCATGATCGCAATCCACAGGCCGAGAAATATTTCAAGATGCAATGACAGCGCTATGCGGTAGACGATGTACGCATACATCCTGTGGAAGATTTGCCGGGACGTTTTGATGGCGTCGATAATAGCACTGAGGCCTGGTGTAAGGAAAACGATGTCTGCTGCTGAACGAGCAGCATCGGAGGCGCCTTCCACTGCGATACCTGTGTCAGCTCGCTTCAGCGATGGTGCATCATTGACACCATCGCCCGTCATTGCTACAAGGTAGCCTCGCTTCTGCAGAATCTCTACCACATTATATTTGTGCTGTGGGAAAACCTCAGCGAAGCCATCGGCAGCCTCGACAAAGTCGTATACTTCTGAGCCGGGTAGTTCTCCACCACCAGCAAGACCAAGGCGCTCAGCATCGAAGATGTTAGTGCCGAGACCTAGCTGGCGAGACGTTTCGCGAGCAATGCCCACTGCGTCACCGGTCAGCATTTTGATCGATAGACCTAGTTGCTTCGCTTCTCTGACGGTCTTGGCTGTATCATGTCGTGGTGGGTCATGACAAGGCACGATTCCCAAAATTTTCCACGTGTCGTTGCGTTTACTGGCCACGCCTAGAGATCGGAATCCTCTCGTTGCGAATTCAGCAACCTTATTCTTGTACGCAATCTCGATGTCGACAGGCACAGGATTGTGGTCTTCCACCATCTTTAGTACAAACAGAGGCGCTCCCTTTACACACGTAATGCGCTCCCCAGTCGGAGACTCGACGATGGCGCTGATCTTTTTTGATACTGGGTCAAAAGGCCAGAACTTGATGCATTTGTGCTTCGTCAGTTGCGACTTTGTCTGAGGGTAATACCGCAATGCTTTCAGGAACGCACGGTCGATCGCATCCATTGCTTTTGACTTCCTCGATGCGGCACAGCAAGCCGTAAGCATGAGCTCGTCTGGCTCGACACCTTTGACACAGTATGGCTCGTGCAATGAGAGCTTGTTCCTGGTGAGAGTGCCTGTCTTATCCGAGCAAAGGATTTCGACGCCCGCAAGTGATTCAATTGCAGACAATTTTTGGACTATTGCACGTTTCTTCGCCAAGTAGGCCGCACCCACCGCCAGCGTCGTTGTGACGACAGCGGGTAGACCAACGGGGACACCAATGACTGTGATCGCGAGCACGAATTTCAAAATCTTGACGATGTCGTTGCTCCTGTAAAACGAAGAAATAAAGACGACTAGTAACGTGAAAATGACACCTGCTAGCAGCATGGATCCAATGCGGTTGAGAACCTCGGTGAAATGACCGCTTCCACTCGAGGCTTGGTCCACTAGAGCAGCAGCTCGACCGACGAAAGAATGGTCACCTGTAGCTGTCACCACCATGAGACACGTTCCACGCTTGACGGCAGAAGAAGCGTAGCAGGTGTCGCCTTTGAACTTGTCGACTGCCAGAGATTCACCTGCAATCGACGACTGATCGATCTGCACGAATGAGTCTTCAGACACGATACGTCCATCAGCCGCGATGATTGTGCCCTCCTCGAGTTGCATGATGTCACCTGGTACAACCATAGGCGCTTCAATCTCAATGAACCTACCCTCACGTAGCACGACAGCTTTTAGCGCCAGGGTTTTCTTCAGCTCCTCAACGATCGACCCCGCCTGAAATTCTTGTATGAAGCCGACCACAGCATTCAACAGCAACAAGGCGCATATTACGCCGAAGTCGACGTATTGTTGCAGTCCCGCCGCCAGAATCGCAGCAGCCTCCATGACGAACTGTATAGGTCCGACGAAGTACATGAGGAACTTTAGCCACAGTTTCTCTTTATCTTCTCTCATCTGGTTCAGACCATATTTCTTCCTTCTCGTATTGACTTCTGGCTCCGTCAGGCCGAATCGTGGGTCCGTTTGCAGGAGCTCTTCCGGCACGTTTGTAACGCCAAGCGGATCAATGTCCTCCTCGGTCTCATCTTCAGGGTCGGCGGACATGAGTTCTTCAATCAGCGCATCCAGGTCGTCCTCTTCCAACTCATCTCCCTCCACGGAAAAGACATGCTCTTGCTTCTCGATATCCACGTCGTCGACGGACGCGATTTGTTGCTTCTTCTCATCAAAAAACGTAATTTCGCGCTTGCGTACTCGGGCAGGTTTCTTGCTGGGGCTTGAGCCGGCTGTGCTCACGTCCGACGGAATTCCCATGGTTGGCAGGTTCTGGGAGGAATTGGAGGATTTGTGCCCGCTAGATCATTGCCATGGAGGGATTCAATGGCATGTAGCGATGAGACTGGGTCGCTAATGTTTGGCACAGGGTTGAGCTGGATGCGGGATGGAAAATGAGGGATTCTATCGCAGTCTATGTATTCTCGTAGCTTTCAACAACAGTGCTGTATCTTATCCTAACAAGCATGACGATGTCGATCAGACGTGTGTTCTCATGGGCATGAGCAACAAAACGGTAAGACGGCAAGACGGAGAGAATGGATGCGAATAATTGATGACTCGACAAGAAATCTCGGAAGTTGTGAATCTGAACCTTGGGGCCGGTCGCATACAGACGCGATTGGCAGGAACAAGGATTAATGCAATTCAAGGACGCGGGGTCCAGCTCTCGAGCGCATCTTTGCTGGTTGCAGCGTCCGCCTGAGACTCGGCGACCGCGTGGAAAGCATACTTGGAGACTCCGGGCTTGAAATCGCCCACGATAACAGGTGCCAAGCGTGCTTGGAAGCTGTCCTTGTACTACCCACTCTGCCCCCTCATAGGCGCAGCTTGCTTTTCAACGGAAGAGCCAAGCATAGTCATATCCGCTCGCGTGCTGCATGTCGCTTTGGTGCTTTCCTGAAGGTGCTGCGTTCCAAAGGGGGTTTCGCTTGACTTTCCACAACCGTGATGGAACACTCTCGAGGTGAATCACGTTGTGGCTGACTTAAACCACCCGCAACGGAAAGATGTAGTTGGCGATGTATGCGATACGTAACTGTGGCAAACAGTAATAAAATGCAAAACGAGTAAAACGAGTAAAACGAGTAGAACGTAATTGTATTTGTTGCTCAAAGCGGGCATGTGGCTGGCATGTCGAAGCCTGTCACACCGAGCTGCCAATGTCGCATCGACAAGAAGCATGCTGTGAGGCGCTTCCCACAAACCACCTTTGCGAAAAATGACTTTGTACAAGAACTTAGCCTCCAGGTCATTGCGCCAATTCCATGCTTTGCAAAGCAAATCACTCTGGGTATCGTGAATCCTTTTCTCTCCGCCACATCTCCAACATCCAAATGCGTGGGCTTCTACTTATTTTCCTGGTTCTGGTTCTGGTTCTGATCTTGACCTTGCTGTCCAAATGGGAACGGGAAGCCAGGCGGCATCATGGGCATACCGTTGGGCATAGTCGGAAAGTTCATCCCCATCATGTTGAATGGCATTGGCATCATGTTGGGGTTTCCAGAACTCGAGCCTGGTCGATCGCGATCATCGTCGCGATACCGGTCGGTTCGCCCCCTTCGTTCTCGGTCTCGTGCTCCTTGGTCGTCTCTATCACGGTTCGACGATTGAGGACCTCGTCGACCGCCTTGATCTGTCGGTATTCTCTTGCTCATGGCTACAATATAATTAGCATGGGTACGACGCTGCAAGAATGCAAGATGTATACCTTTGGATGAAACGCCTGCGCCGATCTCAATGTCGGGCTCTTCGACCACCATGCCTTCTTGAATAGGCTTGCCGCCAGTGCCTCCGTACTCTGCGCTGAGCATCCACTTTCGATCCGCGTCTGTGAGGCGATAGATTGGGATTATACTGATTCCTGTCTGATAGTCGCTGCAGTCTCGGGGGCCAAAACCCACACCCCATTTTGTCTAGTCTTGGTCAACGATGCTCGGGACGACATGTAGAGTTAGCTTACCCTTAGCTGTGTTGACCCGTCCCTGTATTCCTCCATACCAGTTCGAGCAGCCTCGGCGTCTTTTCGACAAATCATCTTTACAAAAGCATGTCGTTTGTCGACATTGACGATGCATGTTTGCACTATCCCGAACTTGGCGAATAGAGATCGTAGATGTGCTTCACTGGAGGTCACGCCTCCTACAAACAAGGTACGACTGAGCACTTTGATGTTGTCCTTCGGCAGACTGTGATCCCACTCAATAAACTTCTCGCCGGGCGGTGGCAGCTCTTGAGCGGCCGGCGAAGGACTCCGACGCCTTCTCCCTATCGGACTGCGTTGTCGATATTCATTTCCTCGTCTGTCACTTCGAGTGTCACTACCGTTACGGTACCGGTCAAAGCCAGGGCTACCAGGCCGGCCTCCGCGGCCATGATCACCTCTACGACCATAGTCTGGCGAACGCGATCGGCGTCTGCCCGAGTCAGGAGGAGACCGCGTATGCCCATCCCGATCACGTGACTGATTACCCTGCCCAAACACGTTCTGTCCTGGCATTGGCGGTGGAGGGAATGGTATCGCTCCTTTACCGCCATTCTGCATGTTCAATACTTGCAGCGCGGCGGCCCATTGGTCAGGTGGTATACCTTGCTGTGCCATCAATTGCACCAACTGAAGTGTGGTTTGGGCATCAGATCCTACTTGCGGAGCTGGACCAGCAGGTGCTTGTTGCTGCTGCTGAGGAGGAGGATAAAGACTAGCCAGAGGGTTTGGAGGCGCGCCTTGTCCGCTCTGCGACTGTGCTCCATTGTTCATGCCCGCAAAAAGAGCAGCTAGTGGGTTTGCATTCTGGCCTTGACCTTGATTTACAGGTGTAGTTGTTTGCAGCGCGGCATTTTGCATACCAAGCAATGCATTCAAGCTATTGGGAGCAGAGGCCGTTACAGGGGGAGCAGCAGGCGCGTTAGTGTTCTGCTTAGCTGCAAGAGACTTCAAGGTTTCTAAGATGGAGGAAGGGGTCTGCTGAGGAGCAGCTGCGGGTGCTGGAGTAGGGTTAGCTGAAGCCTGCCCCAGGGGGACAAAGCCTGGTGCTGGTGAGTTTATTGGTGTGGTGGATTCGGCATCTGCGTGAAAGTCAGCGGTCGGTCGACGAAGCGTGGTGATACGTGTGACCTACTATTCGAAGGAGCTGCCTCCAGTTGACTTTTGATGGACGACAGCATGGCGGCAGGAAAAGTACTGGATCGCTCCCAGATTTCCACAAGCTTCTTAATCTTGGGCTACAAAATTTGTCATTGTCAGTGCATTGCCCAGGACAGAAAAGGAGGTTGCCTCGTGAGAGGCGTTTTTGAACGCTGCTCGTGCTAGCTTGCCTATTGGGAAGGAGCATACCTTCTGGTCATCCGGCGCTGAGCTGATAATGTCGGTCATGAGTGAAGGAAGTAGTTCAGTAACTCTATTGACACCAGCAGCAAATGTACCATCGGCCGCACTTGGACCGACCTGCTGGCCGGACTTTCTGGCTTGGTCTACCCATTGACGAGTCACTGAGTCTACAACATAAAGTACTCCAAGTTTATGTGTGCCCGGTGCCTTCTTGAAATGTGTGTATATCTTTCCAACGAGAACAGATTCGGACTAAAGACACGTTAGACCATGGTTGTGTTCTTCGCTCGGTCGATGTCGGACGTACTTGAATATTTGCTGTGCAGAGGGAGGTTAAGGCGTTGATCTTGGAGCCCGACACCCCTGGGGGTTTCAGGTGCAACATGGACTGGAGAACATTGTCCAGCTCAGCGACCGCCGAGGACATTTCGAAGAGCGCACTTTGCTACAGCACGACCTTCTGATACTGCTAGACAGACGATGAGGCAAGAAATGTACGCGTGGGTGTGAGAGATTTGTACAGAGGGGAAATGCCCTTCTCAGTCGCAGAACACTTTAGATTTCGTGCATGCAATGACTTGAGAACATTCGCTTCTTCTCGCTAACCAATTGTTGCACTCCAACGCGGGCGGCTGGTACTACAGTGCAGTGGATGCAGTTCGATGCAGACAGTGACTGACGTGACGAGGTCGAGGTTCCGATCTAATTGCGATTACGCGACGACGGTTTCTTTGTCGCACAGCAGACACAGAAATGCTATTATCGATTACAAAACTGGTTGAGGTCTGAGAGAGAGTCGAATTCGAGATGATTGAGATGGACTTTGAGGATGGAAAAGATGGAGAGGGCAGCGGTTGAAGAACTTTAACCGGCTAAATAATGTGACTGTTGCGTTTGCAGGGTCGGCGCTGCGGTCGTCATTATCACGTGCCGTTTGGCTTCCGAATCACCCTAGCTTCACGGGCACCGACGGAGCTCGCGGTGGGGACCAGTCAGCCCAAAATGATGTCGGGAACGCTTGCTGGAGATGAAGCTGCGACTCGCTCCACCTGCGGCGTCTCAAAGCTTTGGCCTCGAGTGCCAGAGCAGAAAAAGATCAGCGTCACTTCTTCTTGAGTTCATCATATTTCATCTTTCCGCCAGTGGAAATTGTGCTCCTGTTGTGTAGCTTTTGATCCTTCCTTTCAGATCTCATTCATGATGGCCTCTTCACTCAGACTGAGCAGCTCGCTGCTACGATCATCAGGAGCTCTATCAAGACCCGTCCTTCAACAAGCCGCATACTCTGGTGTCCGGTGCGCCAGCTCAAAGGTCTGTCCAATGAAGCAACACTCCAAAAGCTACTCACTGACATGTACACAGTCCCTCAGGGACACTTTCGCCGATAAACTCCCAGGCGAGCTTGAAAAGGTGAAGAAGCTGAGAAAAGACTATGGTAGCAAGGTGATCGGAGAGGTCACACTTGACCAAGTCTACGGTGGTGCTCGAGGCATCAAGTCCCTGGTCTGGGAAGGTTCTGTCCTCGACTCTGAGGAGGGTATCCGATTCAGAGGGAGGACCATCCCAGAATGCCAGGAACTTCTGCCAAAAGCACCGGGCGGAGAGGAGCCTCTTCCTGAGGGTCTCTTCTGGCTTCTACTGACTGGCGAAGTTCCATCAGAGCAGCAGGTCCGGGACCTTTCTGCCGACTGGGCTGCCCGGGCCGATTTGCCCAAGTTCGTCGAGGAGCTCATTGATCGATGCCCTAGCGACCTCCATCCCATGGCACAGTTCTCAATCGCAGTCGTTGCCCTTGAACAGACCTCTGAGTTCGCCAAGGCGTATGCCAAAGGTGTCAACAAGAAAGAGTACTGGGGATACACCTTCGAGGACTCCATGAACCTGATTGCTAAGCTCCCTACCATTGCCTCCAAGATCTACCGAAATGTCTACAAGGACGGAAAGGTTGCTGCTATTGAGAAAGACAAAGACTTCTCCTACAACTTGGCCAACGGCCTGGGCTTTGCCGACAACAAGGACTTTGTGGAGCTGATGCGTCTCTACATGACCATCCATTCTGACCATGAAGGTGGTAACGTTTCTGCCCATACCACTCACCTGGTCGGTTCAGCCCTCAGCTCGCCTATGCTGTCTCTGGCTGCCGGTCTCAATGGTCTTGCTGGGCCACTCCATGGATTGTAAGTGCATTGTTGATGATTACGAGACTTCACAACTGACAGCCACTTTTAGGGCCAACCAGGAAGTGCTCCTGTGGCTTACCAAGATGAAGCAGTCGATCGGTGACGACTTGAGCGACCAGAAAGTTAAGGACTATCTCTGGGAGACTTTGAATGGTGGTCGTGTTGTTCCAGGCTACGGCCACGCTGTGCTCAGAAAAACTGATCCCAGATACATGTCTCAGCGAGAATTTGGTCTCCGAAAGTTGCCCGAGGACCCGATGTTCAAGCTTGTGTCTCAGGTCTACAAGATTGCTCCAGGTGTTTTGACTGAGCACGGAAAGACCAAGAATCCATATCCTAACGTCGATGCGGTAAGTAAGGCCCGAGAGTGAACAGATCACCAAACTGACTCGTTTCAGCACTCTGGAGTCCTCCTCCAGTACTACGGCCTGACTGAAGCCAATTACTACACCGTGCTCTTCGGTGTTTCGCGAGCTCTTGGTGTCCTACCACAACTTATCATCGACCGCGCTTTGGGTGCCCCAATCGAGCGACCGAAGTCCTTCAGCACGGAAGCCTACGCCAAACTAGTCGGTGCTACATTGTAAAGAGTCGGCAGCTGTTTGAATCCTTCTACGTGAAACGGATTGGACAAGGCACTTTGCGTGTATACCCCATTTTTGGTTGCATGTAAGCTATGTGTTTTCTAAGGGTTTTAGGTAGCGACTTTGGTACGATGGGCCGCAGGATGTGGGCTTTTGGGGTATAGTCACTGTAGCGATATGGTAATACGCTCAAAAGGCTTGGAAAAAGTTGATCGCTTTCCAAAATCTCGTACTTCGTAAAGATTCAGCGTCGGCATGGTGCATAGCGTCAGCCCTAAACAGCAAGCACTTTGTTGAACGATGCAGCTCCAGGGGTATCGGGACACGCTATCTCCATGCACGAGAATTCTTAGGCGTCAGAGAGGCGTTTTACGGCTCAAAGTCTGCAAGGCTCCGAAGCTCAACGACCCAAAATTAACTTTTGGGGGGACGCCGAATCTCACCAAAAAGTCGCTAGTTCTTGGCTGAGCCGCAGCAGGACCCAAACAAGTTTGCCGATGTCATCGTGGTCGTTGGTGCCGATTTTGTAGTCCATGGTCAGCATTGCTATTGTCCATTTCCATTGATTGTTGCATCTTGCACACTTCATTACAGTAGACATTCTCCTCTCACTCCAGTTTATTCAAGCCTTTCCCATTTTTCAACTCTTGATACCCACGGAGCGGTCTTCGTTCTCGCAAAAGGAGCAGCCCGACAAGTGACAGCGAGGCCCCCTACTTCATCAGAGGAAATTCCAGGCAACGAAGCCGCACTCGTCCCTTGGTCAGGGCATACAATTCACACATAACCTCCACAGCGATGTCGGCAATCAAGCAGGCTCCTCTGGCTATGCCATCCAGCAACACAATTGAGAAGAAACCAGTCAAGTTCAGCAATCTGCTACTGGGTGCTGGTCTCAACATGTTCGAGGTTACGACTCTCGGTCAGCCTCTAGAAGTCATCAAGACCACTATGGCTGCCAACCGAAGCGATGGCTTCACTGGCGCCATGTCGAGGATATGGGGACGAGGAGGCATACTAGGATGTAAGTGACAAGGTCTCCTGCAAAGTTCGGACCCTGCGATACTAACACTATCACGTGCAGACTATCAAGGTCTCATCCCCTGGGCCTGGATCGAAGCATCTACAAAGGGCGCCGTCCTCCTCTTCGTCGCCTCCGAAGCCGAGTACCGCGCGAAGACCTTTGGCGCTGGTAACTTTGCTGCTGGTATCACTGGTGGTATGTTTGGTGGTCTTGCCCAAGCTTACGCTACCATGGGTTTCTGTACTTGCATGAAGACGGTGGAAATCACGCAACACAAGCTCGCTGCGCAGGGCGTCAAGCCACCGAGCACATGGGCCACTTTCGCCAGCATCTACCAGAAAGAGGGCATCCGGGGTATCAACAAGGGTGTGAACGCCGTTGCCATCCGACAGGTTACCAACTGGGGTTCCAGATTTGGACTTTCCAGGCTTGCTGAACAGGGCATCCGCAGACTGACCCACAAGGAGCACGGGGAAAAGCTAAGTGGTGCTGAGAAAATCCTTGCATCTGGTCTTGGTGGTGGTCTGTCTGCCTGGAACCAGCCTATTGAGGTTATTCGAGTTGAGATGCAGAGCAAAAAGGATGATCCCAATAGACCAAAGAACCTGACCGTTGGAAAGACATTAAAGTACATCTACGGACAAAATGGTATCAAGGGCTTATATCGAGGTGTCACCCCTCGCATTGGTCTAGGTGTCTGGCAGACCATCTGCATGGTACGTTTCTCGAGATTTACTGGCCAATGCACTTGCTAACAATCAGAATAGGTTGCACTCGGCGATATTGCAAAAGAGGCGGTTGAGAAATTGACTGGCGAAACTGTTACTGCTAAGCATTAGAAGCGTGGTGTTTTGGAAACAATGGATAGATTATTCTGGGCACGCGTACACATGGACGCGAATACTTGTCCAACTTCTTCTTATGAAGGGAATTCATGGGAAATCAGTGGTCTTTGCTTTTCACCCGGCTTGATGTAAGAATCTTCACTGACAGACTAGAGCTCGGAAAGGCATATGCTGGGCATGTGAATGAAAAAAGCATTGATGGACAGGAAGGCGGTTGCGACTACAAATGTTTTTTGTCTCCTTATCTCAGCATCACCAAAATGACAACACCGTTTCTTATTGCTTCTTTCTCTGCTGTGCAATGAGCCCAGGTCGCTGTGATCTCAACTTTATTCAGCAAGTTTCATTTGTCGCAGCTGATACCACTATTTTCAAATCAGCACTGCCTGAGATCCTGCAATTGCCGACTATGCTCGCTTCAAGACAACACAACATTCTGCAATTAAAGGTGATACCGTCAACTACCACCTTGCCGGCAAGATTACGGATGGAGATTCGGAGATAACGATCTTCAAAAAGTGCATCGGAGCGGGTCCCGAAGCCATGCAAATCTCAACGGACATGTTCCCTTCCCGACCACTATTTGTTAGGCCGAGGATGCTTACTGTCGCGAAAATGTTGCGTTTTAGGAATGCTTCGTGCCATCTCTCAGTATCTCTTAACGTCGAGCTATGCCAATTGATGGACGTGATGACCACGCGGAATCTCACACTCAGAACCAGGACGCACTGACGTCAAGCAGCGGTCCCATCCAATACCCCGAGCAGTCATCGGAGACAACAATCTGTGAAGACCAAGAGAAAGTCAGCACGACCAGAACACTGCTTGGAAAGGTGTTCTGGACTCCACCGTGGTGCCGCTACGACCCCGGTAGCCCTCCTACATTTTCACTCTTCCAAAATGTACTCTTCGCCTTTGCTGGAGCGTTCACGGTCGCCAATCTTTACTATCCCGTGCCCATTTTGAATGTCCTTGCTCATGACTTTGGTGTGTCCTACATCGAAGTATCAAGGATACCAACTCTCGCACAATCTGGCTATGCAGTTGGACTTCTGCTCATCTGCCCGCTCGGAGATTTGTTCCCCAGAAGACCGTACACCTTGATCCTAGTCTTCGTTACGGCGACATTATGGTAACCTTTCCCATGCTCTTGCATTCCCGGAAATGCCGCTGACTCAAGTTCAGGATTGGCCTATGCATCACCAAAAGTTTCACGATTTTTCTAGTCGTTACCTTCCTTACAGCAATCACAACCGTCACGCCACAAATCATGCTACCACTTGTTGGCGACCTCGCCCCTCCGAAGAGGCGTCCAATGGCCCTCTCAATTGTGGTCTCCGGTAACCTCCTCGGCATCGTCATAGCCCGAATCCTCTCCGGCGTGGTAGCCCAATACACAAACTGGCGCAACATTTACTGGATCGCTCTCGTCCTTCAGTACATCATTTTCTGTGCTCTCTATCTCTTCATGCCGGCATATCCATCCACAAACCCATTGCCGGCAGGAAACCGACTTCGAGAATTTGCGAGGGCATACCCAAAACTACTCTTTAGTATCCTGCAGCTTGCATTCAAGCATGGCGTTCTCATCCAAGCAGGCTTGATCAGCTTCTGCACAAGTGTAAGCTTCACTTGCTTCTGGACAACGCTGACTTTTCTACTTGCTGGGCCACCTTACAATTTGCCGCCAACGCCGATCGGACTCTTTGGTCTAATAGGGGTTGCTGGGATCTTCCTTGGACCACTGTATGCCAAGTACCTCATCCAACCGCTCAAGGTTCCACTGTACTCTGTTGTAGTCGGCGAACTGGTCAACCTAGCTGGGTGCTGCATAGGCACCTACACCGGCGGCTTCACGCTTGCTGGGCCTATCATTCAGGCATTAGGCCTCGATGCAGGTCTTCAGATCACACAGGTCGCAAATCGGAGCGCGATCTACGGCGTGGCGCCTGATGCAAGGAACAGAATCAACACTATCTTTATGATTTGCACCTTTTTGGGACAAATCACAGGAACGTCTGCAGGCAATGAGATATATGAGCGATATGGTGGATGGAGGAGTAGCGGAAGCCTTGGCGTGGGTGCTGTTGCTGCAAGCTTTCTTGTGGTCGCGGTCAGAGGTCCGTGGGAGAAGGGAAGAGTCGGCTGGGCTGGCGGATGGGGGAGGAAGGAGAAAGGTAGGGCTTTTAAGGATGATAGAGCTGGGAATGAAAACTCGAGAGGACTAGACGAGGAGAAATCCGGGTCAGCTACAGGGACTGCCGTTGGTGTACCGCATGCCGAAGAATCTACCGCGAAAGATGCTTTGCAGTCACCAGATCGTGCTACGCACGGTAGGCCACACAACATGGCTGCCCTGATGAGACAGCAGAGTCATGGTAGCGACGGTCATGCCATCTATGTTGATGATGGCCCTGAGCGTCATTAGTCATCAAGCCAATTTGATTTCGTGACGAATACTTTGAAGCTAACAGACCTGTGCATAGTAGCGCCATCTTTTCGATGACCTCGCTCTGAGATGCGAACCAACTTCACGTACCATGATCTGCTTGCAGGATATCGAGCTTGGATATTCGCCTTCGACCCAAGAGAAGCTCGGCCAACGGAAGCTGTGCGCTCTCAATATGCATTACCTTCAAAGATCCCGCTTTTCCCGTTGAGGCCTCGTCTCGAGAGACAACAAAGAAGACTGGCTTACCAATATTCAGGGCGACGATGGCTAGCGTATAATTCTGTGGTGCTCACGCATTTATATTCCGAGTTTTACATGTCTGGTCGATGTTTGACGTTACTTTTTGGGTTGGACGACTCATTGATTGTGTTTCACAGCACAAAGACAATCTCGAAACACTGCGATCAACTCGGCCGAGGGACGATCTCCGTCTCTATTCACTGTATACGAAACGCAGATGCTAAAACATACTGGTGATCCAGCCTGCGAAGTCGGGACTGAACTTGACCATTATCGCTCAGACTTCTGCTCTGCACTGCCATCTTTACCTTTGTCTTGATTTCCTTGAATTCATCACAGATTTCTACAGCCGCTGTCGCAAATGCCAACCCGACCGTCCCCACAAATGCAAACCCAATCCCAACCCTCACCTGGCATAATTTTCTCGATCCGTTCGGCCCATTGCCAGACCTCCCGTCCGCTGTTATCTCCTGGTCAGTTCTCAACCCATTACATACTCAATACTTAGTCAACAGCATCACCTTCCTGCCGCTTATCGATGCAGTCCTGACGCACTGTCGTCAGAAATGCACTGTCCACACCCCTCGTTCTCCGCACCGACACTGACATTCTCAGCTATTTATTTCTCGGGGCATACGGCGGTGTGTACGCTAACGTTGATGTCACGGCACTGAGACCCATTAATTCTTCGGGTCCCCAAAGGGTTTCTGGAACAGGAGAAGGGACTGATGGCTGGAATTGGATATGATCAATTCGCGTCTGGTCGGTGGCCGAGGTTGAGTGACACAGAGGATAATCAAGCCAGGGTTTGACGACCCTGTACTGTGGAATCATGGATCGGTTTGCATGTTCGGTGCTTAACCCTGTGGATGCGTTGGTTCGCGAGCCGGCGGAGCTCAATTGTCAGATGATGAGGATGTGAATCCCCCAAGGCCAAAAAAAAAAAGAAGGGGG